>SKCR01033660.1:600000-1155884 GCA_019454045.1 Zanthoxylum bungeanum | reverse complement strand
GAGTGTACTTACTAATTAGAAATGAGAATGTGGAAGGATAAATGGTTTTTATTATAGTGTTTATTTTTCTAAAATATATTGGAAATGTGAATGAGAATGAATAAGACTTAAAAATTTAGGAATGAGAAATGAGAATCACATTCTTACAATTCCATTGGTTAATATTCTCATATTTAATAGTGAATGAGTAATTTAATATTACCTTTAATTAATATTTTATATAATATTTTGTCCTAATTTAATAATAATTTATGTCACCAGGGTCAGAACTCTGGTGGTCTTATACCCTAAAAGTAAACTTGAAGGCGTAAGTTGAGTCTATATAGGGACTTGTTGGAAAAATGCTTATTTATAAGCATTTTGAGGCTCAATTTTAAGCATGGTCCACTTCGTGTTAGTGGTTGTTATTGAATGATTCGGATACTCCTCCGTGAGTACTTCGAAATGGTATATTCATATGCTTAAAATGATGCTTGGGTGAATGAGAAATTGTTGCTCAAAGTTCACAATTTTCAAGCCTTTTGTAATTCCATAACAGCTAATTTAATTAGCTTGTGGTTACAAAGTTTAATCTCCATAAGTGCTAATCTAATTAGCTTGGTGGTTATATAGTTTAATTTCCATTAGTGCTAATTTAATTAGCTTAGTGGTTACAACAATGTGTAACATCTCCCATTATGAAATTTAATGGCAAGTTAATTTCTATTAATTGAGATGTGTTTTTCTTTTCCTATATAAACAACATCAGTTCTTGTTTTCAAGATATGAAATAGAAAATAGAGAAAGACATAGCACACACACGAAAGATCATTTTCTTTGTTTTGTTAAAAGGAGAGTTCAAACACTTTGTGGTTCGTTGGATACGAGTCTGGTGGTGCCCTTTCTCGTACGTTTCCGTTGTATCCTGGGAAACAATCATCTCACGTTCTACTGCACCTACGGTAGGGGACGAATTTTTTTTAAGGATATTGTTGTTTTACAACAAGCCTCGGGAAAGTTCTGATCTGCCAACAGCCTGAAGGGGTCTGATAGGGGTGAATCCGGTAACGCAGCGGAAACGGTGAAAATCCGATTTTCAGATTTCAAAACTTTTTCTCGGAGAAATTAAATAAACATATTTATTTAATTACCCAATAATCAAATAATGAAACAAAATTTCAAATGAATCAAATTCAAGTGAATTACCAAATTACCCTTATATGGTATTTTGTCCATTTTAGTCCGAAATTGATCCAATCAATTTGAATAATTCTAAATCATTTCTAAGATGAACTTAGCATGTTCAAAACATCAAAACACCAAAAACCACAAAATCCCTATAATTCCATATCTTGGCCGAGAGCCTCCATTTGGGGCAACATTGACCATTTGGTCATTTCATGCTTCAAAACTCATCTTAATGAAATCCAATCAACATGAAACTTTGCATGCATCATATACACACCCAAATGCTCAACATATATGAAAACCTCCAAATTTGGAATTAGTTAGAAACCCTAATTTTTCAATTTCCACAAAATGAACAAATTAGGCTAATTACATTAAATCAAATGTTTCAATCATCAATCTTTCATCCAATTCAAGTCTCAACACAATGAAACAACTCAAGATCAAATCTAGGTCATTTAAGAGTGGGTCAACAACTCTAGAATAGCAACATGGTTTCATAAACCTTAAAAGAATACATATAACTACACTAGTTACATTATTTGTTCGTCATACATGCTCAACACTTTTCAACAAATTTCCATCATCAAAAACCACAAGAAATAAAGAAAGAATAACTTAAGAAACTCATGAGAGATAGCCTAGATCATAAGGAACAAATTCCTCTCTAATAGTAAGTTTAAGAAACTTACAAAATCCAAGCCTTTTCTTTGGTTTTTCTTTTCTTCTTTCACTTTCTTTCTTTGCCTTTCTTCAATGGAACTTTGTTTGTGATAAAGTGTATTAGGTTAGTGAAATGAAAAATGAAAAAACAATTTATACTTGCCAAAAAAGTGTCTTGGCCGAAATTTGCATACCAAATGCAACAAATTGTAATTTCAATTTCATTTGCATTATTATTAAATCAACTTGCATAAATATCTTTTATAAAACCTTTATTAGATATTTATTTTGGTCAACAATTGCAACTAATGTCATTTACTTTAATTATCCTAACATAAGATATTTATATTTTAATTAATTTAATCATTTAACAATTAAATAATTAATTAATTAATCAAATACAAATATATTAAATATATATAATATTTACATTAAATATTAAAAACATATATTCATTTAGGAAATAAGTCAAATAACTCATTTGACTATTAATTAATGTGTATTTAAATTAATCAAGTATTAAATGTAAATACACAATAATTAAGTAAATGACTATCTAGTGTCTTTAGCATGTATCTTGCGTTTAACCATTAAACGACTTTATAAATAATCAATATTATTTATTTATGTTGCTCTAGTGCTCAATGAGTATGTTTCATTATTGAGACTCTCTAGGTTCAGGTATATCCGTCACGAAATCAAATTTCATGTCCATAATCTATCCACCCGTAGATTATGACGATCACGGATAATCTCGCTAAACCATACAGGTCGAGGTCATCGCAAATGTATAATTCCTCCGTCACAGTATCCGGATAAATCCCAGAGATTAGATGTAAACGTCAAATCTCTATCGGGACTATCCAGTCGACTATTCTATTAGCAATCTCAAAAGAATGTTTAGAACTAGCTTCTAAACTTACCACGGGCCCATGGTTTTATCTGATTGCTAATCATATGGACTACCTATGCTCTGGTACACAGAACTGACGGATCCTATCTTGATACACATAGGACACCCTGAGGATCTATCTACACCCAACGAACAGGCGGAGGTCTGATCTAAATAGATCGGTGACGTGACTGCCGTCTAAGTGTAGAAGATGTCTCATGTGCCCACAATGGCATCTCAAGTCTAAGAATCACAAGTGCTACTCAACCCAAGAAGATTCTTATTGACGCTGGTGTACCATCCATTAGAATCTTCGGTGAGTCGTTCAGTGTTTATCCACTATAACACCTACAGGTCTATACTAGTCTCCAAGACTTATGGTTCATTGAGAACCATTGGAATCATATATTACAGTATACGACATGTAACCGGTCTCAACGGGTTTACTATACTGACCAAGTAGTGTAAACCTTGACCAGGAACTGTCTGAGAATGACAACGTCATGATACTACTCAATGTCCGTTGCGACGCTTTTGCAACTGTACCATGACTAATCATTCTAAGGTCATTACGTCTTTACCATATAAAAGATTAGATTATATTATAGAAACTGCATATATTATTACTAATAATAATGTTTTACAGAAGTATTTAACAAAATACAACCGGGAATTGGCGCTCTGAGCACCAACCCCTACACAGCCTCTGCCTCAGCATCAGCATCTGCCAACAGCCTCTGCCTCAGCTTCAGCTTCAGCCTCAGCTTCATCTTCTGCCTCTGCCTGCCATCAGCATCTGCCAACAGCCTTTGCCTCAGCTTCAGCTTCAGCCTCAGCTTCATCTTATGCCTCTGCCTGACTCAGCATCTGCCAACAGCCTCTGCCTCAGCATCAGCATCTGCCAACAGCCTCTGCTTCAGCCTCTGCCTCAGCTTCATCTTCTGCCTCTGCTTTTAGCCTCAGCCTCTGTTGTCAGCCTCTGCCTTCAGCCTCTGCCATCTGCCTCTGCCTCTGCTCATCAGTCCCTGCCTCCGCTTTCAGGGTCTGCCGTTAGGGTCTGCTCCGAGGATAATAATTATAATTGTAATTTTGTCATATTCGGATTTCCCAATTACCGTGTAATAATTGTAATAATTGTTATCTACAGTTTTAAAACAATTCGTACTCTGTGGATATGGAAATCAGTCCAAACACAATAGATCCGAATATGGCAGCCTCTTCGGCTGGCCAGAATGTTGTGGCAGCCCCCGTGGCTGACCAAAGTGCAGTGGCAGCCCCTTCGGCTGGCCAACTTGCATCAGCCTCTGGGCTTAATATGGCAGCCGTTGTGGCTGGCCAATGTGTTTCTGCCTCAATGGCTAGACAACATGTTGGACATGTGAGCCATGTCAATCCTGCTGCGGAAAAACCTGAAAAATTCAGTGGTCAGAATTTCAAAAGGTGGCAACAGAAATGTTCTTCTACCTGACCACGTTGAACCTTGCGAGGTTTCTAAAGGAAGATGCTCATGTACCCAAAGAGGGTGAGATTGATATCCAAGTCATCAGTGCCATTGAAGCTTGGAAACATTCTGAATTCCTCTGTCGGAATTATGTGCTGAATGGGCTAAGTGATTCCTTGTACATTGTGTACGCTGGAATGAAAACAGCTAAAGGGCTTTGGGAATCTTTAGATCGAAAATATAAACTGAGGATGCCGGTACTAAGAAATTTGTCGTAGGCCGTTTCCTAGAGTTTAAAATGATTGATTCCAAAACTGTGATAAGCCAAGTACAAGAACTGCAGATTATTCTAGCAGAAATTCATGCTGAGGGGATGAGTTTAAGTGAAACCTTCCAAGTAGCCTCGATAATTGAGAAACTACCACCTGGTTGGAAAGATTTCAAGAATTATTTAAAGCATAAGTGAAAAGAAATGAGCATTGAAGACTTGGTTCTTAAGCTAAGAATTGAGGAAGATAACCGAGTTTCTGAAAAGAGAGGAATGACTCATGAGGCCAAAGCAAATGTTGTCGAACATGGCCATAAGAACAAGAACCTCAAGAACAAAGGGTCAAAGATGGGCCCTAAGGAGGAGTTTCCAAGAAATCAAAATTTCAAGGAAAATGCTTCAACTGTGACAAAATGGGTCACAAGTCTTCTGAGTGTAGACTGCCGAAGAAGAAAAAGAAACAAGAGGCTAATGTGCTAGAAAACATGACTCAAGATGTTTCAGACATTAACCTTTCTGCTGTGGTTTCTGAGGTGAATCTGGTGGGTTCTAACCCAAGAGAGTGGTGGATTGATACTGGTGCCACTCGACATGTATGCTCAGACAAGAGCATGTTTTCTTCATTTGAGCCTGCTGAAAATGGGGAAAGATATACATGGGAAATTCAGCAACATCTGAGATAGAAGGTCAAGGAAATGTGATTCTGAAGATGACCTCTGGGAAAGAGTTGACTCTGAACAATGTTCTGTATGTACCTGAAATACGGAAGAATCTTGTGTCTGGATCGCTTCTGAACAAGCATGGTTCGGATGGTGTTCGAGTCTGATAAAGTAGTTTTGACTAAAAATGGGATGTATGTGGGAAAATGGTATGTAACTGATGGGCTTTTTAAGCTCAATGTAATGGTTGTTAAACCCAAAAATATCAATAAAGCTAGTTCTTCTGCTTAATTGTTGAGTATTCTAATCTTGGCATGGTAGATTAGGACATGTTAATTTTAATTCATTGTGAAAGTTAATTAACATGAATCATATTCCCAATTTTAAAATTGATAACAAACATAAGTGTGATACTTGTGTTGAGGCAAAACTAACTAGATCATCTTTTCATAGTATTGAAAGAAACTCTGAACCACTTGATCTAATTCATACCGATGTATGTGATTTTAATTCAATACAATCGAGAGGCGGTAATAAATATTTTATTACCTTTATTGATGATTGCACAGATTTTGCTATGTATATTTAATGAAAAGCAAGGACGAAGCTATAGAGAAATTTGTTCTCTATAAGAATGAAGTTGAGAACCAACTGAATAAAAGAATTAAGGAGTTAAGAAGTGATCGTGGTGGTGAGTATGTTTTCCCTTTTGAATCACTTTGTGAACAAAATGGAATCATACATCAAACCACATCTCCTTATTCACCTCAATCCAATGGGATTGCGGAACGTAAGAATCGTACCTTGAAAGAGATGATGAACGCTATGTTAATCAGCTCTGGCTTACCTCAGATTATGTGGGGAGAAGCTGTCTTATCAGCTAATTACCTTTTAAATAAGGTACCACGGAAAGAAGCAGGGAAAACTCCTTATGAAATGTGGAAAGGAAGAGTACCTTCCTATAAATTCCTACGAGTGTGGGGGTGTCTTGCCAAGGTAGTCATTCCTCCACCTAAAAAGGTGAAGATAGGACCAAAAACTGTTGATTGCATTTTCATAGGATATGCACATAACAGTAATGCTTATCGATTTCTTGTGCATGAGTCTAATGTACCAGATATTCACAAGAATACGATAATGGAATCAAAGAATGCATCATTTTCGAATACGTTTTTCCTTGTAAAACTAATTTGAATTCAGATGTGCACAAACGGGCACATGAGACTATCATTGAAGATAGTCAGGATCGAGAACAAATTAATGTTCCAGAAGATCAACAAGTTGTTGAACCTGAACTAAGACGTAGCAAAAGAGCTAGAACAGAAAAATCATTTGGTCCAGATTTTCTGACATTTTTGCTAGAAAATGATCCTCAAAGCTATAACGAAGCTGTAAGGTCAGCTGATGGTGCCTTGTGGAAAGATGCCATCAATAGTGAAATTGAATCCATCTTACAAAATCACACCTGGGAGTTAGTGAATCTTCCTCCAGGATGTAAACCTTTAGGGTCCAAGTGGATTTTCAAAAGGAAAATAAAGGCAGATGGATCAATTGACAAGTACAAAGCAAGACTTGTAATTAAAGGTTATAGACAACGTGAAGGTCTTGATTACTTTGATACTTATTCTCCTGTAACGAGAATAAATTCCATAAGGATGATACTAGCGATTGCAGCTTTGCGCAATCTTGAGGTACATCAGATGGATGTGAAAACAGCCTTTCTGAATGGAGATTTAGATGAAGAAATCTACATGGAACAACCTGAAGGTTTTATAGCTCCAGGACAAGAAAAGAAAGTCTGTAAGTTAGTTAAATCCTTGTATGGATTGAAACAAGCCCCGAAACAGTGGCATAAAAAGTTTGATGACACCATGTTGGCAAATGGTTTTAAAATCAATGAATGTGATAAATGCATTTATGTCAGAGAGACAGAAGTTGGCTATGTCATTTTATGTCTCTACGTTGATGACTTACTGATTGTCGGGAGTAATGTCAAAATGGTGAAATCTACCAAGAATATGCTGAAATCCAAGTTTGACATGAAAGACATGGGTCTTGCAGATGTCATTCTGGGAATAAAGATCTCGAGAAGTCCAGATGGACTTATCCTTGATCAGTCGCACTATGTGGACAAAATTCTTGGTAAATTCAACGATGATGATTCAGCTGTGGCTAGAACTCCTTTAGATGTGACTTTACACCTATCAAAGAATAGGGGAGATGGTATATCTCAAGTAGAATACTCTAGAGTGATCGGGAGTTTGATGTATCTATCGAGTTGTACAAGGCCTGATATAGCCTGTACAATAAACAAGCTCAGCAGATATACGAGTAATCCAGGGGTTGATCACTGGAAAGCAATAGTGAGAGTACTTATGTACTTACGTTTTACTCGTAATTATGGGTTGCACTATCATAGATATCCAGCTGTAGTCGAAGGATACAGTGATGCTAATTGGATATCTGACATGAAAGACTCAAAGTCTACTAGTGGTTATGTGTTTACACTAGCAGGTGCAGCTATATCATGGAAATCCTCCAACAGACTGTGATAGCCAGATCTACAATGGAATCAGAATTCATTGCATTAGACAAGTGTGCTGAAGAAGCAGAATGGCTTCGAAATTTTCTAGAGGATATTCCAAGTTGGCCTAAGCCAGTGCCAGCAATTTGTATTCATTGCGATAGTCAATCTGCCATTGGAAGGGCACATAACAATATGTATAATGGTAAGTCTAGACATATTCGTCGTAGACACAATACCGTTAGACAATTACTCTCTACTGGAGTTATTTCGATTGACTATGTAAAGTCAAAGGATAACATTGCGGATCCGCTAACCAAGGGTTAAATAGAGAGTTAGTTGTGAAATCATCGAGGGGAATGGGACTGAAGCCCATTAGATAAATGTTTATTACGAAGGAAAACCCAACCTTGTTGACTGGAGATCCCAAGATCTAGGTTCAATGGGACAACCTACTCGTAAAAGACATAATTGGATCACTGTGGGGGGTTACCCTCTAGTCCATTCCTATGATGAAATGAAACAGTGATGCTCGTATGGATAGAGGTTAAGCAAAAGCTTTTAATGATTCTTATGCGTCGGGAATCCGAGCAGAGTATTACGAGATACTCTTAAATAAGAAATCACCTATGTGAGAGAGAAGTGGGGCCGCTTCAAAGGGAATTGTACGGGGCAAAATTTTAGAAACTCTTGCAGAACCAGGTAGATGTTCATGGCCAAAATGAACATAATAATGAGAACTCAAATGTGTAGGTAAAATATCTGTGTGATATGTGTTCTCTAATTACATGAACGGCAGTACAGTTCAATGACATCGCGTCAACTGTCAGCCAGTAATGAGATATATTTTCACAAGGGAAGGTTCAAAGGCTGTGGCCTACCTATCCTATGCAGGTGTGAACCGTTGAACTCTTTTAGGTCAAAATAAAATGTTTTATAAAAATAATTTTATTCGACGTTTTTCGCCAATTTCATTCATGTGGGGGATTGTTGGAAAAATGCTTATTTATAAGCATTTTGAGGCTCAATTTTAAGCATGGTCCACTTCGTGTTAGTGGTTGTTATTGAATGATTCGGATACTCCTCCGTGAGTACTTCGAAATGGTATATTCATATGCTTAAAATGATGCTTGGGTGAATGAGAAATTGTTGCTCAAATTTCACAATTTTCAAGCCTTTTGTAATTCCATAACAGCTAATTTAATTAGCTTGGTGGTTACAAAGTTTAATCTCCATAAGTGCTAATCTAATTAGCTTGGTGGTTATATAGTTTAATTTCCATTAGTGCTAATTTAATTAGCTTAGTGGTTACAACAATGTGTAACATCTCCCATTATGAAATTTAATTGGCAAGTTAATTTCTATTAATTGAGATGTGTTTTTCTTTTCCTATATAAACAACATCAGTTCTTGTTTTCAAGATATGAAATAGAAAATAGAGAAAGACATAGCACACACACGAAAGATCATTTTCTTTGTTTTGTTAAAAGGAGAGTTCAAACACTTTGTGGTTCTTTGGATACGAGTCTGGTGGTGCCCTTTCTCGTACGTTTCCGTTGTATCCTGGGAAACAATCGTCTCACGTTCTACTGCACCTACGGTAGGGGACAAATTTTTTTTAAGGATATTGTTGTTTTACAACAAGCCTCGGGAAAGTTCTGATCTGCCAACAGCCTCTGCCTCAGCATCAACATCTGCCAACAGCCTCTGCCTCAGCTTCAGCTTCAGCCTCAGCTTCATCTTCTGCCTCTGCCTGCCATCAGCATCTGCAACAGCCTTTGCCTCAGCTTCAGCCTCAGCTTCATCTATGCCTCTGCCTGACTCAGCATCTGCCAACAGCCTCTGCCTCAGCATCAGCATCTGCCAACAGCCTCTGCTTCAGCTTCAGCCTCTGCCTCAGCTTCATCTTCTGCCTCTGCTTTCAGCCTCAGCCTCTGCTGTCAGCCTCTGCCATCTGCCTCTGCCTCTGCTCATCAGTCTCTGCCTCCGCTTTCAGGGTCTGCCGTTAGGGTCTGCTCCGAGGATAATAATTATAATTGTAATTTTGTCATATTCGGATTTCCCAATTACCGTGTAATAATTGTAATAATTGTTATCTACAGGACTCACGAATGAGTGATTTTTTTTATAAATAAAAATAAAATAATATAAAATAATAATTTATTAATAATTAATGTAATTAAGTTCATAATTAACTATTAATTAATAAAATAATAATTAATAATTAATAGTAAATTAATAACTAATGAATTAATATATGATTTTAACAATGATATTTTTGTAACTTGTTGATGGTTCATTTCGATTACTAAATAAAATAAAGACATCAATATATGAGAATATTACTTCATTCCAATTAAAATTTCTGTAACTAAATAAACAATATATCAATATTAAGATTCACCATTCTTATTCCAATTCATTTATATTTTAGCTCATTTTGATTACAATAAGTAAACGCACTATAAGTTTCTTGTAGTTTTTCAATAACAAAAATTCATCAATTTAGGAATTAGAGCCGTAAAACCTTTCAGAGTATGAGAGTCTGAAATGTTTCCTATATTTTTATTTTTATTTTAAATATCACTTTTAACTTAAATAGTCACGTGTAAGAATTTAGTTCAATAATCCTCTTACATACCTTTTACTAATATAAAATATTTTATTATAAATAGTGCAATGTCAATTGATTAGTCATTATAGTAGTATTGATTTATGTGTAAGATATCATATTTTCCTCTTATATCTAAGAAGCGTGGTCAACGAAAAATTAAATAAGATAAGTGTAGGAGTGTTGTTGAAAACTATCATCCTCTCTTGCTCCACAGATTTAAAATATGACATGAATTTTGGGGTCATGCTTTAAGTGTCCCATATGTGCCTGTTGAAAACACAATTTTATAGCTTCAATTTTAATTTCAAGTTTTTTTTTTTTTTTTTTTTTTTTTTTTTTTTAAAGAAATTTAGGATTCACTGGAGAGTGGGATTAGCCAAATCTGGACCGGCCGTCCTATTTGCAAATCTTAACATAAGATTACTCTCGAGATGTTCTATGCTAATGTGGTAATATGATTGATAAATGGACCGGGTTTGGAAAAGTCCAACCTCAAATTCAAGTGTTGTTTATTAATATTTTCAAGATATTAGAAAAACATAATTTCGTAAACTTTGAATTATACTATTATTATGTTTTCTCAAGTCCCAACTTAAATAAAAAACAATTAAATTATGATTGGTCTTTTCAAAATCGGATCAATTTATCGAAATAGATATTAGAAAAAATTAATCAAATTCGATTTCAATACAAAATCCAGATCCAAATCAGTATTGATTAACTAATCCAAATTTAGGAAAGTAAAAACCAGATCCAAATCTAGAAATTGTCATCCATCGAAGCCCTAATTTCATATAAGCACAAAAGCATTTTTAATCACCACTCGAATTTTAAATTTTTATAATAACTAAGTGGCCGTTTTTACGGTTAAAAAACACAAACGATTAAAACAAACCGCCATCGACCGATTCCCTCTCTCCTCCCGGCAAAATTTAATAATTAAAAATTGTAAAAACAACACAATAAACACACGTGCAAAAAGAAACAAACAAAACACAAACAGTTAAAAAGTTTAAAAAAAAAAAAAAAAAATCAAAAATCAAAAATCAAAAATCAAAAATCAAACAAACGAAACGTTAAAAATGTTATTCACCAAGAAATCAAACACGACAAAACAATATTTTCCATTAATGGCTCCCTCTCTTTCTTCTCTTCTCTCGAACTCCACTCAACCTTTCGTTTCCCCTAACCCTAACCCTAATCTCACCCACAGGAGGTACCTTCCAATTTCAACTTTTATCACAAAGGCAACCCAAAAGAATCAAAATCTTACATCTACACCCCCGCCGCCTCCACCTCCTCCTCCTCAAAACGAGAAAGAAAAACGGTCATTTGCCGTTGCAACGGGCGAAATTTTCTTGGGAATTGCGGCAAGGTTGTTGAAAACAAGCAATAAAGTTGCTGCTGACAACTTTGAAACAATCCCATTAATGGGGAGGAGGAGAGAAAAGTTGGGTGGTGATGGTGAAGATTACGAGGAGAGTATTGGGGCGGTGATGAAGGATGAGACTGAGCCGGCGGTGATTTGGGAGCAGAGAGTGAAGGATATTGAGGCTGAGAAAGAGAGGAGAGTTGTTACCAGTCCTGGGTTTAGCTTCTCTGCTGCTGGCCTTTTGTTTCCTTATCATCTTGGTGTTGCTCAGTTTCTAATTGAAAAGGGTTACATTAAGGTTTATTGTTCTTTTTTTTTGTTCACTTGTTGTTTTGATGGGTTAAGTTCAATTTGTGGTTATTTTGAAGTGGAATTTGTGTTTTGGAATTAGTTACTGTTTTATTTTATTTTATTTTTTTCTTTTTCTTGTTAAATTTTGTTGCCATGATTGAGAACTGTTGCAGTACATGTAATCTGTTGAATTGCCTGAACTTGTTGCTCTATAATTTCTATATTTACTTTGGTTTGAGGGAATGTTTAAACTTTACAGACACATTCGAATGGTTGTCTTTATTGTGGACATTGTTGAATTTTCAGATGTATATTATATTACTGAATATATTGTAGATTCCAAAATTTTGCTTTTGATAGGTTGCTTGAACTCTGATTTGGGTAAATTTGCATTTCATTCACTTAAAATCATTCACTTAAATTGAAACATGACATTTTGGGGAAAATCTTCAAGAATTCTGTATGAGATTTAGATTTTGACAATTCTGATTTTTTTTCTTCATATTGACATAGGAAACAACCCCGTTGGCTGGTTCCTCAGCTGGGGCAATAGTTTGTGCGGTTATAGCTTCTGGAGCCAGCATGCAAGAGGCCCTCAATGCTACAAAAATCCTAGCTGACAATTGCCGGCTTAGAGGGACTGCATTTCGGCTTGGGGTATGTTTCTAATATTTATTGTATTAATTTTCCACGAGAACTGTTATACTTTTAATACTTATATCAACACTTATTTGAATAAAAGTGTTATTCATTTTGTTTAGTAGTGATATTTATTTTAGTGAAGGATATTGCTAAATGTTGAATTCTTACTGACAAGTATTATATAATTTAAAATTGGCATTCAGTTGCAGTGCCTGCAGATCTATGATTTTTATACTTTTTGAGTTTTACATACCTTGTCCATTATAGAAGTTAATTATTGGGTGTGTGTATTCATTTCTGGATAGTTTAAGGTTATAATTTCTGTTTTTCCTCAGAGTTGTGAGCGGATTATGCCAAATAATACATCTTCCTCAATGTTGAGTTAGATTCTGCAAGAAAAAATAGGAAGATTTGTATCATTGAGGATGAAACCTGTAGTTTTATCACTTTTATTTAGATTCAAGTGACATATTTTATCTGGTGTAATTGATAAGCTATAGATGTATGTAAGCTGTTAAGTGAAGTAGATCTGCTCCAAGAGGTGCTAGTTGTTGGGTTGGTACAGACCTTCCTCTGGACGAAATAGAGATCTATTTCCACGGCTTTGTTTGGAAGTTTACGAGATCTGTGCTTTAATCCTTCTGCTTATTGTGTTTGTAAGATTTTGTGAGTGCATTCAGAAGTCTGTTTTCATAGGACTGAATCTAACATAATATCTTATTGCTATTGGCAACTCCCTTCAATCAAGTAGCTAGAAGATTACATTAGATTGTTGGTTACTGAAAATGATCTTGGATTTTTTGTGGTCTTTGCATTTCTATGAGGTCTTAGTTCTCTCTCTTTTTTCTTGAATTGGATTTTTTTGTTTCTGTAAATTCACTCCAATATTAATTTAATATAAAGGTACATGAATTCATTTATGTATTAATAGTTTGATTCTTGAAAATTTATGTCCTGGCAGTAACTGAGGAGAAATTATGAGGGCATTGGTTTTGCGGTTGACAAGATGTCTTCAAATGTTTTTATGTTTGGAGTTTTTGATATACATCGAGTACAATCACAGAGAAATTTTTTTTTTCTAAAAAAATAACACTTTTTATTGGTGTTTGGTTTAAACTAGTTTTTGAATTGTATTGAAATTAAGAGGGCATTGGATTTGCAATTGACAAATTCTTTTAGCTTTATTTTAAGGTGTTCTGGAATTCTATAGGCTACATATGGCATAAAAATTGATAACTTTATGGAGAAGGGTGCATTAAGATGATATTTACCTTTCAATCTTGTGATAATTTCTAATTTAGGTATTAACTTATCCATTTCTTTTTTTCACAGGCTGTTCTTCGAGATGTTCTTAACAATTTTCTGCCTGATGATGTTCATACTAGGTCCAATGGAAGGGTTCGTGGTGAGATTAATATCTACTTTTTGTTTATATTCTTGTTTCATACTATAAACACAATATTCTGCATTTAGTAGATGCTTACTAGAGGGAGAATCATCTTTACTTATGGTTGTATGTAATTTTTATTTTTGTTCTACTGTTTGTTTAATGGATCCCTTATTCTAAAAAATTAAATAAAGAAAAGAAGAATTACTCTTGGCAGGACGAATTGGTTTCCTCCTTTTCTTGTGTAGTTTGCACACTTATATTCCAAACATGAAAGGATGGCTAGACATGCTATCACCCTTTAGCTTTAAGCCATCAATTTTTTGATTTTCTAGAAGCAGCTGCTTATATTTCAATTTGCAACTCTTATGACAGTTGCCGTAACCCAGATTCTTTGGAGACCTAGGGGATTACTGGTGGATCAGTTTGACTCAAAGGAAGATCTAATAAATGCAGTTTTTACATCATCCTTTATTCCTGGGTAAATATTAGATTCACAGCTTTGATTGTAATAATACCTAGTGAATTCAAACTAACAGAATGTATTTGTGCAGATATCTTGCACCACGACCAGCGACAATGTTTCGGAATCGACTTTGCATTGATGGTGGTTTGACTTTGTTTATGCCTCCAACATCTGCTTCTAAAACGGTATTTCCTTGTGATTTCTGCAGTTCATACTCTCTGTTGCATAATTGTTTGTAAAACCTGTTGTTTGATGCTCTGAGAAGCTTTGTTAATTATTATGCTCAAGTTTTTGTTTTCAATCCAAGTCTGGGAATTCTTTGATAAGAAGACATGTTTGAGTTAAGCCACTACGCTAGTAAAACCATTATGCATAAGTAAAGTGTGAATCAGGGCTCCATTTTTTTTTTTACCGTGCATGGAGCGGGGATTATGTGCTTCCAAATTCCTTGGAAGCTAACTCATTTTTGGCGCCAACTGGAGCAAAGTTATATCTGATGAGGGTATGTCTGCTTGATGGTCTTTGTAGGTTCGTGTTTGTGCTTTCCCTGCCAGTGGATTGGGACTTCAGGGAATTGGGATCAGTCCAGACTGCAATCCTGAGAAAAGGGCTACTCCTAGGGAGGTATTAATTAATAATTATAGCTTTGTCATTGAATAGTCTGCTTTCTGCAAACATCGGCTGCTGAATTTTTTTTGCTTTTCATTTGCTATAGTTTTTTAATTGGGCATTGGAGCCTGCAGAGGATCATATTCTTGATAAGCTCTTCGAGTTTGGATACCTAGATGCTGCTGTTTGGGCTGAGAATAACCCAGTTGAGAAAATTGTTGAAGATGAGTCCAATAATTGAATATGATTCTCAAGAATAAGAAGATTTTTATCCAGGTTATCTTGAAGATGGAAGAAGATTATTCAACTTTGGGTTCTCTTCCTTGGCAGGTTAGACGTCAACCTTTCTGTTATTGCTAGCAGTCGATCTGAAGAATAGAATTTACCTACTTTAGATAACTACTTTGTAGTGAAAGATCAAATTATTTTATGTGATATAAGCTTGATATAGGGTAAAGAAAAAGGATTGTGAGAAAAAGAAAAAGTGATAGAATTTAGAATTTTGACATCAAACAATAAAAATATTAGTTGAATCATAAGTCCATTTATAAATGGCAGAAATGTTTATTTTAAATGACATTCATATTTTTTCTTATAATGATGAACCATGTAGTGGAAACCATAAGATATATGAAGTTATTTTGCCATTGAATTTCTGGTATCTTTGCCAATTTACCCTCAGATATAAGAGGATATATATATTTTTTTTCCCCTTCGTTGGCAAATCTTTTAGTCACCTACCCGGGTTACCTCTCTCATGATTCGAGCTTAGATGGTCAGTCAAATAAAATTGTTTGAAAACTCACTCGGTCAAGCCCGTCGGGCAATATAATTGGATTCTTGTGAACACCTTCATTGTATATTATTGATCTGCTGTTATTTCTTTTATCAAGTGAGAATTTAGGTAAGAATATTGTAGCCTTAATTACTATTTCAATGGTGGCATAGTTTCCTGGAATCAGGTCAAAGTATTTATCTATCATTCTTCTTCTTCAATTACTTGCATATTAAGAATTGCTCTTTTGCCATGTATATATTATTTTCTCACGATTATTAAGAGTCGTACACGTGGCATATGTGGTGGTGGAATGGAATTAGTGCTACACGCAGTATCTACTAGATTGTGGCTTGTATTTTTGTACCATAGTTTAGTATTTTGTGATAAAGAATAAACTTGTGGTGAATACACGGTGATTTATAAACTGTGACGGTATTTTAGTATTATGATTAAAAAATTGTGGTGAATAAACGGTAATATAATATTTTATTTTATGTTAAAAAAACTGAAAATTCGGGGTTACACAATGTTCTGACCCTATGCGGAATTACAAACAATAAGCAGGACAAGTCCTGTTACTGCTACTATGGAATAGAAACAGACAATTACCAATCAACCAACTATAATAAAATCCACAATATTAATTAAAGCGAAATATAAATTGCGGAAAATAAACCAATCACCCAAAATCCAACATAATAATTTTGGTGACGAAGTGGAAAACTCTTCCGAGTAAAAAAACCACTCCGGGTATAGGCTACCACCCGAATCCACTATATAGAGAAAACTTACAGCGATGGTCAAGACCTATGGTGGCAACTCCACCGACTCAAGTACCTCAATACTGCAAGAACTCAAGGCAACTCCTCAAGCCCGCGACCAACGGTTTTCTTCAGAACCTCTGAAGTCTCTGAGTATATTATATTACCAATGACGCCGGAACTCCGACTACCAAACTTCCTCCTAAAGAACTCTAAAGGATTATGGAATTTGGGTTAATTTGTGTTGAAGGTTTAACAAAGAAACATTCACACCATTAATGAAGAAGACAATGAGATAAGAAGTCTTCAATGATGGAATCAAAGAGAGTTGAAAGCTTTGAGAGTATTTGGCTCAAGAGAAATATGCTTCAACTATTGAGAATGACGGCTAAGGGTTATATTTATAGGTAGGGTGAAAAGCTAGGGTTTTGCAGGCCAAAAACGCGTTCAGATCGCAGTCGCGTTCGAACGCTTACTCGAACGCGCCCTTTCTGTGAAGACTATTCGAACGCCAATCGAACGCACAACGAACAGATGCTCTCTGGAATGATCCCGTTCGAACCCAGCAAGAACGTGACTCGAACGTTTGCTCTCTGGAATGCTTCCGTTCGAACCCAATAAAGAACGTGCCACTAACGCCACACGTTCGAACACTGCAACGAACGCACCACGAACGAATGTCTGATGCACAGCAGCCAGAAACCAGTCCAATTGCACAAAGATATTCATGAAAGATTACAACTCAATTGAACTTGTTTTATCACGGACACATGCCAATAAAAATGGAACTCACAAAAACAATTGTGGTGTTTTTTTTTTTTGATGGTGGGTAAAAATTAAAAATCTTAACTTTTGTAAAACATAATTTTAAAGAAATAAAATTAATAGCACTTAAAATTTTGTTTTGATCAAAATATAATTTTGTGTTTTAGTAACAGATTAAACCATAATCTTAAAAATGTAATTTTGTTTTATTATAAAAAAAGTATTTGAAGTGTGCTTTTTTTAATATTTTAATATTTGTAAAATTCAGTTTTAAAAGAAACACTATTAATAATCAGAACTCTTTATTATTAATTACAGTTAAAAATTATGTTTTGATCAAAATATAATAATATTATCTTGCGGATCAAATCATAATAGCAAATAGGAAATTATGTTTTCATATATGAAAGTGAGAGGGACGTTGTTTCTGTTAAATTCGAAATTTATTAAAATATCTCTTAAAAAAAATATGGTTTATTAATTTACTCCTATTAAAATAAAAAATATCTATCATTTTATTAAAATCAAATTTTATCCTTATTAGATTAAAGTGCGCTTTGACACATACCGTGAGCGTCGTCATTGAGAGAAGGTGTATCTTGGCATGAATGAGAAAGAATAGCGCTGATCGCGGTTCGATCATTCAGCGGTTCTAATTCGATTCGGAATTGTTGACCGTTTCGGTTTCGGTTTCGATTCTGACCCAATTCGGTTCTGGTCCTTCAAAATTTAAGAACCGCTTCGGAACCTAGGTTAGAATCGAACCGAAACCGAACCTTAAGAACCGAACCGAACCTTACAATTGAACCGCAGAACCGAACCGCATATTCGATAAAATTTATTAATTAATCAAGATAAAATTTAAATTAATATTTATTAATTTATACTTTAATTAATAAAAAAAATTAATTTATCAAGGTATTGTTTTTTTTTCCCAAAAATATTTAACTTAATATTGTGTATAGTGATTATATGAATATTACATAATTACTCAATTACGAATTATTATTATTTTATGTATCTATTTAATTAAAACAAATTCATGAATATTTAACACTCATGTCATATTTTATAAAGGGCTCATAATTTAGTCATTGATATATTAACGAGATTATTAATTTATATATCAATAAAATAAATTATGTATACAATAAAATAAATTTTGTCAAATCCTTAGTTGTAATTTGATTCCGATTCAAGAATTAGAACTAAACTCAACTGTACACTGTAAGTACGGTTCGATTTCAATTCCTTCTTCTTCAACGAGAACCGGAACCGTCAGTTCAGTTCTGAAATCGTACCGCGGCCGGGCCTAAGAGAATGGAAAAGTGGCGTGAATAAGAAAGATGGGATGGGGTGTTTGTTTTTAAAGTTTAGAGGGTATTTTAGTCTAAATATAATTAATTTGGCTAACTTTGATTAAAAAAACAGTGTTATGGCTACATGTGATAGACACCGTATTTTTTTTGTGTATATCATTTCCCTTCCTTTTCGCATAAACTTAGACCATTGACGCAGAAATCAGCAACCTTACAATTAAGATTTATAGATCCAAATAACCTAAGATCAAGAATACTTTTTTCAAGCCATTTGACGAACCAAAACTAGAAACGATGGCGTGTTCAGATATTTTTATATCATAGGGATGTGACGGGATATAAAACCAAACTACAGGGATATAAAAGAACTTAGCCAGGAAACAATTGGGCTTCCGCATAGTTTTTTATAATTCGGCAGTAAACTAAGGAAGTAAAGAAAGGGGTTAAGATCTCACATCGTCTTGTGTTCGAATCCAATGAGCTTGTTTCTTGTAAGAACTTAAGATAATTAAGGGTTTTACCTGCTCCGTATGCATTTTTTCTTGTAAGAGTTTGGGACACTCCGCTTAAGCCCGGAAGAGGTGGTTTGACGGCGGAGTTTCCAATGATTCCAAAAAAGAACTTATATATATGAGTTTTGTATTTTTTTTATCCATTGTGAACGTTTATAATTACCCAGTACTTGATTCCAATAGATATAAGTGTGGCAGTAGATTATAGAAATATCAACACAACTTATAATTTAACATTAGATCTAAATTAGTAAAATAATATTTGGTGCATTTATAACATAATCAATATGATATTTTTTTGACAGCGACGAGAAAGCAAAATAATAATTTCCAATACAACATATTGAAAAGCCAATTTTGCAACATATTTTATTTAGTTACTGTAAAGTAAAATTTTCTCCAACTTTTTTTTAAAATTTTTTTTACTGGGCATTGATCTCCAACTTCATTCCATGGGCACTGCAGTGATCTAGGTGGCCGCAGATAAAGAAGTTTTTGCCTTTGTTAAGTACAATTTGATCAAATCCTGTTTCATACGTCGGAGCATCACTTGGAGGTTTGCATGAATCATAAGCAGCTTTATCTACAATGACCACATTGTGCTCTGCTGAATCGTAGTTGAATTCTGCATTACATATAATAAACATATATTAATTAGTAATTTATCTTCAAAAAATTTAATTAGTATCAAACAACGTTCCTGAGGCTTCGCCAAAATATTGTCAGGTTCATGTGAACTTTATGACGTTGATTGTAAGACATATATATATATCCTCTAATATTACTCAAACTCGAGTGATTGCGAAAATAAAACACATTCATGACCAATCGAGCTGCGCTGCTGCGGCCATGGGACAAACCACGAGTACACACAGTCACAATATATATATAAACGAGTGATATAAATAAGGCAGTAGATCATATATATATATTTACCAAGTACGTCACCGGTCTTGAAAGTTTTTCCCTTCAGCCATTTTTGCGCATCAAAGGTCCAACCGTCAAAACTTCCAACTATGAAGGTTTTTGCACAGCCAATATTGGAATGAAGCAGCAACAATAGTACTGTTGCTATTGCAATATTTGCAGTGCCTCTTGCCTGAGCCATAATATCAAACTGAATTCTTTTAATTTCTTCTTTAAGATGAAGAAGACTAAAATATTTCAGTTCACACAATCTGTCAAAATATTTTAGCCTTTTTATAGGGTTTATTTCGCAAGAAGTCATTAACTCTGAAAATTTTATTTTTAAATGATTTAGATTTGTTTCCATTGTAATGATTATAGTAGGTCCAAAAAGATGTTGATTTCATTGGGTAATATTCATAATTGGAAATATTAATCTAAACTGTACTAATTTAATAAGTTAATATTATGATTGAGATTTTATTTCCCATTTATAATTAGTGATCGTCAATAGAATACACCCCCTAAAAAATTTGCTGAAGTATGGGTTGTATTTTCCCTAATTGATAATTTGATGCCAAGCAAAACAAATAGGCCAAGCAAAACAAATATCAAAACCCTAAAAGCCTGACAAAAGGTATCAAATGTCCTCTCTGAATGTTCAGTCATCTCCCTCTTCAATATCCTATCCTTCCTCTTCATTTCCATATACTCTTCATATCTCCTCTTTGCTTCCTCTTCCCTCCCTTTTACATTTACCCTTTTACCCCACATTCCCTTGTTCAAAATGACCAGACTGTCCTTCCAACTCATTGGCTTTCCATTCCTGTCTTCCAACTGCAAAATCACCTTGCTTACTTGCATCTCCCCGCTCTCAGACTCCTCGCACATGGCTGAAATCCCACACTTCACGTACTCAGAAGAGAATACCCAAGAATAACGCACGTGCACTTCTGAACTTGACATCCAACGACGTCGTACAGTCACCGGCTTGTAGCTTGACAGATTCATCGCCCGCCGTCCTGTTGGGTCTATAAGAATCCAACTTAACGTTAAACCCTCTTCAAGTTCACGATACATGTCGTCATTCACCGGGTGCGGTATCCCGGTAGGCACGGGGACGGAGTCAATCAAATCAACTCTGAACGGGGAGGAGGGGTTAAATTCTTTTATTTCGACAACTTTGCTGAATACATGCTTGCTCTGATAATGAATATCAACGGCTGAGATTAGCCCTGATGGAAGGAAGTAGGTGTGATCTTGAGAGGCTGAGCTGTCATTATCGTCGTCAGGGTTAGTGGAGGAGTCGGAGAAGAAGGAGCGGGGACCGTTGGCGAAAGAGGAGATGACGTGGCGCAGACGCGGAGTGTCGGTGGAGGGCCACGTGGAGTGGCAAATGTTTGTCCATAAAGTGTCATCGGAAGTGATGAGAGAGTAGAGATGAGAGGAGACGCAGGAGAAGGAGGCGAGGGTGGCCCCATCTAAACGTGGCAAAATATGAGTTTTGATGATATCAGAATGGACGGCGGAGATTGAGCCGCAAGTGGTGAAGGTGAAGGTGAAAGATGGAGGAGGAGCCATAGCCATATGCAATGCAGCAGGCATTTTGCATTTTCGATTTTGGACACGTTTAAAAGATATATGTCAAAGGTTGAATTTGTAATTAATGGTCAAAAGTCAGATAAGATTGACGTGACCTTTGATACTAAATTGTGGTGATGCTTCGTTATTGAAAAAGGCGTGTTCGGTGTTCTTTTAATCAATTGTTTTTGTTGAAATTCTATTTCTTCAATTATCTGACAATTGTAGAAAGTAATTTTTTTCAAAAAAATTAATTTATTTTAAATAAAAAGTGTGATAATAATTTATTAATTATATCTATATTTAAGAAAATAATAATAAATATAAATACATGGAGCTTTTTTGACCGAAAATTGTTAAGGATGTTAAATTTTTGGATAAAACAGAGTGACAATTACCATTAAAATGGTAAATAAAAAATTCCCTGTATATTAAATGAGTACAAAATGATAATTTCAAATCAATCACATCAATAATGATAGATTTTTTTTTTTTTTTAATGTAAGTATAAATGCATGCATCTAATTTTTCTATTTATATCAAATAAAAACTAAATACATCCTTCAAACAGCATACTCAATTTATGAGCGAATGTTGGACTAATGACTCTAACGTCTTTTTATCTCAAGCTCATATATTAGAAAAAGTCCAAGTGACAACAAGACAACCCATTGATTCTCTAATAAACTTACCCGTCTTATCAACTATCGCTAGACATCTATCATGTTAATGAGATCCATCACCATAAATATAATATCTAATTCAACATGAAAACTACTCTTTAACCTATAAAATGATACAAAACCCAGTGGCTTTAGCTCTCATACTTGAGCTCTCAAAACATATCATCCTCTAAACGCTTGCTCACTGTCCTCACAACAATTTACGGAGGTCAAGGTAACCTCAAACCTCATTCTTCCTTCACTTTCTGATTCTCTTCACCACTGACTTGAGCGTCAGAGTGCTCATGGTATCCACCACACCGATGGGTAGAAACTCTTAGTTCACTTTATATTTATTTTGCAGGATCGCTAGTGCCCAATCATACAAATTCTCGATTGTGAACCGAATGCGAAATCCATCGTCTACAATTTGACGCCCACCATGGGGCCTCAGCGATTCATAGCAAGCAAAGATCCCTCAGTCTACGATCTTATAATTAAGAGTAAAGAACCACTTTATAAGTGTGTCAATCAACACTAAATTATCCTAAATGAAGAAAATTTGGAAATATTTTTCAATTTAATTTAGAAAATTAAATAATTAACAAGTAATTTTTCTCTTTTGGAAATTTTTTTTAGAGGATTAGTAATTATAATTATAATTATAATTATAATTGTGAAATAATAATGAAAAATAACTTTTTATCATTAATAATCGTATAATTTAAATAATTCACAAATATTTTTTGTCATTTATTTGAATTATCCGAATTCATCAACGATAAAACTGAGAAATTGAGTAATAAAATTAGAAGCAAGGGTACGTTCATGTATTTTATAAATTATAGGAATGTATGTGGAGATAATTAGCCAAACTACAAGCATATAAAAAAAATGAACTCTGGAAAAAATATGAACTTCTCCATTGTTTTTAATAATCTGCACTAAATTGTTAAGGACCAAGTAAAATAATGAGTTATTTATATTTTATTGTTAATTTTATGATGAAATAACAATTGAATACTGCGTACTTTAAATTATTTATTATAAAATTATATAAAATCTAATATTTTATTACTTTTTCTTTAGTTAACTATTAGTTGAATTTAGTGTTAAAATGTAAAAAATTATTTTATCTTAAATTTAGTATTAAAATATAATATTGTTTCAAAATTTACAGTATTAAATTATTATTTTATCATATATTTACTAGTAAAATATAAATAATCCTAAAATAAATAATTTGGTTCATTTTTAGTAAATCGGCATTAACTTTATAAGGGCTAAGTAAAATAAACTCGAGCACTCAAAAAAATTCTTTGGACAAGCGGATTCGCATTGCTTACAACTAACACAATCCTCTGTTTTTGGAGCATAACCTATTTGTTTTACATTGAGTAAATATCTATCACATCCCTATATTTTGCTTCAATTTCTCACCACATCCTTATAATTTGAAAAATATCTCGAAACATCATTTCTTCTAAAGTTTTTTCTTAATTGGACAATTTTACCATTGGAAATTTTAAATAATTAAAATAAATTACTAAAATTTATTTAAACAATAAAAAAAATTAAAATTATTTAAATTAAGAAGCATTTAAATTTGTCAAACTAAGTAAAATCTTTTTTCAACTACAAATAAAAATTATTTAAATTAAGAAGGATTAACTATATAACTATTTAATTATTATTATTATTTAAATTAACATTGTAATTATTAATCACGTAAAATGTACTATGAGAGAAAATATTTGAATATTAAGTTAGAGTATTGTTGTCACTTTTTTAACATTTATAATTTAATTAAGGAAATAATTCATATATTTTCATTTATTTGAGGATTTAGTTGTGATTATATATAAACAAAAAAAATTAAAGAAATAAAAAGTTAACAATTACATATACAATAAAATATTAATTAAATTCTTACAAAATTAAGTTAGATATTTTTGTTAAAAATTTATATAATTCATATTTTTTATTTAAATATTTTTATAATGTTAATTATCTAAATTGAATTGAGGTAAAAATGACAAATTTTGTTAATAATTAAGTCAGAGGATTGTGTTAATGTATTTTGCAAACTATATGGATATAATGGGCTTTATAGTCAAAATATAAGGAAATAATAAATGACATTTATTCTTTTACATCTGTCTCAATGTATTATTTCTAATATTTTTGTGAGACAATTTCGGACACATCGAGTACACCCTATACATATATCATAATTTTTTACTGAATATAACATTGGACTTATCGATTTTTGTTTCAAACTTTTTAATTTTTGATTTTTAGTCAATATCATATATTTAAACAATAAATTATACAATGATTTATCATAATTTTTCTAATTAACCCGCTTCGACAAACATGATCAAAGTTCGGGCAAGGGGAAGAATCTCTCGTGCACATTAATAAACATAATTAATATGACTTTATTTATATACTGTTTGATATATAGTTTGATGAGTTTTATAAGCTAACTTATAATCTTACTATAATACTTGTAAGTTAATCGATATTTTCAATCAATACTTTCTATCGTACGGTATCTTAATTATTGCATCTTTTAAATTACTCAGCGTTGATGTGTTGGGAAGCCGCAGATAAAGTAAAACTTTACACACAATGCCATCCGAGATTAGCCAATTAAGTGGTTTCCAAGTAATTTTCTTTGATCGACCATATCGCATTAATTAATAGAACTCGATGCTTCCCGTCCCTTGTGATTAAACAAAAATATAACATTCAAATCCAAGACATACATATGCACACCATTTGTTTTTGTAATTTATGGGGTTGGGGTGGGGTTTAGGTTTATAGATCATTACTCTTTTTTTCTTTTTCTTTTTTGAAATTGTTAAAAATTCCACCGCCAAACCACCATTTTCGGACTTAAGCGGAGCATGTAAAATCTCCGACTGTCTTACACTTTTACAAAAAAACACATCTCTCTAAATTCGAACTCAAGACCTCAAAGTGAGATTCTGAACCATGCATATACCACCAAACCACGCCCTTTGGGGACTATAGATCATTACTCCACTAACTCGAACTCAGTACATAAATTTGCAAAAACAAAACACATTCATAGTGAATCGAGCTACGGCCATGGGAATTTTATTATATATATATATATAATTAAAACAAGTATTTTAATGGAATACATCATATTTATTTACCAAATATGTCCAATGTCTTGAAACTTTTTCCTTGAGACCAATTTTGCACACCAAAGCCCCAGCTGCCATCTCCAACTGAGTAAGTTGCTGCAGAGCCAATATTAACATGAAGCAGAAACAAAACCACTGTTGCTATTGCAATACTTTCACAGCCTCTTCCTCTTGCCTGAGCCATAATATCCAAATGAGTTATTTTAATTTCGCTTTAATTAAGAAGAACACTAAAAATATTTCAGTGCACAAATTGACGAACTATTTTAGCCTTTTTATAAGCTTTATTTCGCAATAAATTATTAAACTCCCGCAAATATATTTAATGTATGTTTGGTATGAGTTCTAATAGAGGTATTATTATTTTTTAATTCGAGAGTCTCTTTTCAAAATTTTTTATGGTATTTAGTTACATTTTTAGTAGAGTTTTTAATGATTAAAAAAATATTTTATCTTTATTAGTAAAATTTCAAAAAAAAAAAATGGGCTTTTGAGAGTAGAGCTTAATAAGCTTTTTTAAAGTGTTAAATTGTCTATAATACCTTATTTAATTTAATAACTTTATTTCATAACACAATTTTAAAAACATTTCCAATAAAATAATTTTACGTTTTTTAATAAAAACTCCCACTCGAAACCAAACACATAATTTTTTTTAATCAAAAGCTCTGCTTTTAAAAACTCTACTTAAAGAAACTTTATTTGCAAAATTATATCAAACAGACTCTTAAAACGATTGAAATTTTGTTTACATATGCAATGTTTATAGTAGGAAATATTCATCCGAATTTTTTTAATTTAATTAGATAGTATTATGATTTAGATTTTGTCATCATTTGTAATGTTTTATAGTAAGTAATATTCATCCAAATTTTCCTAATTTAACTCTATAGTATTATGTTTGAGATTTTGTTTTCATTTACAATCTTTATAGTAGGAAATATTCATCCAAAATTTCCTAATTTAATTGAATAATATTATGATTGAGATTTTTCTCCATTTGTAATGTTTATAACAGGAAATATTCATCCAAAATGTCCTAATTAAATTAGATAATAAATTTTATCAAATCCTTAGTTGTAATTTGATTCCGATTCAGGAATTAGAACTAAACTCAACCGTACACTATACGATTCGATTTTAATTCCTTCTTCAGCAACCGAAACCGTCGGTTCGGTTCTGGAATCGTACCGCGGCCGGGCCTAAGAAAGAATGGAAAAATGGCTAATTTTGATTAAAAAAACAGTGTTATGGCTACATGTGATAGACACAGTATTTTTTTTTTGGTGTATTTTTTTTTTGTCATTTCCCTTCCTTTTCGCATAAACTTAGGCCATTGACGCAGACATCAGCAACCTTACAATTAAGATTTATAGCTCCAAATAAACTAAGATCAAGAATACTTTTTTCAAGCCATTTGACGAACCAAAACTAGAAACGATGGCGTGTTCAGATATTTTTATATCATAGGGATGTGACGGGATATAAAACCAAACTACAGGGATATAAAAGAACTTAGCCAGGAAACAATTGGGCTTCCGCATACTTTTTAGTAATTCGGCAGTAAGGGCCCAGTAAGAGGTTAAGATCTCATATTGTGTTTGAATCTAAGTGTTTTACCTTATAAGAATCTGGGAAATTAAGGGTTTTACATGTTTCGCTTAAGGTCGGAAGTGGTGGTTTTGCCGTGGAGTTTCCAATGATTACAAAAAAGAACTTAGATATATGAGTTTTGTATTTTTTATCGATTGATAATTATGAGATTATAATTTATATATAATTAAATCGTGACAGTTTATAATTGCCCAATACTTGATTCCCATAGATATAAGTGTGGCCGTAGATTATAGAAATATCAACACAACTTATAACTTAACATTAGATCTAAATTAGTAAAATAATATTTGGTGCATTAATTTAGAACATAATCAATATGATATTTTTTTGACAGCGACGAGAAAGCAAAATAATAATTTCCAATACAACATATTGAAAAGCCAATTTTGCAACATATTTTATTTAGTTACTGTAAAGTAAAATTTTCTCCAACTTTTTTTACTGGGCATTGATCTCCAACTTCATTCCATGGGCACTGCAGTGATCTAGGTGGCCGCAGATAAAGAAGTTGTTGCCTTTGTTAAGTACAATTTGATCAAATCCTGTTTCATACGTCGGAGCATCACTTGGAGGTTTGCATGAATCATAAGCAGCTTTATCTACAATGACCACATTGTGCTCTGCTGAATCGTAGTTGAATTCTGCATTACATATAATAAACATATATTAATTAGTAATTTATTTAAATTTATCTTCAAAAATTTAGTATCAAACAACGTTCCTAGGGCTTCGCCAAAATATTGTTAGGTTCATGTGAACTTTATGACGTTGATTGTAAGACATATATATATATCCTCTAGTATTACTCAAACTCGAGTGATTGCGAAAATAAAACACATTCATGACCAATCGAGCTGCGGCCATGGGACAAACCACGAGTACACACAGTCACAATATATAAACGAGTGATATAAATAAGGCAGTAGATCATATATATTTACCAAGTACGTCACCGGTCTTGAAAGTTTTTCCCTTCAGCCATTTTTGCGCATCAAAGGTCCAACCGTCAAAACTTCCAACTATGAAGGTTTTTGCACAGCCAATATTGGAATGAAGCAGCAACAATAGTACTGTTGCTATTGCAATATTTGCAGTGCCTCTTGCCTGAGCCATAATATCAACTGAATTATTTTAATTTCTTCTTTAAGATGAAGACTAAAATATTTCAGTTAGCCTTTTTATAGGGTTTATTTCGCAAGAAGTCATTAACTCTGAAAATTTTATTTTTAAATGATTTAGATTTGTTTCCATTGTAATGATTATAGTAAGTCCAAAATGTCCTAATTTAATTGAATAATATTGTGATTGAGATGTTAATTTCATTAGTAATATTCATAGTTGGAAATATTAATCTAAAATATCCTAATTTAATAATATAATATTATGATTAAGATTTTGTTTCTCATTTATAACTAATATAGGATCCGTACTTTTACATTTGCTAAAGTTCTTGCAATACATGGGTTGTATCTTCCCTAATTGATGATTTGATGCCAAGCAAAACAAATAGGCCAAGCAAAACAAATATCAAAACCCTAAAAGCCTGACAAAAGGTATCAAATATCCTCTCTGTATGTTCAGTCATCTCCCTCTTCAATATCCTATCCTTCCTCTTCATTTCCATATACTCTTCATATCTCCTCTTTGCTTCCTCTTCCCTCCCTTTTACCTTTATCCTTTTACCCCACATTCCCTTGTTCAAAATCACCAGACTGTCCTTCCCACTCATTGGCTTTCCATTCCTGTCTTCCAACTGCAAAATCACCTTGCTTACTTGCATCTCCCCGCTCTCAGACTCCTCGCACATGGCTGAAATCCCACACTTCACGTACTCAGAAGAGAATACCCACGAATAACGCACGTGCACTTCTGAACTTGACATCCAACGACGTCGTACAGTCACCGGCTTGTAGCTTGACAGATTCATCGCCCGCCGTCCTGTTTGGTCTATAAGAATCCAACTTAACGTTAAGCCCTCTTCAAGTTCACGATACATGTCGTCATTCACCGGGTGCAGTATCGCGGTAGGCACGGGGACGGAGTCAAGCAAGTCAACTCTGAACGGGGAGGAGGGGTTAAATTCTTTTATTTGGACAACTTTGCTGAATACATGCTTGCTCTGATAATGAATATCAACGGCTGAGATTAGCCCTGATGGAAGGAAGTAGGTGTGATCGAGAGAGGCTGAGCTGTCGTTATCGTCGTCAGGGTTAGTGGAGGAGTCGGAGAAGAAGGAGCGGGGACCGTTGGCGAAAGAGGAGACGACTTGGCGCAGACGTGGAGTGTCGGTGGAGGGCCAGGTGGAGTGGCAAATGCTTGTCCACAAAGTGTGGTCGGAAGTGATGAGAGAGTAGAGTTGAGAGGAGACGCAGGAGAAGGAGGCGAGGGTGGCCCCATCTAAACGTGGCAAGATATGAGTTTTGATGATATCAGAATGGACGGTGGAGATGGAGCCGGAGGTGGTGAAGGTGAAGGTGAATGATGGAGGAGGAGGAGGAGGAGCAGCAGGCATTTTGCATTTTAGATTTTGGACACGTTTAAAAGATATATGTTGTAATTAATGGTCATAGGTCAGATGAGATTGATGTGACCTTTGATACTACTAAATTGTGGTGATGCTTCGTTATTGAAAAATGCGTGTTCGGTGTTCTTTTAATCAATTGTTTTTGTTGAAATTCTATTTGTTCAATTATTTGACAATTGTAGAAAGTAATTTTTTTAAAAAATAATAATAATAATAATGACTTTATTTAAATTAAAATTGTGATTATAATTTAATTATATAATCTATCTTTACGATATTTAAGAAAATAAATAATAAATATAAATAGATGGAGCTTTTTTAACAGAAAATGTTAAGGATGTTAAATTTTAGGATAAAACAGACTGAAAATTACTATTAAAATGAGTCATTTTGATGGTAAATAGAAAATTTCATCTATATAAAATGATAGTTTCAAACCAATCACATGAAGAGGTTTTTTTATGTGAGTATAGATGCATGCATTTAAATTTTACTTTCTTACTTTCTGTTGTTTTGTAAATTTGAAAATTACCTTTCATTTTAGGCCTATATATCAGACAAAACCTAATAAACAATAGGGTAGTCAATACATCCTTCAAACATCATACCCAATTTACGAGTCAAGGTTGGACGGAAGACCCAAACATCTTTTTATCTCAGGCTCATGTATTAGATAAAGTGCAAGTGACAACAAGACAACCCATTGATTCTCCAACAAATTTACCCTACAAATGTCTTTTCATAATAAACACATTATCCACCACATGTTAGGCGTCTTATCAACGATAGCTAGAAATCTATCATGTTAATGAGATCCACCACCATAAATATAATATCTAATCCAACTAGAAAACTACTCCTTAGCCTATAAAATGATAAAGAACTGAGACGCTTTAGCTCTCATATTTGAGCTCTCAAACCATATCATCCTCTAAACACTTGTCCATTGTCCTCACGACAATCTACGGAGGTCAAAGTAACCTCAAACATCGTTCTTCCTTCACTTTCTGATCCTCTTCATCACTGACTTGAGCGTCAGAGTGCCTACGGTATCCACCACATCGATGGGTATAAATTCTCCGCTCACTCTACCTTTATTTTGCAGGATTGCTAGTGTCCAATCATACAAATTCTCGATTGTTGATCGAAGGCGAAATCCAGCGTCTACAATTTGACGCCCACCATGGTGCCTCAGCGATTCATAACAAGCAAAGATCTCTCAGTCTACGATCTTATAATTGAGAGTAAAGAACCACTTTATGAGTATGTCAATCAACACTAAATTATCCTAAATGAAGAAAATTTTGAAATTTTTTCAATTTAATTTGGAAAATTAAATAATTAACAGTATTTTTTCTCTTTTGGAAAATAAATTTTAGAGGATTAGTAATTATAATTATAATTTTAATTGTGAAATAATATTGAAAAATAACTTTTTATCATTAATAATCTTATAATTTAAATAATTCACAAATATTTTTTGTCATTTATTTGAATTATCCGAATTCATCAACGATAAAACTGAGAAATTGAGTAATAAAATTAGAAGTAAGGGTACGTACATGTATTTTATAAATTATAGGAATGTATGTAGAGATAATTAGCCAAACTACAAGCATATAAAAAAATTTACTCTGGAAAAAATATGAACTTCTCCATTGTTTTTAATAAATCTGCACTAAGTTGGTAAGGGCCAAGTAAAATAATGAGTTATTTATATTTTATCATTAATTTTATGATGAAATAACAATTGGATACTGCGTACTTTAAATTATTTCTTATAAAATTATATAAAATCTAATATTTTATTACTTTTTCTTTAGTTAATTATTAGTTCAACTTAGTGTTAAAATGTAAAAAATTATTTTACCTTAAATTTAGTAGTAAAATATAATATTGTTTCAAAATTTACAGTGTTAAATTATTATTTTATCATATATTTACTAGTAAAATATAAATAATCCTAAAAAAAATAATTTGGTTCATTTTTAGTAAATCCGCATTAACTTTATAAGGGCTAAGTAAACTAAACTCGAGTACTCGAAAAAATTCTTTAGACAAGTGGATTCGCATTGCTTACGACTAACACAATCCTCTGTTTTTGGAGCATGAGCTATTTTACCAAATATGCACAATTTGACCAACTATTTTAGCCTTTTTATAAGGTTTGTTTCGCAAGAAATTATTAAACTCCGGAAAATATATTTAGTCTATGTTTGGTATGACTTCTAATATAAGTAAAAAAAAAAAATTAATTCGAGAGTCTCTTTTCAAAATTTTTGATGGTATTTAGTTGCATTTTTAGTAAAGTTTTTTATGATTAAAAAAGTTATTTTATCTGTATTAGTACAATTTCAAAAATTAGGCTTTTGAGAGTATAGATTTTAAGAAGTTTTTTTAAAGTGTTAAATTGTCTATAAAACCTTATTTAATTTAATAATATTATTTAATTTATTTCATAATACAATTTTAAAAACTTTTTCAATAAAATAATTTTACGTTTTTTAATAAAAACTCTCACTCGCAACCAAACACATAAATTTTTTTTTCAAAAGCTCTACTTTTAAAAACTTTACTAATAAAAACTCTCCTTTAAAAAATTATATCAAACGGAACTCTTAAAACGAATTGAGATTTTGTTTGCATATGCAATGTTTATAGTAGGAAATTATATTCATCCGAATTTTTTTAATTTAACTGGATAGTATTATGATTTAGATTTTGTCATCATTTGTAATGTTTTATAGTAAGTAATATTCGTCCAAATTGTCCTAATTTAATTCTATAGTATTATGTTTGAGATTTTGTTTTCATTTACAATCTTTATAGTATGAAATATTCATCCAAAATTTCCTAATTTAATTGAATAATATTATGATTGAGATTTTTCTCCATTTGTAATGTTTATAACTGGAAATATTCATCCAAAATGTCCTAATTAATTAAATTAGATAATATGATAAGAATGGAACCTTATGAACGACAAGTTCATAATATTATTCAATTAAATTTTTCGATTCGATCCAGTTCTACGGTTTCAAAAAGCTGGAACCATAGAACCGGACGATTAATTTCGATTTTAAAACTAAACCGAACTGTGGCCAGATTTAAGTCTAACTCCACCTAAAAACTAGCTTCAGAGTTTAAGGTTGCCCAGTGCTTGAATTCAAAGTTCATTAACTGTTCTGGTTAGCTGAAATATTTTCTCTAATACTCCACCTATTATTAGAAAAATGAGAATAAATGACACTATTTTATGACAAAAATTTCATGAAGTGTATCAAAAAAATAATGATATTTTTGTGTTATAAACTAATTTTTATCATGAATTTATGACATTTTTTTATCATAAAAAGAATGTCACTCAATCATGACAGATATCTGTCATGTATTTAAGTGTCTATTTTTAAGATTATAGAAAACTATCATGAGTAAAACGACATCGATTTTACTTCATAATAGATTTGTGTCATATTAAATCTATTATAAAACATGACAAGTATAATTCATGTTATAAACTTCTATTTTCTTTTTCATGGCACAGATATGTCACAATCATAAATCATGAAAAATTTATACATATAGTCTTCTTTATTGAGGGTCTCACGATCACTTTATAAAATGAAGATGTCATATTAAATGATAAAATAAAATAGACTCCAATATACAAAAATATATAAAAAAATTATATAATTTTCAAAGTGATTTTTTATTCCTCGCTTTATAAAATGAGGATGCTCTCCCATGAGAATGTATGTGTATATATATAAATATATTTAAATTAAATATTTAACAGTTCCCATGTCATATGACAGCCTTAGAACAGTTGGACTTGTTATCTTATGAGCCTAATATGACTATGTAGCGGGTTGGGTTATTATCATTTCACTCTAATCTATTTTATCTCTTTTTAAGAATTGAGATTTAACCAAAATAAATCCAATGATCATTATCCTGACAACACATTAATGAATTTGATGAGTGTCTTTTGTGTTGTCAAGATAATGACCATTGGATTTATCTTAACTAAATTCTAACCCTTAAAAGATATAAATGAGATAAAGTGAAAGGATGATAGTCATTCCCCTATGTAGCAGGCGTGTGCTCAGCTCAGCTAATCTATTTATTTTTATTAAATTATAAAATTAAAAAATAAATAAAAACATGTCATAATTTCACGTGATCAATTTTGAAGTAATTAAGTTGCCAATCCGAAGTAAAAATTTGCTAAAGTTCTTGCAATACATGGGTTGTATCTTCCCTGATTGATGATTTGATGCCAAGCGAAACAAATAGGCCAAGCAAAACAAATATCAAAACCCTAAAAGCCTGACAAAAGGTATCAAATGTCCTCTCTGTATGTTCAGTCATCTCCCTCTTCAATATCCTATCCTTCCTCTTCATTTCCATATACTCTTCATATCTCCTCTTTGCTTCCTCTTCCCTCCCTTTTACCTTTACCCTTTTACCCCACATTCCCTTGTTCAAAATGACCAGACTGTCCTTCCCACTCATTGGCTTTCCATTCCTGTCTTCCAACTGCAAAATCACCTTGCTTACTTGCATCTCCCCGCTCTCAGACTCCTCGCACATGGCTGAAATCCCACACTTCACGTACTCAGAAGAGAAGACCCAAGAATAACGCACGTGCACTTCTGAACTTGACATCCAACGACGTCGTACAGTCACCGGCTTGTAGCTTGACAGATTCATCGCCCGCCGTCCTGTTGGATCGATAAGAATCCAACTTAACGTTAAACCCTCTTCAAGTTCACGATACATGTCGTCATTCACCGGGTGCGGTATCCCGGTAGGCACGGGGACCGAGTCAAGCAAGTCAACTCTGAATGGGGAGGAGGGGTTAAATTCAAAAAATAAATACATTCCGCTTATTATAATTACAGTGATTATTATAATCTCACTGTAGCTACAATAAAAAAAATATATTTATTTTCTGGATTTTTATTCGTAAGAATATCATTTTTTGTTTGTAATTTTCCAAAAAAAAAAAGAATATCATTTTTGTTAATAATATGGTTAAAGATCTTGTGCTACCCAAATGATGGAGAGATTCTTTGGTGCAACAGTGGTATGAGTGACGTGGTACCACAAGCGAATTAAAAAATGATATGTAGAGTTTCTTCACCTATTTTTTAGTTATTTTTTACTTTTTTAACACGCGTGGCAGTGGATGATTGGCTTGTTGCACTTGCATGGATGACGTGTTACCACTGTTGCATAGAAGATTTTCTCCAAATGATGAAGGGACGATTTGGTCGAGAGATTCTTTGGTGCAACAGTTGTATGAGTGACGTGGTACCACAAGCGAATTAAAAAATAACATGTAGAGTTTCTTCACATAATTTTTAGTTGTTTTTTAATTTTTAGCATGCGTGGCAGTGGATGATTGGCTTGTTGCATGGATGACGTGGTACCACTATTGCATACAAAATTTTCTCGATTTGGTCGGCATTTCCGGATCTTGATGATGAAATCCATTTGTCATGACACGTGTTCTCAATTTTTTTTTTGCTCGGGAATTGTGTCTAATTTTTTCACAATTCCCCGTAAATTTCTTGTTCGAACAACTATATTAAGGTTAAATCCTAATGTATCAACAGAAGATAATAAATATTTTTTTTTTAAAAAAAAACTCTAATATTTTAAAAACTCTAATATATTAGTAATGAGTATGAGAGATTGAGAAGATAATATAAATTATCTCATTTAATTTAAATTAGTCATACACCATAAGTTTGAGTATTTTATAAAAATATTAAAAAAAATTATTAATAACTCTTCGTAACATATATTAAAACATGTTTACATTCTGACAATCAAACCTGTAAGAATTTAAATAATAAATACAATCAATTTATATTAATTTTCAAATTCGGCCTTGCGAATTTCTAATAATCGTCAAGTGAAGATGCAAAGTGAAGAAATAATTATCTGGCTAATTCAATGACTCATATTCATTTAATATAATGATTGTTCTTAAATTTTTAAGGATATATAAATTGAAGTTTACATATGTGGTAATGATTCTCCATATATGAGTTTGATTATTTTCATATATTCAAAGAAAATGGATTTCGGAGAATATGAAGTAAATAAGAGAAAAATAATCGTAACTATTCTTCATTACGAAATGCGACCCATCTACAGAATCGCTGAACACAAAATGAGAAGAATACCAAAAGTAATATATATGATTTTATTTTCGACATTGTCGATCGAGAAAGCAAAATAACTGTAAAGCCGTTTTGCTACAGTTTTATTTAGTTATATATTATAAAGTAAAATTTACTCGACGTTGATCTCCAACTTCATTCCATGATCACTACAGTGTGTTGGGAAGCCACAGATGAAGAAGTTTTTGCCGTTTGTAAGTTCAATTTGATCCTTTCCTGTTTGAAACTTCTTAGCATCACTACCAGGTTTGCATGAATCAAAACCATCTTCATCTACAACGATCACGTCGTGTCTCAATGGATCATAGTTGAATTCTGCATTAATTACATATAAAATTATAAATAAACATATATTAGTCATTAATTTTTAAATTAATTAATGAGATAATTGTAATGAAATCCAGCTAGCATCACATACCAACAATCTACTTTAGCAAGAAGTCCACCATGAAGAAAGTGTATGCATGAAGACATAATACTTTAGGTGGTGATTGAAGAAAAATGGTGAATTTGCCATGAATCAAGGAGTAATTCATGGCATGAACAGTAACCGTTTTTTGGGCTATAAATTCAGGCCATTTCAGTGTTAGAAAATAATCCCAATGTGTGTGTGAAAAGTGTATAGAGAGTGTTGAGGTTTTTTATAATTTTCTTGTGAAAATTTGAATATTATTCTCACAACAAGTGGTATCAGAGCTTTGGTTCTTCATTGGGATCGAAAAACCGAAGAACGGAGTTTGGTTCGGAAAATTCGAGTTCCGGAAAAGTTGTCAAAATTCATTTTGAGGGTACCATCAGCTAGTTCACGTCGAGACGAGCACGGTGGTATTTTCCGGCGACCGAACCGACGTCCCAGCAGGCCACACGCGCCGCACGCGCCTTCCAGAGATCTGCCCACGCGCCCTCACGCGCTCCACGCGCTACTGAAGGTTGAAGACGATCCGCGTCAGCCGCCACGTCATCGCCACGTCACGCCCAGTCAGCGCACAGTCAGCGCCTCGTCAGCGCCGAGTCAGCAGACACGTCATCCGCCACGACAGCGCCACGTCATCCGCCACGTCAGCGCCACGTGTCCGCCACGTCAGCAACCGGTCCCACCTTGCCACGTCAGCACTGCCACGTCAGCAGCCTGGTAAATTTCATTTTGCCCCCTGAAGTTTTGAAATTTACAGTTTTGCCCCAGAACTTTTAGGAATTTACAAATCAGCCCCTGTGTCGGATTTAGACCAAAGAAGTGTCTATTCCACCTTTTCGATTTCGTTCGACCGTTCCGGACGCAACGGTGACCTCCGATTTGTGAAATTCAGATCCGATTTTTGTGTATTCCCATTTTAAACTTTAAAACTTAAAATGGAGATGGAGGATTCTCATTCTGGTGCAATGATTAAACTGGCTGCCACTAATTACTCCCTCTGGAGACCTCGGATGATAGATTTTTTGCATTGCAAAGATTTGTTTGATGTCATCGAGTTGAAGGGAGTGAAACCAGAGTCTGTTAAGGAGTATGACTGGAATAAACTCAACAACAGAACTTTGGGTCAGATAAGGCAGTGGATCGGTCACAGTGTCTTCCACCACGTAGCACAAGATTCAGATGCTTACGGGATGTGGATAAAGCTGGAAGACATGTTTCAGGCCAAGACAGCTCGGAATAAAGCCCTGTTAATGAGGCGTTTGGTGAACCTGAAGCTACGGAGTGGAACTTCCGTTGCGGAACACACCAACGAGTTTCAGAGCCTGGTGAACCAGTTGTCTGCAGTAGACATGCAGCTGGGAGATGAAGTACAAGCCCTCTTACTACTCAGTTCCCTTCCTGATAGCTGGGAGACATTGGTGGTTACTCTCAGCAATTCCGCTCCAGGAGGTAAAGTTACCATGCCTATGGTAAAAGATGCCCTGTCGAATGAGGAGTCCAGGAGAAAAGATGTTGGCTCAGAACAGACAGAAGCCTTCGTCACAGAGACTCGAGGAAGACATCAAGGAAGAGACGGAGAGAGAGCAGAAGCACAACCAGAGGTAGATCCTCAGATGGAAGGAAGCCTACCTATAAGTGCTACCATTGTGGCATTGTAGGCCACCTAAAGAAGAATTGTCGAAAACTGCAACGAGAGCAGAGAGAAGGCAATCACCAGCCGAAGAATGACGAAGGAGAGACACTGGTCGTTGTCCAAGCAGATGTAGCAATATGCTCCATACAGGAAGAGACATGCCTTCACAACGCAACCCAAGATGTTGAGTGGGTGGTAGATACTGCAGCATCCTACCACGTCACTCCTCACAGAGATTTTCTTCACAACATACAAAGCAGGAGACTTTGGAGCAGTGAAGATGGGAAATATCAGTTCCTCTGGGATAGTAGGAATGGGTGATATTCAGTTGCGGACAAATGTCGGGTGTACATTGATCTTGAAGGATGTCCTGCATGTTCCAGAACTTCGGCTGAATGTACTTTCGGGGATAGCTCTTGACAAACAGGGCTATGACAATCACTTCAGAAATGGCACATGGAGAATGACAAAAGGTGTCATGGTTGTCGCCCGAGGACATGCTTGCGGTTGTGCAGACAGCCTCAATGTAGCTGAAAAAGAGGCTTCTCAAAATCTGTGGAACTGGAGACTCGGAAACATGAGTGGGAGAGGGTTGTCTACCCTGAACAAGAAGAAGCTTACTAAGGATGATGCACGAGGTCCTTGCAACCACTACTCAATTGGTAAGCAACGCAAAGTCTCATTTGATTTCTCTTCAGAGAGAAGATCAGAGTTGCTCAGTCTGGTGCACTCTGATGTTTGTGGTCCCTTGGAGGTTGATTCATTGGGCGGTAACAAATATTTTCTGACTTTCATCGATGATGCTTCACGTAAAATCTGGGTGTATTTCCTCAAGACGAAGGATCAGGTCCTAGATCAATTCAAGCTGTTCCACGCCATGGTAGAGCATGAAACAGGGAAGAAGCTGAAGTGCCTTCGCACAGACGATGGAAACGAGTACAGTTCCAGGAGTTCGAAGCCTACTGCATGAGACACGGCATTCGACATGAGAGAACTGTTCCACACACTCCACAACATAATGGTGTCGCTGCGAGCATGAACCGCACCATTATGGAGAAAGTCAGAGGAATGATCAGTATGGCTAAGCTGCCAAAGCCATTCTGGGGAGAAGCTGTTCGTGCTGCCTGTTACCTGATCAACAGATCACCAACTGAACCGTTGAACTTGGAGATTCCGGAGAAAGTGTGGTCTGGTAAGAATCCCTCCTACACTCACCCTAGAGTATTCGGTTGTTTAGCCGTTGTATATGTATCCAATGAGCTCAGGGAGAAGCTCGATGCAAGGACAACTCCATGTATATTCCTAGGCCATGGAGATGAAGAATTTGGATACAGACTATGGGATCCGAAGGTGAAGATGGTCATCAGAAGCCAGGAAGTAGAGTTTCTCGAAGACCAGACAATTGAAGACATTGAAATGCCCAGAATGTCTTCCAATTCCAGTGCCGACAGAAATCCAGACCTAGCACCAGCACAATTGGCCACAGACAGGGTGCACGAGGAAATTCCAGAAGCAGAACCAGAGGAGGCAGATAGAGATGTTGAGCAGGGGGAGACACAACCTGTTCCATCGGAGATTACAGAAGAAAGTGTTGAGCAGGGGGAGCCGCAACCCACTCCACTAGAAGCTGCAAGATCATTCACAGAGATGGATGATGATAGACCTCCTGAAACCAGTGGACCTCAGACAAGAAGATCTGAGCGAGACAGGATTCCATCAACCAGATATCTGGGATCCGAATATATCATGCTTACTGATGTGGGGGAGCCAGAGAGTTTCCCAAAGGCAAGAAGGCACTGAGGAATAAGTGGGTGAAGAGACACAACAGAAGATTACTGTGCAGAGACGCAGTGGATTGTACTATGCAGAGACATAGCAGAAGCACACTGTACATAGATGCAGTGAAGTGTGCTGTGCAGAGACACAGCCGACATGTCAACAAAGGAACGATGATCGGGACAAGCTAGAGTTGTGCAGAGACATAACCGGGATAGCTGTCAGATGACGATTGTTTTCAGATGTAGCTGGAGGGGGAGAATTGTAATGAAATCCAGCTAGCATCACATACCAACAATCTACTTTAGCAAGAAGTCCACCATGAAGAAAGTGTATGCATGAAGACATAATACTTTAGGTGGTGATTGAAGAAAAATGGTGAATTTGCCATGAATCAAGGAGTAATTCATGGCATGAACAGTAACCGTTTTTTGGGCTATAAATTCAGGCCATTTCAGTGTTAGAAAATAATCCCAATGTGTGTGTGAAAAGTGTATAGAGAGTGTTGAGGTTTTTTATAAGTTTCTTGGTGTAAACTTTGAATATTATTCTCACAACAATAATTTATGATTTTAACCTCGGGTTAGGGATGGGTAACCGACCCATGCCTACGCCAATGGAGACAATGTCATCAGTAGACTCGGTTACGGTTCCAATTCATAATCAAAACCGAACCGGAAGAAATTGGAAGGTTTCGGTTCCTTCTGGTTCCGGTTCGGGAATCAGAACCATATCTGATTCTGTATGGTTCGGTTAGAGTTCTCACCCTAGCAGAATCGTTTGAACTGTTCGGTTCCAAGTGGAACCGAACATTAAAATTTAATTAAATTTAAGTTTTTTTTTTATTTAATTTAATAAAATTCAATAAATTATAAAAACAATTATTATATTTATTTGATAATAATATTCAATTAAAAATTTCTTTAAAATTTAATTTTCATTTTTTAAAATTATTTCAGTTCAGGTTACGGTTCCGATTCCCAGTTCCACACTTGTGCAACCAAGAACTTTTCAGTTCGATTTAGGTTCCGATTCCCGATTCCACGCTACCGGAACCGAACCGGACCGGTGGCCACCATCAGAGCTTGGCCAAGTGGGTTTCAATATGAAACGACGAGTATGAATATAATTAAAAACAAGTATTTTAAGGCAGTACATCAAATATTCATTTACCAAGTAAATCACCACTCTTGAAACTTTTTCCTTGAGGCCAATTTTGCACATCAAAGACCCAACCGGCATCATCTCCAACTATGAAGGTCGTTGCAGAGCCAATATTGCAATGAAGCAGCAACAATAGAATTGTTACTATTGCAATACTTGCACTACCTCTTGCCTGAGCCATAATATAATATCGATTTAATTATTTTAGATTTGCTTTAAGAAAATAGACTAAAATATTTCAGTGCACACAATTTAATTTGTGAAAATATTTTAGCCTTTTTATAGGTTATATTTCGCAAGAAGTCATTCAACTTTGGAAAATCCATTTTCATTTTCTTAGATTTTGTTATCTTTTTAATGTTTTATAGTAGGAAATGTTCATCCAAAATGTCCTAATTTAATTGGACAATATTATGACTGAGATTTTGATTTCCTTTGTAATGTTTATAGAAGTAAATGTTCATCCAAAATGTCCTAATTTAATTGGATAATATTATGATTGAGATTTTGGTCTCATTTGTAATGTTTACAGTAGGAAATATTTTGGTCTTATTTAATTGGATAAAATGATAAGAATGTAACCTTATGGATGACAAGTTTATTCCCATATTAATGAATGCATGGATTATTGGGAATTCATGAAGAACAAGCTGTGGAAGTTTAATATTTTTATAATTTTCTAATCCAAGGATCTTGTTGATGGAGTTTTCAGGCACTATGACATTTAAGGCAGCATGACAAGGACAGAAGGGTAATTCCCTGACTGGTTGAGATCGTCAAGCCGACCCGACCACACTTGAGGAAGGCCGACCACTTTGGTTCGGATGACCGAGCACTATAAGGTCGGCAGAAACACTCTCAGCATGAAAGATTGCCATGACCGACCTCATGAAGACCGACCAGATGGAGAGATGTGTTCAAGGTGACGACACCCTATTCTTGCGGATAAGATAAAACGAGTTATCCTACTCTCACAAGGAAATGAAGTCAGAATCCGAAAAGGAATATGAAAAGAGAAAGGGAAATCAGACTAGGAATCCTTGCAAGGAAGAAGACTAAAATTCGACTAGGATTTCTTATGCAAATAGGAAGTCTGATTTTTGTGTTATTATAAATAGGAGGGCATAGTATGTGTAAAAGGCATCATAAAAAAATGAGTGATCTGAATCTTCAAGCTCTGACTTGTAGAGACCCAAGAAGAGTGTTTAAGTAATAAAAGTACCATCTTTTTTGTGTCCGTGGACGTAGGTCGGATCCAAATCCACCGAACCACGTTAAATTTCCTTGTTGATTGGTGTGTTTATCTGTCTTTTGCTAAATTTGCTTTTGGTCCCCCATAACCAAACAAATTCACTATTGAGGGAGGATTTCTTCGGGAGTGATATTCCAATATTACCCTGAGACCAAAATCCGCCGTCAACAGTTGGCGCCGTCTGTGGGGACTCAACAAAAAGCAGCTTGCGTAGTAAGACAATGGCGGAAGACGGAAACCACCAACCATCAGGGAGCTCGGCTGCAGATTGGATGGAGAAGATTGAGGAGAACCTTAGGAAAGAAAGGGAAGAAAGCCAAACTCTGCTAAAAACCATAGGGACGTAACATTCCCCCAGGTCCAAGTGCCCTTTTCTCAGCTCGGGGTCGGGTGCATCCCACCGAGTCAGCCCTTCGGACTAGGGACGTAACATTCCCCCAGGTCCAAGTGCCATTTTCTCAGCTCGGGGTCGGGTGCATCCCACCGAGTCAGCCCTTCGGACTGGGGACGTAACATTCCTCCAGGTCCAAATGCCTTTTTCAGCTCGGGGTCGGGTTACGTCCCCAGTCCGAAGGACTGATACCCCCGTGGCGATTGCTCACTCCAGTGTTACCGAACATAAGGAGGAATATGCCCTTAATGTATCGAACACTCTTTGATCCTCACTTACCCGATGTAATGGATCCGTGGGAAAGCATAGCACGGGGGATAATGATGCCCCCGTGACGATTGCTAGCTCCAGTGATGCCGGACCTAATGAGGAATGTGCCCTTAGTATCCCGGACACTCTTTGATCCATTCATCATCCGGATCCGCGAGAGACGCAGCACGGGGATGCGTTGTGCCCATGTAGCGTGTGCCTACTCCAGCGTGGTAAGGAGGAGCCCTCATACAATACACAGGCTCCCCAGAGAACCGACGTGTAGAGGATGTGCCCTTACCAATCAAACGCTCTTCTGATCCGAATCCTGGTTCGCCGGGACACTGAATTGAAAGATTCAGAATTGTGTTTTGGAGACCTCAGACGGGAAGCTGTTTTGAGGCATCCATGTTGTTGTTTATGCTTGCAAAAAAAATGTTTTTGGGATAGGTGCTAAGTCACCCCCACCTTTTAAATTTTATTTTCCAGAATCTTGTTTTTGTTTTTTTCACCGATCTGGCAAAGGGACGCCCATGCCAGATTCGGTAGGGTTTCAAAAGTTTGATTCACTTCCCTTCTGAATAAAACCCCAGGGGGTAGTCGGCTCGGGGCTGAATTCGTTCCGCCAAGACTACTTGGTTATTCAGCTCGAGGTCGGGTTATGTCCCACCGAGTCGGTTTCTTTGGACTGGGGAGGTAACATTCCCTCAGAGCCGTGTCTCACTCAGCTCGGGGTCGGGTTACGTCCCACCGAGTCGGTTTCTTCGGACTGGGGAGGTAACATTCCCTCAGGTCCAAGCCTTTCACACAGCTCGGGGTCGGGTTATGTCCCACCGAGTCAGTTTCTTTGGACTGGGGAGGTAACATTCCCCCAGAGCCAAGTGTCTCACTCAGCTCGGGGTCGGGTTACGTCCCACCGAGTCGGTTTCTTCGGACTGGGAAGGTAACATTCCCCCAGGTCCAAGTCTTTCACACAGCTCGGGGTCGGGTCATGCCCCTCCGGTTCATGATTAAACCTCGAAGGGTCTCAAAGTGTTCGGATAACAGGAAGCATAAAGAAAAAGAGAAAAGAGATAAGAAAGACAAAAAAATACATATATATAAAAACAGTTTGAATTAATAAAAACAGTTTGAAGTGTACACAGGGCCCCGGTCGGGTTACCCTTTCTCATTCAGCCCGCACAGGGGCAGGAATTTCTTCCTCAACCGGCTCCGACGGCGGGAGGATCGGCTCGACCTCGGTAGGAGGAACTACGGCTTCAACCTCGGCAGCCTCAGGGATGGGAGGAGGGATCTCAAGGCAGTCCTCGCCAAGGGCAGGAACATCGGGCCGTCCTTCTTGGGAAGCCCCAGAAGCCGGGATGACCGAAATCGGGTCGGGATCCATCACATCCTCGGTAGGGGGAGGGAGCCATTTCTGGAACTCCTCCTCGGAGATCTCCCCTTTGCAGAAACTGATGGCCACATAAATAGGATCCATATTCAGACTTGGCAGCACCATCGGTATCAGTTCAGCACAGTCACCAACCCCCTCAAGGCGAATGGCCTCCTTCTCGGCCTCAAGATCGGCCTCTCTCTTCTCAAGCTCGGCCTCTTTTCTCTCAAGATCATCCCGGGCCCGCGCCATTTGTTCATCATTGGCCTTCAATTTGGTTTCAACACTGGCCACATTCGCCTTCAAAACGCCAATCTCAGATTGGGCAGCTTTCAAATCCTCCCGGGCAGTGTCGGCAAGCTTTCGCTCCAGCGCAGCAGCAGCCTTAAGAGCCTTATTAATTTTGAAGTTCTCAATGGCAGTCGACTCAAGGTTCTGTATCACCTCCTCCCGATCAGCCAATTTAGCCTCCACTTCTGTAAGGCGATTCTGAAGTCTCTGGGCCTGACCACCCTCGGAAAATAGACTCAAAAGGAGGTCCTTATTCTTCGCCATGAGGTAAGTAGCCTGCACAAAAACAAAGAAAGTCAAGATATGAGATGAAGAAGACCGGGAACCGAAATCAGAAAAAAGAGATGAAATAGAACTACCTTTGCCATTTGAGAGCTCATCTCGGTCACCACAGCTTCGGGAGAGATATCTTCATATCTCGAAACCTCCCCCGGGGGAATCACCTCGGCCAATTCATTGAAAGTGGGCACTAAATGGGAAGTAGCCTCCCGGATGCCTTCCCCCAAATCATCCACCCCGAGGATTACAGAACCCTTTTGCTTCTTGGAGGAGCCCACATATGATTTTTTTCCCCGGCGAACGTCTTTCTTCTTGCCCGGGACAGGATCCTCCTCCTCCTCTTGAACCAACTCGGTCTCCTCTGACCCGAACTGACGCCTCCTCTTCCTAAGAGGCTTCAGCGGACTGACGAAACGAGCAGATCCTGACGACTGCACACTAGAAGAAGAGAGACCCCGAGCAGCCGGTTGAACTCTCCCCTGAGACACCCTCCCAACCTCAGCAGGTTCAGGCTGTGCCCGGGAAGTTCCAGTTTCGGAAGTCCAATGGCGTGAATGATGGAGCATATTTGTGGATTTTGTGGCAAGATCCAAGTGCTAGTACACTTCTAAGAGGCATACGAAGGTGTTAGGGAAACCCACCACGAGCCGGGAATCAAACGACGAAGATTGAAGCTCGAAATCTTGGATTCTTGAAGACTCAAAACTGAAATTTTTGAGCAGTGGACTGCATGCAGTGGGCGCACCTTGGAGGGCTGAAAAATGGTTTTGTTTGTCTTCAAATCGTCTCAACCGATCAATGTAAGTATTCCGCAACTTCTTTGATATGTATTTCACACATCTTCATGCTTGTTTAATGATCTTGGGACCTAGAATAAAACCAACAATGGCATCAAGAGCCTAGGTTCAAGCATGAAATTTTTAGGGCTTAAAATTGGGTATTTTGAATTTGAGCATGATTTTATGAAATTGGATGATTAAGTATGCTTAATACATGTTGTATTGAAGATTGATTGGATCAATTTCAAGAAATTATGTTTGGAACAAATTTCCCATAAATTTATGTGTTGGCCGAATACATTAGGCATTTTAGAATTCTTGGAATTTTTCATTTTGATTCATTGGATGAGTTGTAATGATGTTGGATGATGTTAATTTAAGATTGAATTGGATTTAATATTGAATTGAACAAAATCCCCAAAATGCTTATGATGGCCGAATATAATATGCCATTTAATGTCTTGGTATTTTTGATTTTTGAACATTGGATGTGTATGAAATCATTCGGGAAGTTAATTCGATGTCGATTGTGTAATTAATTGGATTGAATTCAAATCGGACAAAATTATCTCCCTTGGCTGAGACGTGAAGCATGTGTAAATGGGTTTGATTTTTCATTAATGTGTTGGACATGTGATGATGATGAAAAGCATGATTAATTGGACTAATTTGATGTTTTGGAAATATTGATTTGGGTGATTAATCATGATATACACTTTAGGTAATTAAATTGGAAATTTGGAATTTGGTAATTTAATTAATTGGGCCTTAAAATTTGATTTGGGCTTTTAAAGTTGTAAATGGGCTTGTTGGGCTTTGTTGTACAAAGTTGGGTTTAGGCAAATTGGATTGGATCCAATTGGGCCCAAAACCACTTCCTTAAAGCCCAAATGTGACTTATAAACCTTTAAAGTTTAATTGGGCCTAATGGGCCGAAATTGATTTATTGGCTTATGGGGTTACTCCTTGATTGGGCTTTGGTTGCCAAAGCCCATGCCTTAAAGAAATTAATTAAAAGCCCATTGGACTTGAATTAAATTGATGTTGGACGTTAATCGGGCTTTGAGACCCGTAAAGATTAAATTTGGAATTTAAGTCGTAAAAGGTTTATTAATAAAGTGTAATATTTAATTGGAATTAAATAAGTGAATTAGTATTAAATACATATTAAATTGGATTTAATGTTGTAGTTTAATTTAATTCGAGAATTTGTACTTTGAGTACTTATTCGCAAAAACGAGTTTGACTCGCGCAAAATCAAATGTTGTTTGAACATTGGATGATCACTAATTATCAGATAATTAATTTGATTAGATTGATTGATAACATGCTTGTGTGAATACATGGTTGTGATGAATGAATAATGTATATCAGATGGATATTAGTCGGGTGGGGGCAATTTTGGAAATTGTTGTAATAAATTCGATTTATTAAATTGGACCTGCGTGTCCAGCCTTATCACCTCTATTCTCTTTGTATTCTCTTCTCACCTATTCCCCTCAATGTAAATGAGGTTTCTTTAGAAGTGTAGTTTAACGGGTAGAAGTAATACAAGTGCTAGTTTGAGAGAGAAAGTGAGAGATTTGATCTAGGATCAATGTGTTAAGTATCCATCCGCATATCATTATTATTTATTTTCATATGCGCTTTATTATGTGTTTAGAATGCATGTTTAAGGGTGTATGATGATGAGACCTAAATAAATATAATAAATTGGTAGCCAATTTGCACGCGAAAAACCCTCATAAAATATCATGCGTTTTTCCTTCCATTGAGTGATTCTTACTCAAGATCCGAGACTGGCATTGGGTTGTTGGCCAAAGTCAAGCCCTTTGTCCGTCGAAGATGTGTTTGAATCACGAGAGTTTTGTTCTATATTGGTGTCTTGTCCAAGTTGTGGTTTGTTGGCCAAAGTCAAGACCACTTCTTGTCCATCGACATTGATTACGAAGCTTTCCATGGTCAATGGGTCGCGCTTGACTGGGATCATTAGGTTTGTTGTGCCAAAGCCAAGGCTTAGTTGATTCAGAGGAAAAGGTTAGGTAATACATTGGATGTATTGGCATATATGAGATATATGTTTCGGACTTGGATGTCTCCCTACCGGATCTAGGAATTGGATGAGATCCAATTGATCTTAGAGATCTACCTAGTTAATTATCATACAATTTGTTGGCCAAAGTCAAGATTGTGTGATATTTAACGGGATCCTAGCCCACTAGGAAACACGGTTTCCCGAGTACTCGACAGAGGGTTAGAGGCTCGCCGAAAAATAGTGGGAGGCAAGAATTGAATTTGCAATATTCGTTTAATTACTTGCCATACGCGCTCATTAAATTATTCGTCATATAAATTAAATGTTAGTTGGACTAATATTTAAATTGTTGTTTTAATAAGCAGTTGGACTGTATTATAGTTGATTATATAATTGGATTATAGTAATCAATATATTTGAATTAATTAATTTACAGTTGATTTTATAATTGGATTATAGTAATCAATGTAATTGAGGTTAATTGATTTAAATTATATTTGATTGTATAGTTGGACTATAATAATCAATATAATACATAGTACAACGAATCGTTGATTAAATAGTTGGACTATTAGAATCAAGATGAATGAATGATTAGTGTTTAAAACATAATCCTAGGTGAAAATGTATTTAAACGACTATATTTTAATTGGGAATAATTTCAGGATGGTCCTGGAAATAAATAATAAGTTACTTTATTTGATAAAATAACCTATTATGCCTAAGCCAGGAATTAAGCAAATAGTAGAGCATAATCTTTGGAAGATTTATGTGATGATAACTTAAGTGCTTAATTCGATATACTTGTCATAAATCTATGTTTAGATTTAAGAAGTATTAAAATTGCAATAAATAACTCTTGGAGGGTTAAAGACTATTCTCGAGGAGATAAAGTCAAACTGTGCAATTAGGTAAATGGCGCAAGGCGCACCATACTTCAATATTCTAGAAACCCAAGGCTTGGCCAAAGGCTTCTGAAATATTTGGAAGGGCAAAGGCAAAATCATTATGATCTTCTGGGAAGATAAATGACATATCCTAAAGTGACTGCCGTTTGGATATGGCAGACATGGAGGAATTAAAGAAAGGGCAAGGCTCTGACTTTTAGAATGTTTGTCAATATTATGTCTATTACTAGTATTAAAATTGGATTTTAAAATACTTAGTATGGTACATAAATTGTATGGATTGATGTTCAGAATCTGCTGTGAGCAGGATACTGACTTCAAGCTGAGATTAATCTGCGAATCGGAAACAGGATGAAAGTCGCTGTTTCGACCGTAGAACCCTAAGTTTAGGAACTACCTTTTGGGTATGTACTTAAATAAAATTATGTTATAATGTAACTAGTTTGACTAGAAACATTATCTTTATATCAGTGTTTAATCCGTTGCGAATAGACCTTTATATTCTAGAACACTAAAGTGTTTCATTATAAAAGAATGATATTAAGATAAACACATTAGATGTGAGTAACAGAATTTATATTTTGAATATAAATAAATCTCAAACATATAAAATGACAAATATATAGCTCAAACTGATTTGATCAGTAGAGACTTATTTGTGGCATTGTTGTCTGGGACACAATTAAACAAGACTCGTATATCCACGCTTTTGAAGAGTGGGTACTAGGACTGATTTGACTATTCAAATAAAGTCTACGAATCTAGTTTACTAGGTAAAGTACCTGAAACACTATTTACTTGGTAATAGTAATAGTGCCATCGATCTGTTAGCCCTATTCATAGTGAAGTAAGTGGGCCCATATCTAGCAATACTATATATGAATATGAATATTTTGTGACCTTAACGGATGTGGCATCACATTATGGTTATGTGTTTCTTTTGAAGAACACAAATCGATAACTTTTAGAGTTTCGACACGAAGTAGACAAACAGATCATCTAAAGTATTAAACCATCGCGGTAAGACCGTAATGGAAAATACTTAAGCAGTAAGTTTCAAACATACGTGAAAGAGTATAGTATTCTTTCAATGAGGACTTCTCCTAGGACATGTCAGTTTGACGGTGTGTCCGTACGGAGAAACCGAATTTTGTTGGACATGATAAGGTTAATCATGAGTCGCTCTGAGCTACCATTTCCTTCAACGGATATGCATTAACAGTGCAATACTTATTTAGAATAAGGTTCCATATAAATCTGTTTGACAGATATCATATTAGATATGAACGGGAAAGAAACCGGGTTTCTCATTCCTGATGATTTGGGTATGCTAGGCATATGTTTGGATGATACCAAACTAAAACCCAAATAGGATAAGTGCCAATTATAGGTTATCATAGGGGAAACCATAAGTATAGTACTTTTGCATCTCACGAGAGAACAATGTTATTGTTGCTCACCATGCGGTTTTCCTAAGAGGAATACCGATATGCAGTGGTAAGTGGGAGGATCGTATAACTCGATGAAAATCGGAGTAATACTGTTCAAGGCACGAAGTCCTTAATGGAACACAAATAGTTCATCAAGGATGAAACTATACCATTAATCTTCGAATACACAAGAACCGCGTAGATCGGAGAGAATCAGAAAACAACCTGGGGTATGGGTTTCTGATCTCACCTCATAAAGATGTCAATCTTATTAAGGTAGACCAACCGACTACGTTTGAGGAAGTGATACAAGGTATCGACTCCCTTTTGTGGCAAAGTGCCATGAGTCCGAAGTGGATTCCATGTATACCAACTATGTTTAGACACTAGTTGATGTACCGTTAGGCATTGTGCCTATTAGTACTTAAAAGTCTTCAAGGAAGACATACATGGATGGCAACATACCAACGTACAAAGCTAGGCTTTTAGCGAAAATGTATCGTTATCAACATTGTGTTGATTACGGTTCAACCTTTTACCTGTTGCCACTGTAAATCCATTTGGATAATGCTTGCTAAAATTGTACATTTATGAAATATGTCAGTTAAAGATAAAAATCGCTTTCCTTAAACGGAAACCTTTGGAGGATGTTTATAACATCCTGACGATTTTGTCGTACCTAAACCAGCAAACTAGGTTTGCGGGTTGTTCGATCCATGTTTGGATTGAAGCAAGCATAAGGTTCTTGGAACTGACGTTTTGATGTAATCATAATGATTTATGATTTAATTCAAAACGAAAATAATTCTTGTGTATATAAGGAGGTTAGTGGGAGCGCACTGACAATGAATGTCATGTATAAAATAATGATAATATATGTCATTTCTTGGAAATGATATTCCCATAAAACAATCGGCGAAAGCTTGGCTTTCGAAATAATTCTCCGTAGAATTCTTAGGAGTAACAACCTTTATTCTAGGAATAAAGATCTATTGGGATAGATTTAAAGTTGTTAACACTCTATGAGAAATTGTACATTTAAAATGTATGTGACCTGGTGTCTCATACGCTTTGAGCGTATGGAGACACAATCAGACTAATCCGAGTGATAGTCACTGGATTGAAGTTAAGAACATCCGTTAGTATCTCAGAGAACTAAGGATGCTGTCTTAGACTATGGAGAAGGAGAACTTGAAGTGACTAGGATCACTGTAGCAAGTTTCCAAACCGATAAAGACGACTATAAGTCGCAGACGGTACTATAAAGTTAGAATACCGAAACAGTGAGCCGGAAATCTTCCAAGCAAGATATTGTTACCATATAAACAACAAATGCGGATTATTGCTGCAGCTGAGGCAGCAATAGAAGTCATTTGGGTCGATAATAAATCTAATTAGATTAGATATAGTTCTGTTAGCAGCTGAGCTAGGCGTCAGCACAGGCTAAAGAATTAATGGTCTCATCAACGATCTAGATATATACTTCGATATTCATCTGATTCGTTCGGATCATACATCGTGGCGATGTGATGATCGTATAAATCGCGTCAGACGATAATCATGTAAATCCGCTGACGAAAACCTTTTCTCAGCAATTTGAGCGAACCGTACATAGTTCGTGTGTTAGGCACTCGAGTGACTGGCTATAGGCCAAGTGGGAGATTGTTGGACAATTATGACCCATAGCGTCACTATTTGTACAGATCATGGTGTTGTTGTACAATTAACTATGTGACAAAGGAGATTGCTATCTTATCATTTGTGATTAGATCACCTTAGATGTATAAATGATGAGAGGTCCCTATGATTTGTTCCTGGACGGAGAATGATATGAGACAGTATCAGTCCACAAGGATAAATCATTAAATATCCCTAGTCAGAGTATTATCGAGATTGGACATCGATAATACGTAAAAGACTAGTATTGCACTTGTGCGCGTTATGAGGGCATAACGGGCATAGTTCTCATATATTTAAGTATTGGATACTTATGCAAGTGTAGTAGGAGGTTGTGTTTCACCGATGGTACGGGAAACAGCTTCGCTCTGGATAGACCCCCTCGGAATCCCATTGGTAGTATGACTGCGTGTCTATGGGAGTCCGACATCAGGGTATGTGTATTTGGTCTTAACCTGAGACTTGCACCGCTAATACTTACGACAATCAATATACTTTGGTTGAGGTCGTCCATGGCTTTAACCGGTTCTGTGTACGCCAATACTGGGTATATTGAGAATCGTAGAGTATTGGGTGTGATGTCAATACGGAAGTATCACTCCAGTCATAGTGGAGATGATGTCACGTATGATACGGTATTAGTGCTCTTAAGTGCTGCGCGGCCATTGGGATATTATGACTAGGTCATGTATATCCGATTATAGAGACTAGTTACCAGACATCCGACATGTGCTTCGTACGGGGCAGACACAACTCCAGCCCCAGGCCTAGCACGTGACCATCCAATACTAGATCGATATGCACTATACGATGTATACTACGCCTGATACATATCAATATATTCCTGTAAGGATATTTCCGGAGAATTGGGTAGACATGACGCTTTGCTAGAAGCCAACCTTGTCTTGTGAATCGGTAAAACGTAGTACTTGGTACGTACGTGTTCGGATAGTCCGATAACCGAATTTACTGCCAACATATCTGGAGATCTCATGGGTCGCTTCCCAATGATACACCGATGACGTATGACTCGCACTTTAATTAATCTGGGATTATTTTGATGAGAGAGAAAATTAATCTAGGATTAATTACGGAGATATTTTATCTGGGATAAAATATCGTCTAAAGAGAGAGAACGCGATTAATTTGGAATTAATCGGTAAAATAAATTTAATAGTTAAATTTGATTTTTCTATTTAATTTATTCGAATGGGCTAAAATTAATATATCGGATATATTAATATGAATTGGATTTCATTACGAAATTAAAGTCGGACTTTAATGCGAACGAACGAATTAATTTAGAATTAATTCGTAAACGACGTTCGTAATATATTTGCGTCGCATCGATATTTAATTAAATTAGATTTAATTATTTAACGACGGAAGTTCGTTTAATCGGATTAAACGGAACCGAGCCGCGGCAAATGTTCGTAGAGATATTTGAATTTTGAATTCAAATATGTGGGGCCCATGTGTGGTAGGTGTACCTACCACCCAACTACCTTGTTTTACTTTTGGAAAACCATTTACCCATACTTACCAAGATTAGGGTAAAAGGTGAAATGGTTTTACCTAAAGTATATAAACAAAAATCTCTCTCTACACTTAATAATTTTATTATTATTCATTAGATGAATTTTAGTAAACCCTAGACAACTCTATCTCTCTCCCATCTCTTTCTCCTTCACGCCCAAGGGGCTGCTCACTGTCAAGAAATGGCGTGAATGATGGAGCATATTTGTGGATTTTGTGGCAAGATCCAAGTGCTAGTACACTTCTAAGAGGCATACGAAGGTGTTAGGGAAACCCACCCACGAGCCGGGAATCAAACGACGAAGATTGAAGCTCGAAATCTTGGATTCTTGAAGACTCAAAACTGAAATTTTTGAGCAGTGGACTGCATGCAGTGGGCGCACCTTGGAGGGCTGAAAAATGGTTTTGTTTGTCTTCAAATCGTCTCAACCGATCAATGTAAGTATTCCGCAACTTCTTTGATATGTATTTCACACATCTTCATGCTTGTTTGATGATCTTGGGACCTAGAATAAAACCAACAATAAATTCATGTTCCAAGTTAGTAAACTGATTTATTACACAAACTTAAAATAATCACTTCATCTTTTTAAAGATATTAGAATGATTCACAACCCTAGATCTTTGAGTCTTTTATTTTCCTTAGTATTTTCTTTTCTCTTTTTATCTTTTTATTTATTTAGCAAATCTACAAATCAAATCATTCAAGCAATCAATTCCCTTCTCCCTCAATTAGATATTTGTAAATAAATAGTATCAACAATTAATAACAACAGTAGGAATTAAGTCCTCGTGGGATCGATATTTTTATACTACTTGAACGATACGTGCGCTTGCGTTATACGTGTGTGTTTACGTCGGTCAATTATATCTCCTCACAACTCCCAAGGTTTCCCGCCGTATCATCTCACATAAATGCGTAAGTGAAAACTAAAACACGCTCCACCACTAATTATGTATAACATCACATAACCTCTCATCACATCTCATCTCAGACCACTATTATACAAAACTCGGTAGCATAACATAACAACACACATCATCCAATACAATCTCACATTCAATTCATTAATTTCATCTCAACAATCACGAATTTATATTTCTTATGCCTTCAATAACTCAATAAATATCTCAACATGTATAATTATAATTATACTATAATATATATATTTATAGACTTTCACGACAATCATCAATCAACAAACAATAATGTCAAGGGAATCATCGTGCGTTATATTTACCTCAATCCACGAAAAAGTCCTATATATGTCTATATGCTTACTAAAATCTGAATAATATAAAATTATGATCATGTCCCTCAATTTTTCTATAATTATGATTTTACCCTCAAACTTTTTAAATTTCCAATTTAACCCCAAACCTTGTCTACTATGTCCATATAGTCCTAAAACTCTCAAAAATTACCTATTAACATATAAAAGTCAGAATTTACAGATTTCATATAAAAGTCAGAATTTACAGATTTACACTCATAATCATATCAATATGCAATTAAGTCCAAAAGTTTCAAAATCTTACGTTTATATCCCAAAACTGTAACAATCGCGTACCAAGCTCAAACGGCCTCCAAATTTCACAACAAAGGAAGCAATGGTTAGTATATACGTCAAAAGCATCACAATGGTGGTGGTGACGGCTGATGCACGGTGGTTACCAATGAACGGTCAAACGATGATAACTATCATTTTTTGCTCATTTCTCAACAATCGAGGGTTAGATTTGGGCATACGAAGTGTCCACACTGCGTATCTTGGCAATGGGAAAATTCTAACCTGGGAGGTGAAGTACACGCATGGCGGCGCATGGGCGCGTGGTGGTGGAGGTGCGGCGACGCGTGGAGGTGCGTGAGGGCGCGTCCGATTGAGTCTTGGTGGCAGACTGGTGTCGTTGGATTCGTCTTGTAGAGATGATTCTCCAGATGTGGTCACTCGCTGAAAACAGAGATTGGACGACGTCGAATGAGACACTTTATCTTTTTGGACACACTTTCTCTCTCTACTTATTTCGTTTCTCCCTTTATTGGTTTCGTTTCTCTCTCTAAAAAATCCATGGAATTGCTCTCAAATCTCCCTGGAAGTGTATTCAACACATACCTCACCCTCTTCTCTAATCTCACATAAAACACACACAAAATGCAAAACTAGTTTGATTAATAATGGAAAATTGTGGAATTAGTAGGGTAAGTGGTGGGTGATGGTTGTTTTGTTTGTTTGAATAATTTGAAGACAATAAAACATATTAAGTAATGATAATAAGATTATGGGGGATTAATTAGATTTAAAATGATAATGAGATATTACATAATTACTATCGTTCATGATTATTGTATTGTCTCCTTAATGCAATGACGTTTATGAAGTGTCATTTAAATTAATGGCATGCGCTCATATATATTGCATTTAACGAATAATCATTAATAATTCATTAGAATTCAAATAGTTTCTCTTAAAAAATACATTTTATATGATTAATAATTTAGAAGTTAATTTGCAATAATAATGGAAATAAGTATTTTTTTTTTCAAAAATCACGAATAATAATTCATAATTTAAATAATTAACACTATTTTTATTTTACATAAATTAATTTAATTATTTTTATTTTTGACTTGAAGAGGTAAGAGATAAAAATATATTTGAGTTTGAAATTAAGTGGGATTCTGACACACCAAACTTTTTATTAATTTATATGATACATTCTAATAAATTTTTGAATTGAGGAGAAGCAACTACTCCGATGACCTCTTAATCGCTCCGCCACTTACTACATATATTAATTAGATAAGAGAGGATAAAACTTGATTATAGAAATTGCGAGACAGAATTGATAATTAGGGGAATTAATGCTGTGATAATCAAACACCAGCCAACATAATTCTTGAAAATTCTTCAAAATTAATTCGGCCATCACCATCCAAATCAGCATCTTTAACCATCTGCTCCAGCTCTTCATCTGTCACTTTTTCTCCAAGATTCATCATTACGTTTCTCAGCTGCAAATTCATGCACCACAAAGCAATTAATTAACAAAAGATTAATCCAAACCAAACAAAAATATTTTCCTCTTAGGTGTAGTCTTTTATATAGATCATTTGACGTCATTGTATTATATTCTGAATAATTATCTTATTAATTAGCTCGGGTTTCTTTCAATGGTGGTCCTGAGGACAACCCACACAGGCGGCCTGTTAGAACCCTCAAATTTAGAACAAAATTAAAGACTCCAAATTTAAGAGAAGCTAATTCACATTGCAACAATAATGCCAAAAAAATATATATCTATTTATCGGTAAAAATCATATATTTTAAAAACTCATTTAGAGTTCTCCAAAATTCAAGACCGTCCCTGATTTATTTCCATGTTAGATATATGGCAATACTATTAGATGAACAAAATTAATAATGGGGTGAAAAATTAAACCTCACTAGGAGATATGAAACCATCTCGATTCTTATCGAATACTTTGAATGCATCTTTCATTTCCTCCATAGCTTTGGTTTCCTGTAAGTAATCGATACAATCACAATTATTTTTCCATCAATCTTCATCAAATTAGTAAATGCTTTTCAATTTTTTAAGGAAATTTAACAAATGGGAAATGGGCATGCATGATAATATTAACTAATAAACTGACCAATTTTAGTTGAAATTCATGATATTTAATTTAATTTACCCTCAATTTTTTTGCCATGAGATCCAAAAACTCCCCAAATTCAATAGTTCCATTTCCATTGGCATCGACTTCACTGATCATGAGTCGGAGTTCTTCTTCTGTAGGATTTTGATCTAATGATTTTATTGCTGCAGCCAACTCATCAATCGTTATGCAGCCTATATAATTAAAACCAATTAGTAAATAAATTAAATAATGAAACATTAAAAATATGGATTAGACAATAATACAACGCAGTTTTGCAACAATTGAAAGCAATATATTTATATTTTATAAAATTATAACGTTTGTTTACGCAAGTAAAACCGGTGATATTTAAGGGAGTTTTTAATTATTTTTTTTATAATAGGGTTAGATAGTTGTGTGGGTGGAATATGAAAAATAAAATTATAAATAAAGTAATTAAGAAGAAATTGAGTGAAGAACCGGTTGATAAGAAGATGAGAGAAATAATGATAAGAATGTTTATATCCAACGTAAATATTTAAGTGATCTAATGAGACCAAACGGTACTATCATATGTCAAGCGAGAAAATGGAAGACTCAAGTTGACATTGATAGAAACCATAAAATGAAACTTCAGTTTTATGGAGATTGATAAATCAATGATCTCAAATAAAGTATAATGTCATCAAATGATCTATGTAATCGACCCCACATAATGAGAAAAGTTATTTATTTGATTTGGTTGTAACAATGTGAAATGTTAATTTTATCATTACTGATTAATTTTTGAAGAGCGATTTCCAATTAATCTACGTAAAACTAATATAAAAGTGCGTAAAAATCTCATGGATCGATGAACCAAACATGAACTACCGAGAAATCAAACATAACCAAAATTACCGAGACAACACATTTTTTTTTTTGAAATCATTGGAAATCACACCGCTAAACCACCCATTTCGGGTTTAAGCGAAATAGGTAAAATCCCGACTGTCCAAAGCTTTTACAAGAAACGTACCATCTGGATTCAAACCCATGACCTCAAGGTGTGATCCTAAACCCTAAACCACGCCCCTTGGAGACAACACAAATGTTAAACGAAATTTAATAAAATAGACACACAATACAACGTTGCTTTGCAACAATTTAATTACATTTTATAAAATACGAACATATATATATATATATAAAGACATAAAATTAAAAAAGAAACTGTACCATCGCCGTCCCGATCGAGCAAATAAAAAGATTTCTGAAACTCAGCAATCTGATGTTGAGGCAACGTATCTCCCATATTGTTCGGATTTCTTGTCTGAACAAAGAGATGGAGATACAGCAGCTACTTATAATTTTCTATTTTTTTAATTTCCAAAGACATTTACATGCATAATTTGCTAATAAATTTTGTATCATGCGTTATTTTTGGAACTTGTTTGTTTCAAAAAAATATCTCCATAGAAAATCTCGGAGTGGCTAGGAAAAAATTTAACTATTTTGAATTTTATTTATATGGGTCTTTTGACTATTAATTATCTATTATTCACCAATTTATGTAACAAACTATTCTTTTTCTCCGCTAAGAATAATATAAGAAAAATGAATAAATATTACCATTTCTCTCTTCATGTTTAAAAATTCACTTAAAAAAAACGACATTCAAAAAATTATTAACTTTTTTTTCCCTCTTATTAATTATCCTACAAATACGAAATTACATGTGAATCGATCTCTACAACCACCCTAACAATGTTAAGCAAATAGTAAAGCTCCGGAAACGGAGATCGGATAATATCAAACGAGATATTTTCTCTCTCTGAACACATTTTTTCTCTAATCATTTCTCTTTCTAATGGTTTCGTTTTTCTCTCTAAAAACTCCTTGAAAATATCTTCAATACACACATCATCCTCTCCTCTAATCTCACGTATTTATGATATTCCACTACAAGAATTAGACCATTTAGCGTCGAATTGTTTCGACGCCATAAGTGAAGATTTCGACGCAAATTATATTTAGCGTCGAAAAAATTAGATGCAAACAATGGACGATAAAATGTCGACGAAAACCACTTTTAGCGTCGAAATAATTAACTGCGACGCTAAAAAACAGTATTCTGCGTCCAATTTATTTCGACGCTAAAGTAAATTGTTCGACGCTATATTGTATATTTGGCGACGAAATATATCGACGCAAAAATTCAAACTTTTAGCGTCGAAATGTGTCGACGCTAAAGTATATTAAAAAAGTATTATATGTAAGCTTACATCGACCATTTTTGTTACTATTAGCGTCGAAACGTTTCGACGCTAAAAGTGACTTTTAGCGTCGAAACTTGTCGAGGCTAACATATATTAAAAAAGTATTATATGTACGCTTACAGCGGCCATTTTTGATACTATTAGCGTCGAAATATTCGACGCTAAAAGTAAAAAATTTATTTTTTTAAAAATTAGTAATTTACTTATTTTTTGGTCTAAAATATTTAATTTAGTTGAAAAAAATGTAATTAATGACGAAATATTATATTGAAATTTGTTTTAGAAAAAAGAAATATTATATTAAATTTATTTGTTCAAAATGTTTATACAAAACCAAATATAAAATTAATTGCTACTGTGATGGAGGGACGCTCGAGCCCGATGCACCATGACTCATTGAGGCCTCGAACATCTGACGGAAAGCCAGCAGTTGCTGTTCCAACTGCTCCATCTTCTTCTCGTGGTCCACCGTGACCTGTTGTAGCTTCTCCTTAGTCTGTTGCAGCTCGTCTCGGGTGCTGGCTAACTCGTCTCGAAGAGATACATTGTCCGAATTACCACTATTGCGTGCAGATGACGTTGGCTTCTTACGAGTGCCAAGACCAACGTTGTAAGCTGTCTGATTCTTGAAAACCAATTGCGACAGCTGCTCATCTGGTATGGGGTCGGTCCCTGTCTCCTGAGTTTGATGTTGGAGTTCCATCATTTCGTTCTGTTTCAAAAAATAAGTTAATATTAGAATTTGAGAAAAAAATTTAACATATATAATATTAATTATTTTATTTTAAAAACTGAAACTTACATAGCAGCGTTCGGCTTCTTCATTTATCCATTTATTCTTGTCATTGTAATGCGTCACACGGAAAAAATCTGGAAATGATTGCACCTCACATGTGTTACTCTGTTATAAACATAAAATAAATTCAATATTATTCCAGATAGTAAAAACAATTAACTGTTAAATTTTACGTTAGGATATATTTACCTCAGAATGTTCGGCACGATGTTGGATAAATGGCTTCGAACCTGCACGGTGGTTAAAACGCAAGTGACTTCAATTTTCCGCATTTGCGTGATATTTATCCAGTATTCACCAACACTGTAAGTACCGAAAACAAAGACAATTATAAATTTCCGTTTATTTCAAAATTTACCTCGTGTTTTTTGCTAGACCAAAGCTCACATAAAAATGTCCAATCTTGTTCCTCTATAAAATCAGGCTTGTGTTGTGGAGCATTTGAAGGTCCATGTTCGTCGAATATTGGTTTCAGGACTTTTGTTCTATAATCTTTATAACTTTTCCCCATGTGGTAGTCAATATATTGTTGGACATTCACTTGGGTCAGATCGAAGTCGAACCATTCCTACATGAAAATTCGAGTAAAAATAAGTATCAAATAAAAATGTTAAATAACAAACAATATCGAAAACTTACAAGTAGCGAAGGGAATATCTGGTTCATTTTTGTCTCCCACGGTATCTTTCTCCAAGATACGTAGTTTTGGGGAGCTTCATATCGAGCTGTAGCTCCTATGGCTGTATTAAACGCTGAATTATGTTGTCCGACTTGAGTGTGTCCATCATCTGATATATCTATCCGAATACGGCCGTGAGCCTTAACGTACTTAGCCAACCCCAGGCCACGAGTGCGTCCTCGACCCTTCACTGTACTGGACTCACCTGTGCTAGCAGAGAAATCACCAGGGCCAGTTGCCCTTGCTGATGTAGATGGAGTCGCGGTAGCCCGTTTGCGATTGCCCGGTGCCATCTGCAAAACCCGTCGCATTAGCGTCATCAAATTCCAAAGTTCTTATACATATACATACATATCCATACAAGTCAATACAACTTAACAAAAGCGCTTATCACATCGAATGCTCACTTTCGTAAGTTTCGAATTCCAAAACACATACAAACATTCCAAAACACATACTATAATATATGAACTTTCGAATTCCAAAACACATACAAACATTCCAAAACACATACTATATATATTATATGAACTTTCGAATTCCAAAACACATACAAACATTCCAAAACACATACTATACTATACGAAGTTTCGAATTCCAAAACACATATTGTACTAAATGGACGACGAAGTTAAACGGAAAACAATCGGGGGCTGCCTGTTCTGCCCAGAATTCTGCCAGTCCCCGTCCCTTTAATTCGTCGATCATCATCCTTCATTCATTATCATATTCGTCCCTCTAATTTCGACAAAATCATCATCAAGCATCAACAATAATCATCAACAATCATCAACAAAATCATCAACAATCATCAACAACAATCATCATCAACAAGCATCATCAACAAGCATCATCATAAACAAGCATCATCATCATCATCAATGATTCCACTCCTTAACAATTATCATCAACAATAATCATCATTCATCATCATCATTCATCATCATCAACATTCATCATCATCAAGCATCAAATAAAAATCAAAAAGTGAGACTCACCTTAAATTTGTTGCTTGCAATGTGTATAAGCCGAGAATTGCAGGAGAAATGTAAGGTTGGGCGAATTTGGGTCGTTTGAGCAGAAGAGAAGAGGTCTCTGGTTTTAGGGATTTGAACGACATTTAGCGTCGAATTTACAGTCTTTTAGCGTCGATAAATTCGACGCTAATAATTAGGCGGTCAATTAAATTTTAGGGTTATGTTTCAGGGAAATTTAATTTTCATATTTAGCGTCGAAGAACAACATTCGACGCTAATATAACCTTTAGCGTCGAAATAAATTCATTTTAGCGTCAAAATTTAGACGCTAAAAAATTGGCGGTTTATTAAAAATTTAGGGTTATTTTTCCGGGAAATTTAAGACATATAGCGTCGAATAATTTCGATGCCATATGTAAGACATTTGGCGTCGAAATTTTCGACGTTAAATGTTGTTAATTTAGCGTCGAAAATTATATTTCGACGCTAAATGTGTATCATTAAAAATAATAATTGAAAACAAATATATCATAGTTATACTATTAATCATTACGTTAATATTTCAATCATATCTAAAGCGTAATTAAAATCAACAACCATACATTAATCCATATAAATTATTCATCCATTACAAAATACTGTAACTTCATAATTAATCACTATTATCGTCGGTATTTGAGGATTCGTGACTGGAATCAAAGTCATCTTCAGTGTCAAATGTTCTTCACTTGCTACTTCAACGCTCACTTCAGAATGAGGAATTAGCTCAACGTCTGTACTAGCTCGAGTTAATGTGATATTTTCAGGAACGTTGACAGTTGGTCCAACAAATATCTGTTCAGGAACTTCAAAATTGCCCGAGACTTCTTGTGTTTCATCTGATAAGTCAACTCTATCTTTCTCCTGCGTGTCCCAAATGACCCTATGTTGTAACTTTTCTACCACCATTCATCTAGTTCCTAACTTAGGATCAAGTATATATATCACTGAACGTGCTTGCGTACAAAAAATGTATGGATCATTCTTGTACCAACAACGTTGAACATTAATTGACGTGAGATGATTACTAACTTGAATTCTCCTCTTTCTGGCATTAGTGTCAAACCACTTACATTGGAATAGCACAGTATGTCGTCTGGGTCGATATATGAACTCAATGACCGATTGCAATACGCCGTAGAAGTCAATTACATCTGAGCTGTGTTCTCCTTGGACTACAATTCCATAATTTTGAGTCACATGATTAACATCTCGCTGTTCGGTATGAAATCTAACTCCGTTGACAATACATCCACTGTACTCATACGCCTGCATTTGAGGCCCATAAGCCAAAGAAACCAACGAGGATTGCGAGTCCAATTGACCATTTTCCACTTGATTAATAATCTGACAATGAAATATATGTGTTAATATAACAAACTGAAATGTCTAATGTTAGGATCAAAATAAATATAAAATATTATAACTTACAGTTGTCTCAAACCATTTAGGAAATTCTTTTTTGTGGGTTTCATCAACATTATGGTCACCAGCAATTTGTAGCATTGTTAGATGTTGCCTACAATAAATTATCACGGTTAATGTATGGAAAAAATTCAGTAATGATGCACCAGAAAAACTTACATTAAATACGGTTGCACTTCATCACAATTACTCAATATAAACCAATGCGCACGTTGAACTTCCTGACGGGTTAGTAATTTGACACCTACTGCCCCAATGGTCTGTAATTTTGACGGAAAACTGTGATCTCTTGGCTATTACTTGCATCTCCATCATAGTTTCGTGGCCGACGATTGAAATGAGTTTCAATATTCTGCATGTACATCGAACAAAATGTTATTGCTTCATTTATTATAACAGCTTCAGCTATTGAACCTTCCAGTCGTGCCTTGTTTTTGACATATTGTTTGTAATCTCCCAAAGCTCTGCAGATATGACAACAAGTTTGCATTAACACTAAATTCTATGCACAAAAAAACGGTTACAAATTTTCTTATATAAAACTGTATATATATATATATATATATATATAGTACCTCTCAATGGGATACATCCATGTGTACGTTATTAGCGTCGAAACCGTTTTTTCGACGCTAAAAACGGAAAGTAGCGTCGAATTTAATTTAGACGCGAAAGAATCAAGGATCTGTCGGTGGAAGCTTCATAACTCTTTAGCGTCGAACATATTTTTGACGCTAAAAGTATTATTTGTGGCGTCGAATATTCAAATTCGACGCTAATTGTGTACGTTATTAGCGTCGAAACAGTTTTTTTCGACGCTAAACATAAAAAATTTAGCGTCGAATTAATTTAGACGCGAAAGAGTCAGGGATTTGTCGGTGGAAACTTTATAAACCTTTAGCGACGATATATGTTCGACGCTAAAAGTATATTTGTGGCGTCGACACCTTTTTTTCGACGCTAAAAGCCATAATTCTTGTAGTGTTCATATTTTATAACATCATACATTGATAAATTAGCTCATTGTAAGTAGACCCGGCCAAGGTTCCGGTTCGGAATCGAAACCGAACCGGTTGGAACCGGACGATTCCGGTTCCAACCGGTTCCGGTTCCGGTTCCGAAACCGAACCGGAACCTGACCGGTTCGGTTAGGGTTCTTACCCTGACCGAACCGGTTGGAACCGCTGGAATCGAACGGTTCCAACCGGAACCGTAAAAGGGAACCGTAAACCGAACCGGAACCGACCGGTTCCGGTTCCACGCTTGTGGAACCGGGAACCGGCCGGTTCGGTTCGGTCGGCGGCCAGGTCTACTTGTAAGAGTCCCGGAATGTCCAAGATTTTTTAGTTCCCTGGAATTTCTAGGCAATGGTAGAAATTTAGTTGATTTTCTTGATGCTTTGATTATAGTTGTATTAAAAGGACTCAGTGTATTTTCAAGGAAAACTCATCAAATTTATCTCTGATTTGCTTTTTTCGGGATTATGTAAAATCTTGAGCATTTCTTTGATTGCTTTTGTCTCTTGCTGATTTATTTTTGGTTGTGATTTTCACAGACTAATGGTGAGTCTGTGTTTTTATTAATGATATTTCCTCCTTTTATTAAAAATAATAATAATAATAATAACATTCTGTATAGTTAAGCCAAAATTCTCAGTCTTATTTGTTACTTAAGAAAATTCTGATTATAAAAATAAGTAAACTAGTTGAATTATTGAGGTTTCTTATATTGGAATTTCATATTGGAAAAATACCTTCACCCCCAAGTTGTTAGTCTAACTCCTAATAAATTAATGAATAATAATCAAATAGACGATTTACCTATCAGGAGTCCTAAATAATAAATTAATGAGATATTTTTAATATATCTTTTTTCTTTTTAAAGTTAACTTATTTAGCCATTTACGATTAATTGATGTTTAAATAACAAAGTTCTACCGTGACTTAAACTTGTGACCTTTTGTATTCAAGATAAGAGTTAAGTCAATTAAACTATCGTTAAGACGATAATGTATTATATAAGGAAGAGACTTGAATTTCCCTTTTATTATTATTATTTTAAAAAAAAACGAGTTCTATAATTGTAAAAAAAGGAAAAAATTGATAATAATTATTATTTTTTAAAATGGTAATTTCGGAGATATGATGAAACATAAGTGACAAATCAAATAAATTGAAGTATACTTTCGGACCAGACTAGTTCAATTCATTAGGGAGTCCTCTCGAGTCAAAAATGTCAGCCGGAGGTTTAACGGTCGTCGACGGATCCCAACTCCGATCACTCTCTCATCCCATCACCCTCCCCGCCTCCGCCACCAACATCGTCACCGGAGCTCAGCTCTTGGATTTCGCTGAAACCAAAGCATCCTCCTCCCTATTCGGCCTCTCGTTGCCTCAAAACCTCAAGTCATCAGCTCTAAAACATCTTGCCGGCTCCGATGATGACATCACCTTCCAAATCAAGCAATTTGACAGAGATCACGCCTCCAAGCTGGCCTCAGATTACATCAATGCCGTCGCCAATGAACTAAAAGGTATTATTTTTGGACTAAGCTTTTATTCAATTGAAGCAATAATTTTTTTTTTTTTTTTTTATTGGGTTATTTTTTTTCGTAATATTCGATTTAGTGTAGTGATTATGTATCGTTGTTTGCTATGTGGGTTTTACTTTAGATGATCCGCTTGTGGTGTCTGTGTTGGATGGGAACACACTAAGGTTGTTTTTGGAGGATGAAGATGATTTCGCCATGTTAGCCGAAAACCTGTTCACTGATTTGGATACTGAAGATAAAGGCAAGGTTTGCAAGGGCGAGATACGCAATGCGCTTGGTCACATGGGAGTTGAATTGGGTGTCCCTCCATTTTCACGTTTGTTCCCTTTTATTTCTGAATTTTCATGTACAATATATGTGATTTGGTTCTTGGATTGACTCTAAATGGATCTAGTTTGCTTGTGCATTGGCATCACATGTTTCTGCCGATACATGCCCATTGTTTGATCATTTTCTTTATGTTATTGTTATAATAAATATAGGTAGTTTCAATTAATTTTTCTTTTTTCTTTTTCGTCTCTGCATCAACGAGCTTTTTTTTCTGTGGAAAATTGACAAGGAAAAGTAAATGCTTCACAAAAAATAAAAAAAGTACCTCATTGTGAGATCCTCAATTCATTTCAAGTTTTTCTATTGCAACAAAACACTAGTACCTCTGAACATGGGGTTTTTTGAAATAATGCATCATTTGGTTAGGATCTAATTTTGTCAATAAAAAATAGTTGTGTTTTTTATAATGGGATTAGATGTTTTCCCTTTTCTATTTGGGAGAAAAAAGATGTTGCTAAAAGTGGTGTTTGCATTTGTTTTTAAGGTGGTATTAGATCGAGTTCAACTCTCATTAGAGTTAGGGGTAGCGGTGGGTGAAAGAAATGCTACAAAATTTGATTCGAGGGACAATTAACTATTCAGTATTTAACACAAGTGAGCACACACTTAAGCTTTTGATGGAGGTAGACGTCGTAGATTTTCTAATTATGGTTCTAGGAGTTGTATCGATTTTGTATGTGACATTTTCTTATGTTAATTCCAAGAAATGTGATTGTTACCAAAATCCTTTGTAAAGAGTAAATGATATGTAAAGCGTGGTTGAACAGAATTTCCTCTGCTAAATGACATCTTAAAGAAACATGGAGCTGAGGGGGAAGAAGAGTTGGGCCAAGCACAATTTGCACAATTACTTCAACATGTTCTACAAGATATAGCAGATGCATTGGCTGAGAAGAGTATAGTTGTCATTCAGAACATCAAGATCATTAATGGTTCCAAGCTTCAAATGGTAATTCAGCATCTCGTTTTTCCTTGTCTTTACTCAATCTCTTATTTTTTTATTCTTCTAAGAGTGATCAGAAATCTCTTAACAATGATTTTTTGAATTTCTTTTGATACTCCATGTTTGACTGCTAGCATTGCACATTTTGTTCTTCCGCATTGATTCATCTTTGTTCACAATGACTATTTGAGAATCAAGCAATGTACAATTTGGGATAATTTTGTATTTAATAAATAAAGGAAATGCTAACAATCTGAAGTAATGCACCCAAAAAAAAAAGTCTATGTCAAGGACGATTTGATATAATTCTGTAAGGCAGTTGAAACACTAGCGATATGAGATGATTTGATAAAATCAATTTTGCCATATTCTAGTTGAAACGAATGATTGACACAAAATTACTTTGGAATGTAATTTCCTTTTTAGTTTCGAGTTAGCGAACAAGTGGAAGTTTTTTTAAAGAGCATTAACCATATTCAAACTGTCACATGGTTGATTGGATCAGTGGCTGAATTTTGTATACAACATCATATGATTTACAGATTCAGGACTTTCGAGATGTCAAAAGTTAACTCTAGTCAGCTTCAGAGCACTGTAAAAAGTTATTGCGATTTGAACTGTCGATTACTCTTTTACAAATTCTAACAACCTCTGGATTGAACAATGCAGCTTTTGGCAGATGAGAAGCAACTGAATAATGTCATAGAGAAGATAGTGCAGGAAAAGAACAGTGTAGAGGGCAATCAAACAAGTACAGCTAAAATCAGAGGTTTCCTTGAGAAAAACTGGAAAGAGATGGGCTTGCCACCTTTAGAAGCCAATGAAGCAGTGGTTCTTCTTTACGATGCTGTACTTGCAGATGCCAAGAGCAGTAAGAGCACTGTGGAAACAGAAGATGTGTTTAGGGAACTCGTGAAGGACATCCTGGAGAAATTTGCGGAGCAGCTTGATGCCAACCCCGTATATCATAATATTGAAAATTGAGGGAATTCGGGTGTACGTGTAGCATATTCTTTGGTTGTAAGAGTACGGTGACGCATTGGATTTTTAATGTTCATCCGTACCCATCACAGCCAAAGACGAACACATGAAAATTATGTTGTAGCATCAGCTTACTGAAGCTTTTCAATGGCTAGAACAAGAGTGACATTGTTGCATAAACCAGCTCTTGCAAGCTGATCTGCAAAATACTCGAATGGCAGAAACATAACTCGGATGCATATAAAATAATGAGAAATACTAACGAGTGCCCTTAGGATACTCGTTAAGAATTCATTTAAGGAAAGTTAACCCTAAAATAATTTTATAGTTTAATACTGCTATGCGCACGACCCTTGACACCTGAAAAGGGAAAAACACAGTCATTAGGTTTGTCAAGTGATGTGGCCATTATTGTTTGTAATAAGATTCCTTTATTAAACCATAACCCCACATGCTTTTTGTTGTTTCTCAAAAGAACATTGCTATTTTGTCCGAATAAATCAAACCAAAACAATGTCGATTTGAATTTGATATGTTCGAACATTAAATTCGAGCAAAGTAATTTTTTCATTTCTTAAATCATCCTGTCAAAATTTTAATCTTGAATCCTAACATTATGTTCAATATTAAAACATGAACGCTTAGTAAAAATATCAAATAAATGCTCTTAGCCAAAGGTAGTTCTGGGACAGTCCAAACATGCCGCTGGTTAGAGTCTTAAAATTTGACCTAAAATTAGAATCTCAAATATAACAAAATTTCAATTTTTAAATATATAAAATAATTTATATGTTTTTTATTTTTTTTTCGATAGTCTTATTTTTTAAAATTTTTCTACAACTCAATACCGTGCCAACTCCCAACTAATATGATTTGAGTTACAATGGCAAACATTTAGAGGGCTCACCATGTGCTATACAAAAGCTTAGTAGAGATTTAAAAATTGGAAAGGACCACATAAGAAGATGAAGTTGCCATATTTTTCTTGTCAATTTGAGCCCTTTCGGATTTAGCCACGTTAGATGATATCTCCCTGCAATTTCTGAGCCATAGAATCCAATGTCCCAATCCAATGGTCATCCATCTTTCACTATCAAGCATTAGCCAATTAATTTTGTGGCACTAAATTTGGGTGAGACCCTTGCCTGATGTGTTCCCAAAAGCTTAAAAGACCCCAAAACACTTTTTTTTCCATAGATAGAGACATAAAAAAAATGCTCATTAGTAGGAGTATAATAGAGCCGAGTCGAACACTCAATAAGCATTTATATGAACTCGAGTTCGAATCAAATTTTACATATGTTGTTTAAATTCGATTCGTTAATAAAATTTTGGGATCGAGCTCGACTCGAATTCGATTATTAAACGATTCGGTTTTGCTCGAATTCGATTATTAAATTTTAGTTTTTATTTTTTTTATTTTTAAATTTTGAACATATCAATCAAGTTGTTTCTATACGATATGAGTCGAGTCTATTTCGAATAGTATTCATGAGTAAAAAAAAAGAGTCGAATTGAGCTTTTGCAAATTAATCTCGTTTAATAATCAAGCTATTATTTTCAAGTTTGAATAGCTTATTTATTAAACGAATTGATCTCGACCCAAGCCAAATACGATTCGAGCTCGAACTGTTTATGAATGACTCGATTCATTTACAACCCTACTCACAAGCATTAGGGATGGCAAAAATCATCACGGTGATGGGGCCCGCGACGGCCTGTTATGTTAGGGGCGAGTATGATAATAATTTTTATATCTGTTAGTTGGATGAGTCGGGTATGGATATTGATATCCCTATTAAAACAAATGTTCGCATGATGGTACTTTAGGGCAGGTATAGAGATAATTTTTGTACCCGTTGATTGAACATAACAGATATAGATATTGACATCTCGTACTATACCCGGCCCTTTACCATCCTTATCAAGCACTCAAGTGGAGTATCGAAAATCCAGCTGTGTTTGACATGCATTACTAGATAAAAGCACTTCTAAATAGTTAAAATCATTAAAATGTTCATGAATACTAAAAACATAAGTTATAGAGGTACCACCAGCTTGAAACAAAGGCTATTCGAGCAAAAATCTTGAAGGGTACTGTTGATGATAGTTTTTTAGCTCCGGAGAGGTTCAAGTACTGATGAGGGGAAGAATTGGTAGTCTACTTAGCTAAAAATGGATAATATGGGCCTAAGGGCCTGAAGAGACGGACATAATTTGACAGAGAGACCTAACCCCATTATACGGAGAGGTTCATGCAAGGGTTAAGTGTATTGATGGTGAAGCAGGTTGGTACGCCGACCCGACCTATAGAAGAAGTGTTGGATTTAGGTTCATTTGAGTATTTGTGGAAACCGATCCGATGAGGTTCATGCTTAGCAACCCGACCTGGTTTAAGAGGTCAGATGGAGGTTTATTCGAGGGGTTAATTTTCCATATTGCCCTTCAAACGAAAAGCAGTCGGTGTCGTATGTGGGGATAATACAAAAAACAACAAATACACTAAGACGATGGCATGAGATGGAAGCCACAGAGTTGGGGAAGTATCGGTGGAAGAGTAGATGCAAAGTGACTGAGGTCATCATGCCAAAGGCTTATCACTTGGAGCAGTTAGATGACACAGAGCTCAAGAAGATATGGATGCAGAGATGTTGATGAAACACCACTACAAAAATACTTGTCAGATAACATGAAGCTTAGAAGACGAGCTACATAGCGTGGTTGAGTGGGAGGGCCTACGTAATAATTGTAGCCTCGGAACAATCATATCACTTGTGGCTAGAGAGCTAATGTGGCGTTTGACGCCCATTTTCGAGGTGCATAGCGCAGGGAAGGCCCCAGGACTTGCGTAGCGTTTGGAGTCTCGAGGTAACCATAACATGGATGGCTGGAGGCACCTTGGCGTTTGGAGTCTCGGGGTCATCATATCACGTGTGGTTAGAAGGCTTCCGAGATGATTGTAGTCTTGGGGTCTGCATAGTATGGGGATAGATAATGGTCCATGACGTTTGCCACTCTCTTTCTGAGATCCATAGCCTGGAGTTAGCAAAGGTCTCTGGGGCGATTGGGATGGGAGGTATATAGCGCGTAAAGACCCCAGACCTTCGCAGTAATTGTAGCTCGTAAGGATTAAAAAGGTCGAGTTGGAAGTTCTCCCCCGAGACCTTTCTATGTTAATGACCCGAGAATGAGAGTTTTTTCTCGTGGCTTTTTTGTTTTGCAGGTCATTGCAGATCATTCCCCCCGGGATTTCAGCATGTGCGAAGACTATATTCAACCCGAGGTGGCACAAGATGAGCTTCTTCAAATTGATGAGGCGCAATGGATAAGACGACCGAATCATAAGCCATTGTTAGAGGTGCTCGTTGTATTGGTCTAAGATATTTTTAGTATGGGAGTATGTTCAGTTGGAGATAGTTCGGGACTACGGACCCGAGGCTGATTTTTAGAAGGGTTGTAAAGCATGGACCTAATGGGGTTGAGCATCAGCATGATGAAGGAACCACCATCTTTTTATAAAGTTCCCGACATCAACTCGTAAACTCGTTTATACAGAGAACTAAGGGACATATATTGATAGTGATTTTTTACCCCGAGGAAGATTCAAATGTTGAGGAGGGGCATAATTGGTAGTCTACTTAGGTAAAAATAGATAATAGGGGCTTAAGGGACCGTAGAGACAGAGAGACCCAACCCCATTATACAAAAGGATTCATAGAAGTGCTGAGTGTGTTGATGATGAAACAGGTTGGTACGCCGACCCGACCTAAAGAAAAAAATGTTGGATTCGAGTTCAATTGAGTATTTGTGGAAACCGACCCGAAGGGGTCCATACTAGCAATCCGACCTGGTTGAAGAGGTCATATGAAGGTTTATTTGAGGGATTAATTTCTTATATTATCATTTGAACGAAAAACAAGCCGTCAATAGATACAAACCTAAATATCATTCCTGTAACAACCCCACATACATAATTTCTGCAGTGCAAAGTAAAAACTAAGAATGCAGAATGAAGATAAGAGAGAAACAACCCCCTGTCTCTTATAATGTTATGAGAGAATATCTGGACTCTAACTACGTGACTCACATAAAAGAGCTAAATTATTTCCAGTCTAATTCACCACCATCGTGGAACCACAAGAACACATGGGCAACCTTCAACCATGATAGGCAAGCAAGCTATTTCCCTGTTCACTACTTGATGCAAGATAAGCAAAATAGCTTCTATCATAACCAGCAAACAAAAGACAACTAATGCTTTACCAAACAATCATTGTCAAAGAACAGAAGGTTAATATTTTCCACCTTCTTGTGCCATGTGCCGAGTAAATATATGATATCCGGCAACAAAAACATCAGCGGTATCATAACAATATATATGATTACCCCCGAGGCGTTTGGAGCCTCGGGGGTAATCATATCAAGTGTGGTTAGAGGGCTTCCGAGACGATTGTAGTCTCGGGTCTGCATAGCATAGGGAAGGATAATGGTCCATGACATTTGCCACCCCCTTTCTGAGATCCATAGCCCGGGGTTAACAAAAGTCTATGGGGCGATTGGGTTGGGAGGTACATAGCGCGTAAAGACCCCAGACCTTCGCAGCGATTATAGCTCATAAGGATTAGAAGGGTCGGGTTGGAAGTTCTCTCCTGAGACCTTGCTCTGTTAATGACCCAAGGATGAGAGTTTTCCCTCGTGGCTTTTTTGTTTTGTTTTGCAGGTCATTGCAGATCATTCCCCCTCTGGGTTTTCAACATGTGCGAAGACTATATTCAACCCGAGGTGGCACGAGATGAGCTTCTTCAAACTGATGAGGCGCAATGGATAGGGCGACCGAGTCATGAGCCATTGTTGGAGATGCTCGTTGTATAGGTCCAAGATATTTTTAGCATGAGAGTATGTTTAGTTAGAGGTAGTTCGGGGCTATGGACCCGAGGTTGATTTTCAGAAGGGCTGTAAAACATGGACCTAATGGGGTTGAGCATCAGCATGATGGAGGGACCACCATCTTTTTATAAAGTTCCCGACATCAACTCGTAAACTCGTTTATACAGAGAACTAATGGACATATGTTGATGGTGGTTTTTTACCCCCGAGAAAGATTCAAATGTTGAGGAGGGGCGGAATTGGTAGTCTACATGGCTAAAAATGGATAATAGGGGCTTAAGGGACTGTAGAGGTAGAGAAAATTTGACAAAAAGACTCAACCTCATTATACAGAGGGATTCATGGAAGGGCTGAGTGTGTTGATGATTAAACATGTTGGTACGCCGACCTGACCTAAAGAAAAAGTGTTAGATTCGGGTTTAATTGAGTATTTGTGGAAACCGACCCGAGTGGGTCCATGCTAACAATCCAACCTGGTTGAAGAGGTCATATGAAGGTTTATTCGAGGGGTTAATTTCTTATATTGTCATTCGAACGAAAAACAGTCAGATACAAACCTAAATATCATTCCTGTAACAACCACACATACATAATTTCTGCAGTGCAAAGTAAAAACTAAGAATGCAGAATGAAGATAAGAGAGAAACAACCCCCTGTCTCTTATAATGTTATGAGAGAATATCTGGACTCTAACTACGTGACTCACATAAAAGAGCTAAATTATTTCCAGTCTAATTCACCACCATCGTGGAACCACAAGAACACATGGGCAACCTTCGACCAAGATAGGCAAGCTAGCTATTTCCCTGTTCACTACTTGATGCAAGATAAGCAAACTAGCTTCTATCATAACCAGCAAACAAAAGACAACTAATGCTTTACCAAACAATCATTGTCAAAGAACAGAAGGTTAATATTTTCAACCTTCTTGTGCCATGTGCCGAGTAAATATATGATATCCGGCAACAAAAACATCAGCGGTATCATAACAGCTAATGAAAATTTAGAGAAGGATTGGAAATAAAATGGAAAATATTATTTCAAAACGACTGAATCTTGGTTTATTTAATCAGAAGGGAAATATGCTATTATATCATTCTACTGTAGCAGCCTCTATGGAAAAGCCAGGTAAATACAATGGGAGTGCAAAAGATTCTCCTAAATACTTTAAGATAGAATAGACTAGACACCAAAATGAAGAATGGTCCAGAGATTCACATTCCGAAAGCTCCACACAAGTACCTTCTTAACACATCATGAAACTATATATCATAAGAAACAAGGGATTAAGATAGTTATAGAATAATATAACATGGCTTTCCCGAGAGCAACTGAGGTAGCTGTATGGCTCGACCATTTCATTCTTTGCCATCAGCGGCACGAAGTGAACCTAACTGAACTGGAGCTTGAGTTCCTACAACCTTTGATGATCCATAGACAGACAGATCAACACCCCGAGACTTCTCCTTCTCAATCTGTTCCTTGATCCAGAAATATGTAATTCTCAGCCCATCCTACAGAATATTAGGATTTGTCAGCAGTAAGAAAATAAGCCAATCCAAAATAATTCGACTGCTCAAAAATGACAAAAATACAGAGTGCCTCGCTCTTAATTCTTTTTTTTTTTTTTTTTGGAATACCGGGAAACCCCACGTCATTTAATTGATGTGTAGGTAAACCGGTGCTGTCCCAGGCTCTTACAAGGGTGCTACCCAGGATTTGAACCTGGGACCTTGATTCTTGCATACTAAAAGTCTGAAAAAATTCCCACATTTACATTGGACTTGTAGAAGTAAACCAAAGTTTATCCTGAACTAGGAGTAACAAATAAATTTGCAAGCAAGACGAGGAGAATCCTTTATTTTGGTACCTTTAACTTCATTGAAGGTGCCCAACCAAGCTTCTCTTTGATCAGTGTGTTGTCTGAATTGCGACCACGGACACCCTCAGGGCCAGGAATGTGGTGTATAGGTAGCTTCTTGTTGTCAAAGCTAAGAACAATCTCAGCCATCTCATTCATGCTAACCATCTCATCACTTCCAATGTTCACTGGCTCACGGAAGTCTGACTTAGTCAATCTACAGAAATTAAGTTCAAGATAGATACATCAATAAGAGGAGCTAATACATATAATCCAAAATAAGAAAGTGGTCAAACATTTTGATTTTAATTTCAATCACATGTAAAACAAAAAAATACGAGTATAATTTATTATGGACACCATGTTAGGCAACAAAATGTAATGTATAACTCCACACTAATCACATTTTCCAACGGAGGAATATAGAACATTTTACATAAAAAGACAACACATTAAATTCTCTTTCCTTTCTCATTGAAAAAAACAAGATTTATTTCTTTACCAAGACTTCACATTTGGGGCTCATAAAACTCATCCTCCAGTATCTAAACACCAGACACCAATCAAGAAGAAGACTCTTGCTTTCTAACACATTTAGCGGTTAATTTTACTATGTTTGCATGATATGGGTAAATCGGAGTCAACTCATGTCGTTCAAACATTGCGTTGATCTCTAAAACTCAACTAACGTAAAGGAGATTCGCAGAGTGGGAAACTCTACCGTCTATGTGTATTATATTCACTCATGGAATATGATCACCTAAAAAGAAATAAATGTGAGCTTCAGACAGACTGGCTACAAAACTAGCAATTGCTTACCTGAGAACACCTTCAACACATTCATCGATGAAGGTGAAAGATCGAGTCTGGAGTCCATCTCCCCACATCTCAAACTTGTCAGTTGAAGTGATAGCCTTTCGGCAAAAAGCAGCCGGAGCCTTTTCCCGTCCACCTATAACACATAACAACAATTAAGTATAATATAATTGATGAAAAAACATCCATACATGTAATCTTTGATTTACAAAAAGAATTTACCTTTCCATGTTCCAAAAGGCCCGTAAATATTGTGAAACCTTCCAACACGACACTCAATTCCAAAGTCTTTGGTATAGTGCTTGCACAACTCCTCAGTTGCAAGCTTCTCCAAGCCATAAGCATCTTGAGGCTAAAACCCAAGTGGAAAAAAAGAAATGCATTAGATATGCCCAATTTTCATAAACTAAACATTAAAGAAGTTCCTAATTGTTAACGACTAAAAGTAACAAACCTCGGCGGGCCAGGCATCAGATTCCTTCAAGCTCACATTAGTATCCAGCTGCTTAAATTCAGGGTAGATGCAGGCACTAGAGGCATAGAAAAACCTCTTAACCCCATTGATCCTAGAGGCCTCAAGCATGTTGAAACTGATCATGGTATTGTTATACATAATGACAGAGTGATTGGACTGAATGAAGCCCATACCACCCATATCAGCAGCAAGGTTAAATACATGGTCAACTCCCTTAGTAACCTTCAAGCAGTTGTCCATGACCCTAAGGTCGACGAGGTGGAATTCATGACAGAACATATCCTCAGTCATGTGCTCATTCTTCTTCCAGTCAGAAGCAATAATGTAATGGCCCTCACTCTTCAGACGCCGAGCAATGTGGGAGGCAATAAAACCACCTGCCCCCGTGATGGAGATCCGAAGTTTCTCAGAGGGCCAGTAATGTTCCCTCTCAAGCTCCTCATATGTGTATGCACCATAGGTTCCCTCAGTACTTCCCATTCTGCAGCATCCAAAAATTTGTCCAATAAGTACAAAGAGTTTATAAGAAAACACAAGATCCCACAATAAAAGGCCAAAGGGAAAATTTTCAAAGAGAATTACCATAATTCAAACAACAGCCAACATCATATCCATGCATATATTAACATGGATAGAGCCAAATTAAAGAAACATAATATAATATTATTCAAGTAAACAATTAAGTAAATCTTCCAGATTCGCAACCGTTATACTCTTTCTCTCACTTAATGTAACAACATAGAAACAAAAACAACTACATAAGAATTATATAAAACGAAAAAATTAAATAAAATAAAAAAGCATAATCAAACACAAAGAAGAAAAAATAGGATATCCACAAAACAAACAATTTAAAACATAACCCACGAGGGAAACATATGGGAAAACAAAGGAAAAGCCTTAAAAAAAAAAACAGAGTAAGCGGAGATGAGTTTGAATTTTTACCTGAAAAAGACTTGAAATATGAGAGATTAATGAAGAGAAGAAGATAATGGAGGAGAGTCGCTGGCTTTGAAGATTGAATGGACCGCCTATATCGCTTCTCCTGCTATATATAGATTAATAGACCGATCCATCTGAGACAGAGCTAAAGAACTAATAAAGCCACGAGTTTTTTTTTTTTTTTTTTTTTTTTCTTCTTCCTTTTTTAATTAGGAAAAAGTCACAATTTTTCGACCTTTTTATTTTCCTTTAATACAAACTAGGTTAGAGAGCGCAATGCATGGATTAATTTAGAATCCCTCGGTTTATTAGGGAATTATCTCTCCAAGGATTGTGAAATGTTAGGTATAATAATTTCGATTCAAAAATATGTATAATTTTTGGTTAATACATATTTATCGGAAAATCACAATTTGGATAAGTTTTTCATTATAAATTTGCATAATATTTTCTTTTTTGGGTTATCGGATTTGACATTATTTTTCTACTTTTTTGTTGTTTTGTTATTTGACACATATTTTTGGTTTATTTTTAGTTGACACATATTTGTTAGAAAACCGCAAATTTTTTTTTGATAATATAGATTGCATTAAATAAATAAAAGATGTACATTAATGAATTAAAAGACTTTGAAAAAATAAACTTTTTAAGCTTATTAATTTGAGTTTAAATTTAGTTCATGTACATGTAAAAAAAAAATTAAAATCTTGAGTTTATTAAATTATATTCATATTTATTTAGTTCAAACTATGTTTTTAAATACAAGGATCATCAAACAAATTTTACTCAACCTTAATTCAATGTATCTTTTTAAATAGAGATTATATTCATACTTATTTAATTCAATATATATTTTTAAATATAAATTATATTCATAATTATTTAGTTCAATGTATCTTTTTACATATAAGGAGTATTAAATAAATTTCAAATTTATTTAAGTTAAATGTATTTTTTTAAATATAATGAGCATTAAATAAATTTCATATTTATTTAGTTCAATGTATCTTTTTAAATATAAGGGGTATTAAATAAATTTCATATTTATTTAATTCAATATATCTTTTTAAATACAATGAGCATTAAATAAATTTTGATCAACCAATTAGAGCTCAATATTTCCCTTGGATTAAAGAGAAAGCTCTATTTGGTTTTGTTTTATAATAGTATACAGACACAACTACTTATTATTATTATTATTATTATTATTATTATTATATTATTATTATTATTATTATTATTATTATTATTATTTGTTGACGGTGGATTTTGGTCTCAGGGTAATATTGGAATATCACTCCCGAGGGAATCCTCTTCCAACTGTGAATTTGTTTGGTTATGGGGGACCAAAGGCAAATTTAGCGGAAAACAAGAAAATACGCCAATCAGACAAGGTGATTTAACGTGGTTCGGTGGATTTTGGGATCCGACCTACGTCCACGGGCAAGAACAGGGTGGTGCTTTCTTTATTACTCAAATACACTCCTTGAGTCTCTTCTTTGCTTTTACAAATTAGAGCTCTATGATTCTAGTCTCTCACTCTTGTGATGATTTTCAGATGTCTTTTACACATGCTCTACCCTTCTATTTATAATAATACAGAAATCAGATTCCTATTTGTATAAGAAATCCTATTGGACTCAATCTTCTCTTTTTGTAGGGTTTCCTGATCCGGTGCTGCCTTCTCCTTCCGTATTCCCTTTTGGATTCTGACTCCTTCTCCTTGCGAGAGTAGGATATCTCTCTTATCTTATCCATAAGAATGGGGTGCTGTTGTTTTGGACACGTCCCGTTGTCTGGTCGGTCTTAAAGAGGTCGGCCATGACAATCTTTTATGCTGAGAGCGTTCCTGCCGACATCTATAGTGCTCGGTCATCTGAACCATAGTGGTCGGTTTTCACATGAACTGGTCGGGTCGGCTAGATGATCTCAACCAGACAGAGAATTTACCCTTTTGTCCTTGTCGTGCTGCCTTAAATGTTATAGCACCTGAAAACACCATCAACATTATTATTATTATTAAGAGAGAAATTTCTTTTTGGTTATATTTTAAATTTTTAATTAGAAAACACTAACATGAGACTAGTCCGGTTGATTTCAAACTCTCCCTTGGGCTATGTTTGGATTGATGGAATGTGAGGGAATTGGGTGGAATGTAATTTAAAACATTTAATATTCATTGTTTGGATTGATGAAATAAGATGAAAGAAAATGGAAAGGGATGGAAGAGAGTGTAACAAAAATGGGTATTGAGCAATTGAAAATGAGCCTCCCAAATCGGGGAGTTGGGGATGAAACGTAACTTTAAAAAAATAACATTACCTGAAAAGACAAATTTATCCCTTAAAAAATAACATCAACATATTTAACTTTGTACTTTTATAATATAAAATGACACAATTGTAATTAAAGCCTATTTAATTACATTACACTCTATTACTATTTATTTACCAAATAATATTTTGAAACATTACATTATAAACTTCTAATTTTTTTCCCATACAAGGTTATGATATATTATTCTTCATTCTATTCTGTTCCATTTCATTCAATTGGGTTACATTTTATTATAAAGTATATTCTTCCATTAATTCAAACATAACCTTAGTTCGAGACCCTTGAGTATTACATTTCATTCCATTGAGTTACATTTTATTATAAATCATATCATTCCATCAATTCAAACATAACCTTAACTTCGAGCCCTTCAGTATGGATATGAGTCCATAATAGGAATTGATTCGAGATTATAAACTTGTGACCTATGGTTCAGTGGAGCTCCTAAACCATGTTTTTAAAATTGGAGGGGACCGGAATCTGGAACCGGCCATAAATTCGATTCGGTTAATGGATAAAAATTGATTTGTAAAAAAATCGGACAAAAAGATTAACAGAACCCGATTGGTTCAATTTTTTTAAAACAAAAAATTAAAATTTTTTAAAATTTTTAATTAAATAAAACTATTTATGACATATGACGATTCTGGCGATTTTTTCGAAACGATTCAATTGATCGAACTACTGGGCCATTGAAATGTGGTTATAAATGTATTTATTTAGAATTGGACATGTAAATATTCAATTAAAATTTTTAATTTTTAATATTTATAATCATACTCTGACTATTCTTACCAAGACAGAGCTAAAAGACAAAAAAAAAATTATAACTTATTAAAAGGATAAAATAAAGTGTATTTTAGTCTGTGTTTTTCTTATCTTGTATCTCGATTTTTACCGTTATATATTACGACATCCTTACATCAAAATTTTGACATGTGTGTGTGAATATAGCAAAATATCTCAAATTCTAATCGGAGTTTTTACCAATTCTCGGAGTTTTTACCTCAAACATCATGAATCTCTATTGGGATTCAATATGATTTTTCGTCCGATTTAAAAATCGATATGAGAATTCGGACGCTTTTTTCAACCCGAATCGATAATCAAGACTTATGTGTATAATAACCCCTCATTTTATTAAATTAAGGACTAAGTAAGAGAACAGAAAACAATGTCATCGACTTAATAAATTAAGGATGTCACTAGAGACCATTGAAAAAATACAGATTTTAATGAAATGTTAGACAATTGTTTGAGTTTTGAAGGAATGTTAAAAGCTCCACTCCAGAAAATTCTAGGAAAGTGGCTTAACCGGGAAGGCTCTGTTTGGACGGGCACAATTGAAGCTGCTTCGAAAGTGCTTTTGCTTGGCAACTTTGGTTCAAGCCAAATTAGGTGCTCTTGCCATTTAGAAGCACTTCTGCTCTTTTTTGTTTTGTGTGTTAAATATTTGTACATCTGCAGGCTTTGATGGCAAAGTTGTTGGGTTCGCCTAGTCATTGAGGAAATTTCTTTTTCTGTTGTCTGATTTGCTGCCGATATTTTAATAGAAAATTATTAATTAGTCCTGTTTTAAATAATTTATTATAAAAAATAAAAATCACACTTTTAAACTTGGTTCCTCTTGAATCCTAAACCTTTAAATTTTATTCATTTTTAATTTTATTATGATTAATTTTAGGGTTGACCACATTATACTTTTCATTTATACCCTTTGATCCAAGTTAATAGCCGGGCAAAAATCTTAAACCCTTTTGTCACCGAACCATATCCCTTGGGACGGTCTTTGTATTTCTATTCAGAAACAACTGTGAAAGCAATTGAAGATGCATTTACAGATTTTACAACAAATGATGATGTTGGTATTGTTTTAATCAGCCAATATGTAAGTTCACCATTGATCTTGTTTAGTTGGATTAAATAGTTACAGTTTGTTATAGAAGCAGTAAAAGTGTGAAGTTCTCAATTATATTATTGTTCGAAAATCCGCTTCCGGGATTTTAAAATGATGGATTCTAAAATTGTAATGAGTCAAATTCAAGAATTTCAATTGATCTTGTCTGCAATCATTCCTCAGAGAATGAGATTGAGTGAATCATTCCAGGTTGTTATGATAATTGAGAAATTATCTTCTTCTTGGAGAGAGTTTAAGAGTTATCTCAAGTACAAGACTGTTGACGGCTGATTTTGGTCTCAGGGGCAATATGGGAATATCACTCCCGAGACTAATCCTCATTCAATAGTGAATTTGTTTGGTTATGGGGGACCAAAGGCAAATTTAGCAAAAGACAAATAACACACCAATCGACAAGGAGATTTAACGTGGTTCAGTGGATTTGGATCCGACCTACGTTCACGGACACAAAAAGATGGTATTTTTATTACTTAAACGCTCTTCTTGGGTCTCTACAAGTTAGAGCTTGAAGATTCAGATCACTAATCTTTTGATGATGCCTTTTACACATACTATGCCCTCCTATTTATAATAACACATAAATCAGACTCATATTTGCACAAGAAATCCTAGTTGATCTTTAGTCTTCTTTCCTTGTAAGGATTCCTAGTCTGATTCTCCCTTCTCTTTTCTTATTCCTTCTCGGATTCTGACTTCATTTCCTTGTGAGAGTAGGATAATCCGTTTTACCTTATCCGCAAGAATAGGGTGTCGTCATCTTGAACACGACTCGCTGTCTGGTCGGTCTTCATGAGGTCGGTCATGACAATCTTTTATGCTGAGAGTGTTTTTGCCGACCTTATAGTGCTCGGTCATCCGAACCAAAGTGGTCGGTCTTCACATGTTATGGTCGGGTCGGCTATATGATCTCAACCAGTCAGGGAATTACCCTTCTGTCCTCGTCGTGCTGTCTTAAATGTTATAGTGCCTGACAACACCATCAACATCTGTCCCCTAGTTCTCGGTTCCAACAAGTGTGCAAGTTGGTGCCGGGAACTACATAAAGATGATGTTTCTGTTTTGCTCCGTTGGAGGTCGATCCGGGGTCGAGAAATGCTTTGTTGCCTCTTTTCAAGCGCTTTGTCTTGAGACACGCAACAGTCACGTCCGCTTAAATGCCTGTCAAATCAATTTTAGGGTTTTTTCTAAGTTCGACATTTGTCAAACATCCGCCGGGTTCCCGCCAAAAAGGGGGTGAATCGACCGTGTAGAGGCGTCTTCACAGTGGGCTGATCTCAGCCGTCTGTTTCAAACTTGGGAGACCTCTTTTGCAGTTGACACCTGGCGTTCATCCGGGTTCTTCCTTTAGATCCAACGGTCACGAGCGTCTTTGTCATGACTATAAGAAGGCGAGGCTTTCACTGTTCCATCTTTTTCGGCAATTTCTCATTCTTTTCTGAAAACATCTCCGTGATTCGTCCAACTCCGAGCTCTCGAAGTTCAACCGTGGGCTTTTTTCTTTTTCTTTGCTGTGAACATAAGGAACGGGTATAACCGTACTGCACAACCTCCTGCTCTTTCCGAGAAGAACAAGTAAGTCCTCTGAACGGTCTCTTTTTTTTGTGTTTTACGAATCTGTGTTTGCTAGGAAAGATTTATGGTTTGCTGGGTTGCTTTAGGGCACCTTAGAGACCACTTGTTTAGCTAACATGAAGACCGTGAGTAGTTTCTTTTAGCCATATACTGACTTCCCCTTCCTTCTTTGTTTTTCTGGGTGTTATGGATGTCTGACAGCGGTTCCTCCCTCCCCTGAAAAGCCTGTTAAGATCTCAACTCCCCCTGTTGAGGAGCTCTCCTCGGGCTCGGGGGCACCTAGTGTAGAAGACCTTGATACTACCCTACCCCTCTCCCTCTGAGGTCGAACAAGAATCCTACCATCAGAGGTTCCTCGGAAGGACCCGGAGCCCGGTGAACTTGGATCGTCGGCTCTGGATATGAACCGCCCCTCTAATAACTGAGGATGATCTGGCGCTGTTGCGGCAACGATATGACATCCCAATAGATATTGCCCTTGAAGTTCCCGGCCCGATGGATCGTGCTAGTCAGCCTGATGAGGGCTCGGTGGCGCTTCTTCTTCCTGCTTTTTTTGAGTGTGGGCTACGGCTGCCGATGCAACGTTATTTTGCTTGGATGCTGGCCGAGATGGAGATTGCCCCTTGCCAATTGAGCTTAAATAGCTGGAGGATTCTGGCCGGCATATATGTGGTTTGGCACCGGGCAGGTTTAGGTGTACCTTCTTTGGAAGAGGTGAAGAGGTTGTATCGTTTGAAGTCTAACCCAAAGACTCACTACGGTTGGTATTACCTCTCTGCTTATGATATAGCTCGTCCAACCTTGTCCAGAAACTCCCCGATTCTAACAAGAATTTCAAGGATCTTTGGTTCTGGGCTACTGGGGATTGGGGTCGGGTTCTGAGATCGTTTGAGGAGGACGTCTCGGTTCCGGACATCTTCAGGGCGGGAGGTTAGGAGTTTAATACCCCTTTTTTTTTTCTTTTTTTTTTATTCCCGTTCTTGGTCTCTTAGGTTTCTAACTTCTCTGGTTCCTCCCAGCTTGTTGGCGAGATGCTCCAAGGTTTCTCGTCAGGTTCGAAGGCGGGTACATTGGGCTCGGGGGTATGCTGCCCACTGGAGGAAGTTGGTCAATGATGGGGCCTTTGTTGAGTTGGGCCTTACTCGGACCGTCCCTCCGGAGGTCTCGGGTCGGATAGGTAGATGTCTGCCGGCTATTTTTGTTTATCATGTGCTTGACGTCTTTGTTATATGCTTGGTTCTGATTTCATTTTTCCTTATTTTCCTCCTTTTTTGTAGGTATGTCGAAGAGGCCAAAGTTTCTTGAGAAGTTGGCCGGTACTATGAAGAAGGCCGGTCATGCGGAAACTGGAACTTCCCGGGCACAGCTTGAACCTGTCCGGGCTGGGAGGTTATCTCAGGGGGAAGTTCAGCAGGCTGCTCGGGGTCTATCTTCTCCTGGTGTGCAGTCATTGGGGCCTGCTCGTCTCATCAGTCCGCCGAAGCCTTTGCGGAAAAGGAGGCGTCAATTTGGGGCCGAGGAGGCTGAGTTGGAGGAGGAGGAGCCTGTCCCGGGCAAGAAGAAAGATGTCCGCCGGGGGAAAAAATCATCTGTGGGCTCCTCCAAGAAGCAAAAGGGTTCTGTAATCCTCGGGGTGGATGATTTGGGGGAAGGCATCCGAGAGGCTACTTCCCATTTAGTGCTGGCTTTCAATGAATTGGCCGAGGTGATTCCCCCGGGGGAGGTTTCGAGATATGAGGATATCTCGCCCGAAGCTGTGGTGACCGAGATGAGCTCTCAAATGGCAAAGGTAGTTCTATTTCCTCTCTTTTTTCTGATTTCGGTTCCCGGTCTTCTTCATCTCATATCTTGACTTTCTTTGTTTTTGTGCAGGCTACTTACCTCATGGCGAAGAACAAGGACCTCCTTTTGAGCCTATTGTCCGAGGGTGGTCAGGCCCAGAGACTTCAGAATCGCCTTACAGTGGAGGCTAAATTGGCTGATCGGGAGGAGGTGATACAGAACCTTGAGTCGACTGCCATTGAGAACTTCAAAATTAACAAGTTCTTAAGCTGCTGCTCTGCGCTGGAGCGAAAGCTTGCTGACACTGTCCCGGGAGGATTTGAAAGCTGCCCAATCTGAGATTGGCGTTTTGAAGGCGAAGGTGGCCAGTGTTGAAACCAAATTGAAGGCCAATGAAGAACAAATGGCGCGGGCCCGGGATGACCTCGAGAGGAAATAAACCGAGCTTGGGGAGAGAGAGGCCGATCTCGAGGCCGAGAAGGAGGCCATCCGCCTTGAGGGGGTCGGTGATTGTGCTGATCTGATACCGATGGTGCTGCCAAGTCTGAACATGGACCCTATTTATGCGGCCATCAGTTTTTGCAATGGGATATTTCTGAGGAGGAGTTTCGGAAGTGGCTCCCTCCTCCTTCCGAGGAGGTGATGGATCCTGACCCGATCTCGGTGGTTCCGGATTCCGGGGCTCCCCAAGAAGAACGACCTGATGTTCCAGCCCCCGGCGAGGTCTGTCTTGAGATCCCTCCTCCCGTCCCTGAAGTAGAGGTCTCTCATGCTGCCGAGGATGAAGCAGCTGTTCCTCCTCCTGAGATTGAGCCAGTCCTCCCGCCATCTGAGCCAGTTGAGGAAGAAATTCATGCCCCTGTGCGGGCTGAATGAGAAAGGGTAACCCGACCGGGGCCCTGTGTACACTTTACTTTTTGTAATAACATTAAGCTGTATATGCACATCTATATATATATATTTTCATGTGTCCTTATCTCTTTCTCCTTTTTCTCTATGCTTCATGTTTTTTCGAACTCTTTGAGACCCTTTTAGGGGTCAATATGAGCCGGAGGGGCACATCCTGACCCCGAGCTGAGTGAGGCACTTGGACCCGGGGAATGTTACGTCCCCAGTCCAAAGAGCTGACTCGGTGGGACGTACCCCGACCCCGAGCTGAGTGAAAGACTTGGTTCTGGGGGAATGTTACCTCCCCAAACCTAAAGGAGCTTGACTCGGTGGGACGTAACCCGACCCCGAGCTGAGTGAAAGACTTGGGTTCTGGGGGAATGTTACCTCCCCAAACCTAAAGGAGCTTGACTCGGTGGGACGTAACCCGACCCCGAGCTGAGTGAAAGACTTGGGTTCTGGGGGAATGTTACCTCCCCCAAACAAATGAGCTTGACTCGATGGGACGTAACCCGACCCCGAGCTGAGTAAAAGACTTGGGTTCTGGGGGAATGTTACCTCCCCAAACCTAAAGGAGCTTGACTCGGTGGGACGTAACCCGACCCCGAGCTGAATAACCAAGTGGCCTCGGCGGAACGAAATCCAGCCCCGAGCCGACTAATAGAATGGCCTCGGCGGAACAAAATCCGGCCCCGAGCCGACTAACCCATGGGACTTCCACAGAAGGGAAATGAATCAACCTTCGAAGCCTTACCGAATCTGGCACGGGCGTCCCCCTACCAGACCGGCGGAAAACGAAAACAAGTTTCTGGAAAATAAAAGGCGGGGGTGACTTAGCACCTATCCCAAAATAAAAAAACGTCTTTTGCAAAAAAAAATAACACATGGATGTCTCAAAGCAGCGTCCTGCGCGAGGTCTCCAAAACACAATTCTGAATCTTTCAATTCAGTGTCCCGGCGAACCAGGATTCGGATCAGAAGAGCGTTTGAATGGTAAGGGCACATCCTCTACACGTTGGTTCACTGGGGAGCCTGTGTATTATATGAGGGCTCCTCCTTACCACGCTGGAGCAGGCACACGTCACAGGGGCATAACGCATCCCCGTGCTGTGTCTCTCACAGATCCGGATGATGAATGGATCAAAGAGTGTCCGGGATACTAAGGGCATATTCCTCCTTAGGTCTGGTATCACTGGAGCTAGCAATCGTCACGGGGTGTCATCACCCCCGTGCTATGCTTTCCTCCTACGGATCCATTACATCGGGTAGGTGAGGATCAGAGGAGTGTTCGACACATTAAGGGCATACTCCTCCTTATGCTCGGTAACACTGGAGTAAATAATCGTCACGGGGTTATCATCCTTCCATGTGCTTTGCTTCTCACGGATCCTATGCATCGGGTATGTCCCTGAGGACCCCCGAGCTAAAGAGATATTTGGTTCTGGGGGAATGTTCCGTCCCCAGTCCAATGGGTATTGACTCGGTGGGACGTAACCAGACCCCGAGCCAACTAATGAAGAGGTCTCGGCGGAACGTAATCCAGCCCCGAACCGATTAATGAAGAGTCCTCGGCGGAACGTAATCCAGCCCCGAGCTGATTAGTGAAGAGGCCTCGGCGGAATGTAATCCAGCCCCGAGCCGATTAATGAAGAGGCCTCGGCGGAACGTAATCCAGCCCCGAGCCGATTAGTGAAGAGGCCTCGGCGGAATGTAATCCAGCCCCAAGCCGATTATGAGAGGCCTCAGCGGAACGTACCAGCCCCGAGCCGATTAATGAAGAGGCCTCGGCGGAACGTAATCCAGCCCCGAGCGATTATTGAAGAGGCCTCGGCGGAACGTAACCCAGCCCCGAGCCGATTGAACATTAAGGGTATGTTCCTCCTTATGTTGTGCTTCTCAAAGATCTATGCTCTCTGTGCCCCCCTTTTTTTGTATGGAGTCGGATGATTCTGGTGTGACTCTGTGCATTTTTGTGGTGGTATCTGTGGTCGACGGTTGCGAATTTTGGGTTTTTTCAATTTTGGATCGTTGTCGTGAGCATGTCCCCGAGTTTTTTTTTTTTTTTTTTTAATATGGTTTTTATTTGAGTAAGTCTTTCTATTTATGTTTTAAGAAAGTGGACGAGAACCTTTTTGAGATAGAAGGTTTTTTATTCATGTTTCGGGGACAAAACTGCCCTTTTTCAGTTGATTTGGCGGCCACGTGCTCTTTGTCTGGCCGTCATGACCTCGTGGTCAATGTATTTGTTCAGATACCCGTTTCGTGCTAGATCTTCCATTTGTTCTCTCAGATCTTTACATCCGTCTGTTGCATGTCCTTTGGAGTTGTGGTGCACGCAATAAGCCTTTTGGTTCTTTTTGTCCGGGGGGAATCTTCTTTGGTCGGGTTTACTAAGAGGCCTTTCCCCTGGATCTCCATGACAATTTGTCCCAGTGGTTTCTTTAGGGGAATGTATGCATCTTCCCCGACCACATGGTTTACTTGGGTCGGCGCCCTTCTCTCTTGATTGTCCCGGTGCAGTGGCTTGAATTCTTTGTGCTTCGGGGGTGGTCTTCTGGATTCTCTTTCTGTTCGGCGGGGGGCACCCTCCCTTGCGGTTCTTTCTCTGATGGTGTTCCATTTTCGGGATACTTTCTCTTCGTTCTCTAACAAAACGAATTTTCGGGCTACCTCCAGGGCGGTTGCGTAGTCCGGGGTGTCTTGGATCCTTAGGTGGGCCCATAACCTCCCGACTTTCAAGGCTCCCTTCAAGCTTTCCAGGGCCTCGGGGATTCATACCCTCCGACTTCGAGTACCATTATTGTGGTATCTTTCAATGAATATCTTCAAGGTTCATCGTCTCCTTGTTTCATAAGCCTTAGTTCTCCAATTGTCTTTCTGGGACACAAGCCCCCTTGAAGTGTCGTATGAATGACTTTCTGAGTTGTGCGAAGCTGCTGATGCTTCTTGGCTAGGCTTCTATACCATAGAATGGCCGGTCCGACTAGAGTTAATGGGAACACTTTGCAGATGGCGTCCTCTGTTACTCCTTGTACCTCCATTAGTAGGATGAAACCTTCAATGTGGGTTTTGGGATCGGTATGGCCCTTGTATGGTGTCATGGTCGGCATGCTGAATCTTTTTGGGAATTTCTCTGATTTTATTTCTTCTGTGAGTGGGGACTCATCTTTGCCGTCCTGTACATCCCCTCTGTCTGCATTGGGGTATACTCCTCATTTGACCAGCTCCTCCCGTAACCAAGATTTCATGCTGCTGTCTTTGGTTCCATGCCCGCCCCTGTGGTTTCTTTTCTTTCTGCTATCTCGGGAATGGTGCTTCTCGGGGTCGGTATCTTCTCGTACTTTTTCATTATTTTCTTTTCCTATTCTCCGGGTGTTGTGAGGGCTATCGTAGGAGGAGTCTAGTGACGATTTGTCATCTTCTCCCTCCCATGTGTCCTCGGTCTGGGAATCTTCCTGAACCACTACAGATCTTACCCTGTAAGGATCCCTCCTCCGGGGTCTGTCGTCCTCACTTGTATCTACAATTCTTTTTCCTTCTGCTATGTCGTTCCTTCGTCGGCTAGTCCCGGCCTCGAATTTTCCATTGTGTGCTCCTTCTATCCTTTCCAACCGGTCTACTATGGTTTTTAGCAGAGTTTGGCTTTCCTCCCTTTCTTTCCTAAGGTTCTCCTCAATTTTCATCCAGTCTTCAGCCGAGCTCCCTGATGGTTGGTGGTTTCCGTCTTCCGCCATTGTCTCACTACGCGAGTTGCTTTTTGTTGAGTTCCCCACAGACGGCGCAACTGTTGACGGCTGATTTTGGTCTCAGGGGCAATATGGGAATATCACTCCCGAGACTAATCCTCCTTCAATAGTGAATTTGTTTGGTTATGGGGGACCAAAGGCAAATTTAGCAAAAGACAAATAACACACCAATCGACAAGGAGATTTAACGTGGTTCGGTGGATTTGGATCCGACCTACGTCCACGGACACAAAAAGATGGTATTTTTATTACTTAAACGCTCTTCTTGGGTCTCTACAAGTTAGAGCTTGAAGATTTAGATCACTAATCTTTTGATGATGCCTTTTACACATACTATGCCCTCATATTTATAATAACACAGAAATCAGACTCCTATTTGCACAAGAAATCCTAGTTGATCTTTAGTCTTATTTCCTTGTAAGGATTTCTAGTCTGATTCTCCCTTCTCTTTTCTTATTCCTTCTCGGATTCTGACTTCATTTCCTTGTGAGAGTAGGATAATCTGTTTTACCTTATCCGCAAGAATAGGGTGTCGTCATCTTGAACACGACTCGCTGTCTGGTCGGTCTTCATGAGGTCGGTCATGACAATCTTTTATGCTGAGAGTGTTTTTTCCGACTTTATAGTGCTCGGTCATCCGAACCAAAGTGGTCGGTCTTCACATGTTATGGTCGGGTCGGCTATATGATCTCAACCAGTCAGGGAATTACCCTTCTGTCCTCGTCGTGCTATCTTAAATGTTATAGTGCCTGAAAACACCATCAACAAAGACAAAAGAAATGACCATGGAGCAGTTGATTATTAAGCTACACAATGAATAAGACAATTGAAATTCAGAAAGGAATATGGTTCGTTCTGAAGCAAAAGCAAATGTTCTTAAACATGATCAAAAGAACAAAAATAGCAAGAACAACAAAGAGACTAAGTGTAGGCATTGCATTTTCGCATGTGAAACCCGATGATGAGTCTCATTTGGAGACAACTACCTTTTGAGTCACGGATGCCGCGGGAAACGGATATCGGAAGGGGAAATTCAGAATAAGCAAGCTCACTATCTTCGTTGGTGCTGCGTTCGTTACTTCGTTCGAACGGGAAACAGATTGCGGGCGTTCGTGTAGCGTTCGAGGGAGCGTTCGAACGGTGTCGGTAATTCTGGTTTTGCTGCTAGCCTCACACCCAACCCATTTAGCTCCCCAAAGCCCATAAAACACATCCCAAATTAAATAATTAAATATTAAATTAAATATTAAACATTAAAATAAAACATTTAAATCATTTACCAATTAAAATAAACAATTACCAACTTAAACTAAAATCATGCCCAAATTAAATATGTTATACACCTAAATTAAAAGATAATATGCCAAATTAAAATCAATCATAACCAATTAAAGCCAATCATATATTTGACTTCATAATCTAATAAGATACTTACCAATATAAAATATTTGTATTCCTAAACCAACACAAATTAAATATTACAACTTCCTAAAGTAAAATATTTTGTCCCCCCTCAATCCTTTGATTTCCTTGTTTAAAACTAAATCATATCCAAATTTAATGCACAAAATCCCTTCCCTTGTAAACCCTAGCCATTCTCTATATAAACAACCCCTAACCAAGGCCATCAGCTCCTTAACACATAGAATTCACACCTAAACTCTCTCAAAATCTCTCTAGACTCTCTCTACACACCCAAGACCAAACAAGCAAAAAGAGAAAACACTTCACACATACACAAGCAAGAAAACAAAGAAACCACCACAAGCCACCTCCCCCCTGTAGCCGAAACACCCATCTACACAGCAGCCCTCCACCACCGAAAATTACCACCAAAAAAACCACACCCTAAAACACACCTAAATAACCTCCCAAATCACCTTAACAGCAGCCCAAATCTTTAAAAAAACGGTAACTTGGAAAACTACATAGATAACCTTAAAAATAATCACTTTTAATTGCACTAAGAACCCACACAACTCGGAATAGTTCTTTGAAAACATTGAAACAGGTAGCCCGTGCAGTGAGCAGCAAAACAGGAGCCGAATAGGAGCAGAACGGAGTTCGAACAATAAGCAAAGCAGCGAAGCAGTGAGCTAGGACATTGAACCAGGGACCAGAAAAGTTGCGGAGCTTTACCCCCCTTTCGATCTTCGTGGAACGTGAGTCCGAGAGACGGCTTAAAAGGTTAGACCTGAGGGTATCTTTCACACTTGTTCTCCCTTTCCGCATTATTTATTAAGTATTCCTTGTATGATTGTAATGTTGAAATGTGTGTTGTGATTTTTGAGTATGTAAATATGCATGAATTATGAGATGTAATATGTTGTGGGCATTAGATGAATGAGAGATGTGTCAACTCTCGCGGTATATCGGATGGAAACCCGGACATAAATTTCATAGCCGATTCCGAATGGACGGTAATACGATCTGTACTCGGGCCACAACTCCACGTACCGCTTGAGTAAACGGCACCATCTCTCTTTCGTTGTGTTGCTTTTTGTTTATTTAGTTTTCTCTTGAATTCAATATTGTTTATTTTTGTATGATTCAACCAAGCGCATGGGCTTAGTGAGTTAGTCCAAAGGTCCTCCATTTGTGAGACAAAGAGCCGAAAAGGCCACCTTCGTGACACTACTTCGCCGCGCCGGTTGATGTATGTTCGGTTGGACGCAAGATACGTTCAATCGAGCATACTTAGTTTGATATTATTATCTTTATTTTCGTATGTATAAGTCAATCGAGCGCATGGGCTTAGTAAGTGTGTTGTGAGATCCCCTATGGGGAGGGGCTAAAAGCCCTTTACCACGATGCTTTGCCGCGCCGGTTGACGTGTGTTCGGATTGGATGTAAGATGCGTTCAATCGGGCATACTTGGTTGATATGATTGGTTCTATTCTTGCATGTGTGATATGACGCGCATGGGCTTAGCATGTTGGTCTAAAGGTCCTCTCTTTGAGAGATCAAGAGCCCCAAAAGGTCACCTTTACGGCAGTGCTTCGCCGCGCCCTTTTATTTTCTGTTTATGTATTGCATCATGTCCGTGTCCGTTCGAACGCGTTCACTAACGCAACTCGAACGCGCATGTGTTTTTGCCTTATTATGTGTCAGGTCTCGTATCCGTTCGAACGCGTTAACAAACGCCATACGAACGTGAGCTTTCTGTCTCATCTCCGTTCGAGCGCGTTTACGAACGCTACTCGAACGTGAGCATTCTGTCTCGTCTCCGTTCGAACGCGTTTACGAACGCTACTCGAACGTGAGCATTCTGTTTCATTTCCGTTCGAACGCGTTTACGAACGCTACTCGAACGTGAGCATTCTGTTTCATTTCCGTTCGAACGCGTTTACGAACGCTACACGAACGCACACACACTGAACTGAGTCTGTCTTATTATATTCATGCATAATTGCCTATTAGTTGATCTTTCTTATGCAAATGTGTCACAATTCGTATGCTTATGTCATGATAACATTTGAGCATTATTTCTTGCGGTATATCGGATGGAAACCCAGACGTAAATTCCGTAGCCGATTCCGAATGGACGGTAATGCGGTCTGTACTTGGGCCACAATTCCACGTACCACTTGAAAAGTGCCCATATGTGTGCTTGTATGGTTAATATGTGTGCTTGTGTTTTTTTTTCCCTGAATGTGATATGCAAGTAAAGTTGTATGTTAGTTGCTATCTTGATATATGTTAAGCATGCAAATTTAAATGTAAGATATATGTGAAATACATGTATATTTAGACGCATATTTTATTTTATAAATGTGAATTTAGAAGCATGATACCCTTAGGAATAAGTGTTACTTCAGCTTGTTTAAATTATTACATGAATCCTTTCATTACAAGTGACATAAGTAAGGGACCATTCCGAACCCAACGGTTTGAGGTTTTCCCTTGCGAGGGGTGAGTGCGGCCTTAAATCTTTGTCCGGTTCACACCGGGTGGCGACTCCATGTTATGTAATCCTTCCCAACTAGGCCGCGAGCCTAGGAACGGCGTCGCCCAGGTCCTGTGTCCTACACTAAGATGGGCCCTAAATGAGGGGTCTCCAAAAAAGACAAGTTTCAAGGAAAATGATTCAATTGTGACAAAATGGGTCACAAAGCTTCGGAGAGCAGATTGCAAAAGAAAAAAAAAGACTAATGTGATGGAAAACATAACACGAGATGTTTATGATATTAATCTATGTGCAGTGGTTTTTGAAGTGAATCTGGTGGGTTCTAACCCAAGAGAGTGGTGGATCGATACGAGTGCCACTCGATATGTGTGCTCGGACAAAAGTATGTTTTCTTCATTTGAGCCAATTGTTAATGGAGAAAAGTTATATATGGGAAATTCAACAACACCTGAGATAGAGGGTCAAGGCAAGGTGGTCCTGAAAATGACCCATGAGAAAGATCTCACATTGAACAATGTTCTGTATGTACCTGAAATTCGTAAGAATTTGTGTCTGGATCACTTCTGAACAAATATGGCTTTTGAATGGTGTTCGAGTCTAATAAGATAGTTTTGACTAAGATTGAGATGTATGTAGGAAAATGGTATGTAACTGATGGGCGTTTTAAGCTCAATGTTATGGTTATGAAACCTAAGAATATTGAGAAAGCTAGTTCATCTACTTATATTACTGAATATTCTGATATATGGCATGGAAGATTATGACATGTTAATCATAATTCGTTGCGTAAATTGATTAACATGAATCATATTCCCACTTTTCAAATTAATAATAAATACAAATATGAAACTTGTGTTGAGGCAAAACCAACAAGAAAATCTTATCAGAGTATTAAAAGAAACATTGAACCACTTGAGTTGATTCACACTGATGTATGTGATTTTAAATCCATAAAGTCAATGGGTGGTAATAAATATTTTATTACCTTCATAGATGATTGTACAAAATATTTCTATGTGTATCTATTGAAAAGCAATGATGAAGCTATAGAGAAATATTTTCTCTATAAGAATGATGTTGAGAATCAACTAGATGGAAGAATTAAGGAGTTGAGAATGAAGGGGTTATTTAGGGGGGAGTCCGGTAACGCAGCGGAAGCGGTGAAAATCCGATTTTCAGATTTCAAAACTTTTTTTCGGATAAATTAAATAAACATATTTATTTAATATTCCAATAATCAAATTATGAAAATAAATTCAATAAAACATTTTTAGGTGAATTTACCGAAATACCATTGCTTTGTTTTTTTGTCCGTTTTAGTCCGAATTTATCCAATCAATTTTGAATGATTCTAAATCATTTCTAAGATGAACTTATGATGTTCAAAACATCAAGACACCAAAGCAACCAAAATCCCCAATTTCCTTACACAAAGCCGTGAGCCTCACTTGGTTCCCAATTTGACCATTTGGTCATTTCATGTCTCAAAACTCATCTTAATGAAATCCAATCAACATGAAACTTTGCATGCATCATATACACACCCAAATGCTCAACATATATGAAAACCCCCAAATTTGGAATAGGTTAAAAACCCTAATTTTCAATTTCCACAAATTGGCAAATTATGCCATTACATTAAATCAAATGTTTCAATCATCAATCTTTCATCCAATCCAAGTCTCAACACAATGAAACAACTCAAGATCAAATCTAGGTCATTTAAGAGTGGGTCAACAACTCTAGAATAGCAACATGGTTTCATAAACCTTAAAAGATTACATATAACTACAATAGTCATATCATTTCTTCATCATACATGCTTTACAATTTCACCAAAGTTTTCCATCAACAAAAACAAAAGAACAAAGAAAGAAATAATCTAAGGATATCAAATATGAAAGCCTAGATCCTAAGGAACAATTTCCCTACTAATAGTAAGTTGGAGAAAACTTACTAAAATCAAGCTTTCTTGGATTTTTCTTTCTTTCTCAAAGTTCTTAAAGCTTCTTCAATGGAGTTTTCCTTTTGTGAAATGTGTATTAGGTTAAGTTAAATGAAAAGCAAATGAAAACAATTTATACTTGTCAAAATTAGCCTTGGCCGAAATTACAAGACAAAATACAAGTTTTCATTTCAATTTCATTTCAATGCATTTGGTCAACCTTGACAAATATCTTACAAACAACTTTATTAGATATTTATTTTGGTCAACAAATGCAACTACATCATTACTTTAAATATCCTAACATAAGATATTTATATTTTAATTAATTTAATCATTTAACAATTAATTAATTAATTAATTAATCAAATACAAATATATTAAATATATGTACAATATTTACATTAAATATAAAAACATATATTCATTTAGGAAATAAGTCAAATAACTCATTTTGACTATTAATTAATGTGTATTTAAATTAATCAAGTATTAAATGTAAATACACAATAATTAAGGAAATGACTATCTAGTCTCTTTAGCATGTATCTTGCGTTTAACCATTAAACGACTTTATAAATAATCAATATTATTTATTTATGTTGCTCTAGTGCTCAACGAGTATGTTTCATTATTGAGACTCTCTAGGTTCAGGTATATCCGTCACAAAATCAATTTCGTGTCCATAATCTATCCACCCGTAGATTATGACGATCACGGATAATCTCGCTGAACCATACAGGTCGAGGTCATGGCAATGTATAATCCTCCGTCACAGGTATCCGGATAAATCCCAGAGATATAGATGTAAACGTCAAATCTCTATCGGGACTATCCAGTCGACTATTCTATTAGCAATCTCAAAAAGATTTAGAACTAGCTTCTAAACTTACCACGGGCCCATGGTTTTATCTGATTGCTAATCATATGGACTACCTATGCTCTGGTACACAGAACTGACGGATCCTATCTTGATACACATAGGACACCCTGAGGATCTATCTACACCCAACGAACAGGCGGAGGTCTGATCTAAATAGATCGGTGACGTGACTGCCGTCTAAGTGTAGAAGATGTCTCATGTGCCCACAATGGCATCTCAAGTCTAAGAATCACAAGTGCTACTCAACCCAAGAAGATTCTTATTGACGCTGGTGTACCATCCATTAAGAATCTTCGGTGAGTCGTTCAGTGTTTATCCGCTATAAACACCTACACGTCTATACTAGTCTCCAAGACTAATGGTTCATTGAGAAACCATTGGAATCATATATTCCAGTATACGACATGTACCGGTCTCAACGGTTTACTTTACTGACCAAGTAGTGTAAACCTTGACCAGGAACTGTCTGAGAATGACAACGTCATGATACTACTCAATGTCAGTTGCGACACTTTTGCAACTGTACCATGACTAATCATTCTAAGGTCATTACGTCTTTACCATATAAAAGATTAGATTATATTATAGAAACTGCATATTATTACTAATAATAATGTTTTACAGAAGTATTTAACAAAATACAACCGGGAATTGGCGCTCTGAGCACCAACCCCTACAAAATCTCTCACTTGCTCTAGTGCCAATATCGATTGTATCTAATACCCATCGACTCCACGTGTTTATCAAATAACTTCGGAGGTATGGCCTTCGTCAGCGGGTCTGCTACGTTGTCTTCACTCGGTACCTTGCACACGACAATATCCCCTCACGACACGATCTCTCGAATGATGTGGTACTTGCGTTCCACATACTTCGACTTCTGATGCGCCCTCGGTTCCTTTGCTTGCGCAATGGCTCCAGTATTATCACAGTATAACGGAATCGCATTCTCGATACTTGGGACAACTCCCAATTCTGTGATAAAGTTCTTTATCCACACACCTCTTTTGCGGCTTCGGAAGCTGCAATATATTCCGCCTCAGTGGTTGAATCAGCTGTAGATCCCTGTTTGGAACTCTTCCAACACACTGCACCTCCGTTAAGGGTAAAGACAAATCCAGATGTAGACTTTCTATCATCGGGATCCGATTGAAAATCGGAGTCTGTATACCCGTTAACCTGCAATTCGTTTCCTCCATAAATAATCAACTTATCCTTAGTACCTTTAAGATACTTTAGGATATGTTTAATGGCCATCCAATGGTCATTACCTGGATTGGACTGATATCGACTGGTTACGCTAACAGCGAAACTGATATCAGGCCTCGTACATAACATGGCATACATTATGCTACCCAAACACGAAGCATAAGGTTGGTTACATTCTAACATTCTCATCTTCTGTTTGTGGACACATCTTCTTGGAAAGATGAATCCCATGTCTGAACGGTATGTTTGCTGTCTTACAGTTACCAAAACATACCGTTCCAAGATCTTATCTATGTACGTTGATTGGGATAACCCAATCAGCCTCCTTTGTCTATCTCGATAGAGTTTTATCCCTAAAACATAGGAAGCTTCTCCCAGGTTATTCATGGAGAAATTCTTACAGAGATGCTTTGACGCTTTGTAACATACCTAAATCATTCCCAATGATTAGGATGTCATCAACATACAGGACTAAAAATACGACCATGCTCCCACTGGCCTTCTGATACACACAGGATTCTTCCGAATTCTTAAGAAAACCAGACGATCTGATAATCTCGTCAAATCGAAGATTCCAACTTCGTGAAGCTTGTTTAAGTCCATAAATGGACTTCTTAAGCTTACAAACCATACCCGAGGTTTGGCTGGATGTGAAACCTTCCGGCTGTTCCATATAGATTTCTTCATCAAGAAACCCATTTAGAAAAGCCGTTTTGACATCCATTTGCCAAATCTCGTAGTCATGATACGCAGCTATAGAAAGCAAAATCCGGATAGACTTAAGCATTGCTACCGGCGAAAAGTTTCATCGTAGTCGACGCCAGGTCGCTGCGTGTAACCTTTTGCTACCAGTCGGGCCTTGTAAGTTTCAACCTTACCGTCAGGCCCGCGCTTCCTCTTGTAAACCCATTTACAACCGATAGGAACAATTCCTTCGGGAAGCGGAATCAAGTCCCAAACTTGATTTTCATGCATTGAATCTATCTCGGATTTCATGGCACTTTGCCATTTCACGGAGTCGATGTCCAACATCGATTCTCTATAGGTGAAAGGATCGGTCTCTTCAACTAAGAGAACATCCAGACTCTTTTCTTGTATCAAATACAAGCGTTCAGGAGGTCTAGATACCCTTTCCGACCTACGGAGTGTGTGTGTTGAAGGTCCTTCATCTACTTGAACTTCAGGTTCCTCCGTTGGTTCGTTGTTTTCAGGTTGGACTTCATCAAGCTCAACCTGTCTATGATCACCTCCTTCTGACAAAAATTATACTTCTAGAAATTTTGCGAAGCGAGCTACGAACACATTTCGATGCTCGGTATCATAGAACAGATATCCCCTCGTGTTCGAGTGATATCCAACAAACCTAAACTTTTTCCTTCGAGGCGAAAGCTTACTTTGCTGAGTTACCCTGACATAGGCAGGACAACCCAAACCTTAATTAATTAAGATTCGGTCTCCTACCGAACCATATCTGATACGGTGTCGTAGGAACAGCCTTTGAAGGAATCTTATTCAAAAGATGTGCGGCTGTTAAGAGACAGTAGCCCCATAAGTAATAGGGCAAATCTGTGAAACTCAACATCGATCGGACCATATCCAATAAAGTCCGATTTCTCCTTTCAGATACACCATTGTGATGTGGTGTTCCTGGATGAGTATATTGAGCGAGAATCTCATTCTCCTTCATATAATCCATGAACTCACCACTCATATATTCGCCGCCTCGATCTGATCGAAGGCATTTAATATATTTCCCAGTCTGTTTTTCTACTTCATTACAGAACTCTTTGAACTTTTCAAAGGTTTCCGATTTATGTCGCATCAAATAGACATAACCGTACCGTGACAGATCATCGGTAAAGGTAACGAAGTATGAATAACCACTGTGAGCAGTTTGACTTAGTGGACCACATACATCAGAATGTACGAGTTCCAGTAAGTTAATGGCACGGTGTCCAACACCAGAAAATGAGGCCTTTGTCATTTTACCCTGAATACATGATTCACAAGTTGGATATGATTCAATGGTAAGATCTGGTATCAAACCATTCCTACCAACTGGGTAAGGCGCTTAACGCCAATGTGACCAAGTCTCATATGCCAAAGTTCAGTATTATTAATTACAGGTAACTACGTTTATTAACTCCAGTATTTAATATATTTTGAAGTTTGCAATGTATAATGACCATGCTGGTTTGGACAACAAAGGATCTGAATATTATTTCTATCATATAAATACAAAGAACTATTCTTAATATTCATACAAAAGCTTTCTGTATCAAGTACAAAAAGTGATATAATATTAGCGACACATCCCGGTACAAAATGACAGTCATGTAACAAAAGTGTCCCATTCGGTAATGAGATCTCGCATACTCCCACTGCAACTGCATCCAAAGAGTCTCCACTCCCGAACCGCAACTGCATCTCCCCTGGCTTCAGCCTCCTACTTTCCTTCAGCACCTGCAACGAATTGCAAATGTGAATGGGACAAGCAGAATCTAAAATCCAGCTGGATGTAACGGCTTCACAAGCCAAAGATATAATCAATAACTGGAAAAATAAAAGTACCTGATGTAGATGCTCTGTCTCTCCTGATCTGAGCAATGTAATCTGGACAATTTCTCTTCCAGTGCCCGACCTTGCCGCAGTGGTGGCATTTGTCTTCAGAAGCCCTCTTGGGCTTGGCTATCTTCGCCTGCTGTTGAGGACCGAAACCCTTATTCTTCTTCTCTTTCTTCTTCTTTCCCTTGGACATTCCATGGAAAGAAGCAGACAGAGAAGTAGATCTAGGTGGGCGAATGGGTATGCCCTTCTTAAGGTCATCCTCTGCCGTGAGTAGCATCCTATGCAACTCCTGGTAGGTGCAGACTGTCCCGTGCATGTTGAAGTACATTACAAACTGGCGGAATGAAGCTGGCAGAGAACCAAGAATGACACTCCTACCGAGAATGTCATTTAGGATGAGATTATGTTGCCTCAATTGATCGATCAAATCGATCATTTGAAGAACATGTGGGCTAACACTTTGCCCATCATCCAGACGCGCATGGAACAGTTCCATGGCGACCTTGTGAACAATAACTTGTTCCTGGTTCTCGAACGATTGTCTTAATCGCGTTATCATACTATAGGAATCTGATGTTCCATAGTATTGTTGCTTGAGTTTCGGAGAGAGCGAACTAAGGATGTATGATTTAACCCTTAAATCATCATTCTCCAAGCTTCAAAAACTTGGCGTTCCTCCTCCGAAGCATCCTCACCCACTGTAAGGGGTAAAGGCCCCTCAAGAACATAACCCACTTTTCGGAATCGAGGACAATCCTCAAATCCAATTCCCAGTCTGTAAAGTTCTCAGCGCCTTTTAGTTTGTTCGCATCTAACATACGCGCAAACTGGTTTGTGGATTGACCCGCCATCGCAAATCTATCATATAGATCACGAAAAAACGGTTAGCAGAAAATAAGCAGTTTCATATAATATCAAAAGCATAAACTAGATCATGGATTTTTAATCTAATATGCCCCTCCCACTAAATCATGCAATACTGTAATCCCAAAACAGAATACAAATATTTAATAATTAATTAAATATAAATAGTGAAAGGTGGATCCCGTGAATATATTTCAGCTCACAGCAGAGGCACGGTCTCGCCTACGTATTTTCATCAGGTAGACAACTCATTTGTCAATCACTCAAAAGTGACTCCCGGTCCTGGCCGTTTCTCGTTGTCGCTGCGAAGGCAGGCCCACAAGGAGACGTACCAAGGTAATACTCGTCAATGATAAACTCAAGTTACTTACGTAATCCTGACAGCTAGGGCACGTTCAGAATTCCGCTTTTACTTGAATTTATATAGTATCAGATATACATCCGTATAAATAAATCTTTATCGGCTACACCCTCACAGCAGAGGCACAGTCTCGGATGTAGTCACAAAGAATATCATAAACCGTATTGACAAGACGGACCATATAACATGCATCAAATACAAATTAATTTAAACCTTATTATTAGGGATTTTCCGCTAAGTGTCATACACCCTAAATCTAACCAGTTTAGATCCTAATAAGCATGCACAAAGTCAAGAAAACATGATTAAACATGATTCAATGAAGGCTAATCATATTAGGGGCCTAGAATCAGACTTGCTCTGATACCATTTTGAAGGGGTTATTTAGGGGGTGAGTCCGGTAACGCAGCGAAAGCGGTGAAAATCCGATTTTCAGATTTCAAAACTTTTTCTCGGATAAATTAAATAAACATATTTATTTAATATTCCAATAATCAAATTATGAAAATAAATTCAATAAAACATTTTTAGGTGAATTTACCGAAATACCATTGCTTTGTATTTTGTCCGTTTTAGTCCGAAATTGATCCAATCAATTTTGAATGATTCTAAATCATTTCTAAGATGAACTTATGATGTTCAAAACATCAAGACACCAAAGCAACCAAAATCCCCATTTCCTTACACAAAGCCGTGAGCCTCACTTGGGTTCCCATTTGACCATTTGGTCATTTCATGTCTCAAAACTCATCTTAATGAAATCCAATCAACATGAAACTTTGCATGCATCATATACACAACCCAAATGCTCAACATATATGAAAACCCCCAAATTTGGAATAGTTAAAAACCCTAATTTTTCAATTTCCACAAATTGGGCAAATTATGCCATTTACATTAAATCAAATGTTTCAATCATCAATCTTTAATCCAATCCAAGTCTCAACACAATGAAACAACTCAAGATCAAATCTAGGTCATTTAAGAGTGGGTCAACAACTCTAGAATAGCAACATGGTTTCATAAACCTTAAAAGATTACATATAACTACAATAGTCATATCATTTCTTCATCATACATGCTTTACAATTTCACACAAAAGTTTCCATCAACAAAAACCACAAGAACAAAGAAAGAAATAATCTAAGGATATCAAATGAAAGCCTAGATCCTAAGGAACAATTTCCCTACTAATAGTAAGTGGAGAAAACTTACTAAAATCAAGCTTTCTTGGATTTTTCTTTCTTTCTCAAAGTTCTTTAAGCTTTCTTCAATGGAGTTTTCCTTTTGTGAAATGTGTATTAGGTTAAGTTAATGAAAAGCAATGAAAACAATTTATACTTGTCAAAAATTAGCCTTGGCCGAAATTTACAAGACAAAAAACAAGTTTTTCATTTCAATTTTCATTTCAAATGCATTTGGTCAACCTTGACAAATATCTTACAAACAACTTTATTAGATATTTATTTTGGTCAACAAATGCAACTAACAACATTAACTTTAATTATCCTAACATAAGATATTTATATTTTAATTAATTTAATCATTTAACAATTAATTAATTAATTAATTAATCAAATACAAATATATTAAATATATGTACAATATTTACATTAAATATTAAAAACATATATTCATTTAGGAAATAAGTCAAATAACTCATTTTGACTATTAATTAATGTGTATTTAAATTAATCAAGTATTAAATGTAAATACACAATAATTAAGGAAATGACTATCTAGTCTATTTAGCATGTATCTTGCGTTTAACCATTAAACGACTTTATAAATAATCAATATTATTTATTTATGTTGCTCTAGTGCTCAACGAGTATGTTTCATTATTGAGACTCTCTAGGTTCAGGTATATCCGTCACAAAATCTAATTTCGTGTCCATAATCTATCCACCCGTAGATTATGACGATCACGGATAATCTCGCTGAACCATACAGGTCGAGGTCATGGCAGATGTATAATCCCTCCGTCACAGGTATCTGGATAAATCCAGAGATATAGATGTAAACGTCAAATCTCTATCGGGACTATCCAGTCGACTATTCTATTAGCAATCTCAAAAAGAATGTTTAGAACTAGCTTCTAAACTTACCACGGGCCCATGGTTTTATCTGATTGCTAATCATATGGACTACCTATGCTCTGGTACACAGAACTGACGGATCCTATCTTGATACACATAGGACACCCTGAGGATCTATCTACACCCAACGAACAGACGGAGTTCTGATCTAAATAGATCGGTGACGTGACTGCCGTCTAAGTGTAGAAGATGTCTCATGTGCCCACAATGGCATCTCAAGTCTAAGAATCACAAGTGCTACTCAACCCAAGAAGATTCTTATTGACGCTGGTGTACCATCCATTAAGAATCTTCGGTGAGTCGTTCAGTGTTTATCCGCTATAAACACCTACACGTCTATACTAGTCTCCAAGACTAATGGTTCATTGAGAAACCATTTGAATCATATATTCCAGTATACGACATGTACCGGTCTCAACGGGTTTACTTTACTGACCAAGTAGTGTAAACCTTGACCAGGACTGTCTGAGAATGACAACGTCATGATACTACTCAATGTCAGTTGCGACGCTTTTGCAACTGTACCATGATTAATCATTCTAAGGTCATTACGTCTTTACCATATAAAAGATTAGATTATATTATAGAAACTGCATATATTATTACTAATAATAATGTTTTACAGAATTATTTAACAAAATACAACCGGGAATTGGCGCTCTGAGCACCAACCCCTACAGAGAAGTGGTCGAGGTGGAGAGTATGTTGTTCATTATGAATCATTATGTGAACGATATGGAATCATACATCAAACCACATCTAATTATTCACATCAATCCAATGGGGTTACTGAACAGAAAAATTGTATCTTGAAAGAAATAATGAATGTAGTGTTAATCAAACTTGATCATTGATGTCAAAATTATTTTAGTGTCAAAACATGTTATTTTATGTTTTTTGCCAAATTCATTCGTGCGGGGGATTATTGGAAAATAGGCTTATAATAAAAACATGTTGGCTATTTTGAGGCACAATTTTAAGTGGGATCCATTTTATGGAAATGATGCGATTATAAGCAATTCAGATTCTCCTCAATGAGTACTTCAAAATGACATATAGATACGCTCAAAATGATGCTCAGGTGAATGAGAAATTGTCTTACAAAGTACACCAACTGAGAAGAAAAAATAAAGGAAAATAATATTATCTCATATCTAAAATCTAACTAAGCTTAAAAGAACTTATTTATAGATGTGAGATTATGGGTTGGTAAGAACATATGGATAGAGACTCTCTCTACAAGCGCGTCTGCTTGGGGTGTAAATCACAGTCTGATTCGGGGTTGGTCCGCCTTGAACCAATATACGCCCGCACGATATGCGTACACGAATGCATTCCAAATCGAGCTAGGCTCGCTTTAGCTTGGGTTTTGCTAATTTTTACTTTAATTTTCTGGTGGCTTTCCATGTTCTATAATAACATTAGCCCTAATGTGTCATGATCTTCTTATTGCATGTGATATTCAATAGAGAAATCAATGGTAAATTTTATTCCAAATGGTTATGGAATTTGAAGGGTTTTATTTTCTTAAATCATTTTATAAACACATATTAAGACACAAAACTATTGATAACAAAAAAAAATATTGCCACTCACACAAATTTTAACAACAAAGCCGAGGGTCTTGAGCACCAACCGAGAACTCCAAGAGCAATTTTAGTTTTATTTTGATCAAGTTTAGACAAAAATACGTTCGCTCTGTGTATTATTTGGAAGTGCTCTGAATTACCACAAATCATCTTGGGAAACATTTGCCTGTCAGATCCTAAGCACCACCGGTAGGAGGCAAAACTGTTTTAAGGAGACTGTTCTGCACATGACTCGAAACTTCTTCTACTGTTGTCCACTGGTTGTTTCGATATCTTTTATTTATTGTGCATTTGATTTTCAATTCGTTGTAATTGTAATTTACTGTTGTTCAGTTATGGCTTGTAAGAACAATCAGTCATAAGATATTACTAACAATTATAACACCAATCTTTATTGGGAGAAAATAGTGTAAAAAAAGTCTTTCAGTGAAATAAAGTGAAACCCCATAATATTTTAAAATGAAGTGAAACACCCGGACATTGGGTTTCATTATAAATATTTTAATTCATATTGTAGAACTTAAGATATGGATGACAATCGAGACATTCCTTCTCGAATCAGTCTCATTCTGTCCCGCCCAATTGTGATTCCGAATGAAAAATTATCCTTTAATCCCTACCGTTTTTTGAATTAGGAAGAAATATCGTCATAAATCCCGAATCGAATGATTAGATATCTCGAATTCTGATCGAAATTCAAAATTTTTAAGTTAAAATTAGTGATTTTTAAGTATGAGAAAAGTCCGTTTAACTTTAAAACATAATAAGATTTCGCTAAATATCAAGAGAGGTTTCGCTCATTTTCCCTCCTACTTAAGTACGGCATAGTTACAAAATGCCTCGGCAAAAATGGGCAAATATACTGTGGAGAAGTCTGTTGAAAATGTGCATGCAGCCAAATGCACCGAAAGCTTGAAGAACTTTGTTGACAAATTTGGCAAAGGGAAGCTGGCATCCTCATGCATGCATCTTGTGTGTGTGTGTTGGCAAACCGCGTGACACTGTTCACGCGGTTTGCTCAACTATAAAAGAGAGCCAAAGATCATTTCCATATTATCCCAAATGAGAGTGTAAATTGTAGAGAGAAGTGAGAGGTTTTTGTGAGTTTTCTTGTTTGTAAAACTTGTAGTATTATTCTTGTAGTAATAATACGAATTCGGTTTTTCCTCAAACACTTCCTAAAGTGATCGTGTTTTCACAACAAGTGGTATCAGAGCTTTGGTTTGCCATTGGGATCGAAAAACCGGTGACCGGAGCTTGGTTCGAAAAATTCGAGTTCCGGGAAAGTTGTCAAAAATTCAATTTGAGGGTACCATCAGCTAGGTCACGTCGAGACGAGCACGGTGGTATTTTCCGGTGACCGAACCGACGTCCCAGCATCCCTCACGCGCCGGACGCGCCGTCCAGAGGGCTCTTCACGCGCCCCCACTCGCAGCACGCGCCTCACGCGCGCCAGAGGTTGAAGACGATCCGCGTCAGCATCCACGTCAGCGACACGTGTCAGCCACGTCAGCATACGGGTCCCACACTGCCACGTCAGCACGCCACGTCACCTTGCCACGTCAGCAAAGTGGGTCCCACCGCCACGTCAGCACTGCCACGTCAGCAGCCTGGTAAATTTCATTTTGCCCCCTGAAGTTTTGAAATTTACAGTTTTGCCCCAGAAGTTTTAGGAATTTACAAATCAGCCCCTGTGTCGGATTTAGACCAAAGAAGTGTCTATTCCACCATTTTCGACCGTTCCGGACGCAACGGTGACCTCTGATTTGTGAAATTCAGACCCGATTTTAGTGTATTCCCATTTTAACTTTAAAACTTAAAATGGAGATGGAGGATTCTCATTCTGGTGCAATGATTAAGTTGGCTGCCACTAATTACTCCCTATGGAGACCTAGGATGATAGATTTTTTACATTGTAAAGATCTGTTTGATGTCATCGAGTTTAAGGGAGAGAAACCAGATTCTGTTAAGGAGTATGACTGGAACAAACTCAACAGCAAAACTTTGGGTCAGATTAGGCAGTGGATTGGTCATAGTGTCTTTCACCACGTAGCACAGGACACAGATGCTTATGAAATGTGGAGGAAATTGGAAGACATGTTCCAGGCTAAAACAGCTCGGAATAAAGCCTTAATCATGAGGCGATTGGTGAATTTGAAGCTACGGAGTGGAACTTCCGTTGCAGAACACACCAACGAGTTCCAGAGCCTGGTGAATCAGTTGTCTGCAGTAGACATGCAACTGGCGGACGAAGTTCAAGCCCTATTGTTACTCAGTTCCCTTCCTGATAGCTGGGAGACATTGGTGGTTACTCTCAGCAATTCCGCTCCAGGAGGTAAAGTTACCATGCCTATGGTAAAGGATGCCTTGTCAAATGAAGAAGCCAGAAGAAAAGACGTGGGCTCAGATCAAACAGAAGCCCTTGTCTCGGAGCAACGAGGAAGACAACAGGAGAAACATCAAGGTGGGAGAAGAGGCAGAAGCAAAAGCAGGGGCAGGTCCAAGGACGGGAAAAAGACATACAAGTGCTTCCACTGTGGCATAGAAGGCCACTTGAAGAAAAATTGCCGGAAACTGCAACGGGAGCAGGGACAAGGCAATAACCAGCCGAAGAAGAATGATGCGGAGACACTAGTAGTTACTACGGTGGATGTAGCTATATGCTCCGGCCAGGAAGAAGCATGCCTTCACACCGCAACTCAGGATGTCGAGTGGGTGGTAGATACTGCAGCATCCTACCACGTCACTCCTCACAGAGATTTCTTCACAACATACAAAGCAGGAGACTTTGGAGCAGTGAAGATGGGGAATACCAGTTCTTCTCAGATAGTGGGAATTGGTGAAGTACAGTTGCGGACAAATGCAGGGTATACAATAACCCTGAAGGAGGTCAGACATGTTCCAGAACTTCGGCTCAATTTACTCTCGGGGGTAGCTCTTGACAGACAGGGCTATGCTAGCCACTTCGGCAACGGTACCTTTCGGATGATAAAAGGTGCCATGGTAATCGCCCGAGGACATATCTGTGGAACTTTGTATAAAACTCATGTGAAAATCTGTGCAGAAAGTCTAAATGTAGCTGAACGGGAGGCTTCTCAGAATCTGTGGCACCAGAGACTCGGTCACATGAGTGAAAGAGGGTTGTCTACCTTGACAAAGAAGGATCTAATCACCGTCTCCAAGAATGCTACTCTGGATCCTTGCAATCACTGTCTATTCGGTAAGCAACACAGAGTCTCTTTCAATTTCTCTTCTACGAGAAATCAGAGTTACTTAGTCTGGTGTACTCTGATGTATGTGGTCCCTTGGAGGTGAACTCATTGGGCGGTAACAAATTTTTTCTGACTTTTATTGATGATGCTTCTCGGAAAGTTTGGGTGTATTTTCTGAAAACAAAGGATCAGGTCCTGGATTATTTCAAACTGTTCCATGCCATGGTTGAGCGTGAAACAGGGAAGAAACTGAAGTGCCTTCGTACAACAATGGAGGCGAATACACTTCCAGGGAGTTCGATGCCTACTGCGGAAGTCATGGTATTCGACACGAGAGGACTGTTCCACGCACCCCACAACACAATGGTGTCGCTGAAAGGATGAACCGCACCATTATGGAGAAAGTCAGAAGTATGATCAGTATGGCCAAGCTGCCAAAGCCATTCTGGGGAGAAGCTGTTCGTGCCGCCTGCTACCTGATCAACAGATCACCATCGGTTCCGTTGAACTTCGAGATTCCGGAGAAAGCGTGGTCTGGTAAGAATCCCTCATATTCTCACCTCAGAATATTTGGATGTTTAGCATTTGCACATGTATCCAAGGAGCTCAGACAGAAGCTCGATGCAAGGACTACTCCATGCATCTTCATAGGCTATGGAGACGAAGAATTTGGATACAGGTTATGGGACCCGAAGGAAAGGAAGGTCATCAGAAGCAGGGATGTAGTGTTTCTTGAAGACCAGACAATAGAAGACATTGAAAAGCCCAAGATGCCTTCTAAAATCAGTGCCGATAATGCCGATGCAAATCCAGACACAACCCCAGCACCAGCACCAGCACCAGTGGCCACAGATGATGATGGGGTACCAGAAGTAGAACCAGAGGAGGAGGGAGGTATTGAGCAGGGGGAGCTTCAGCCTGCTCCATCAGAGGCTTCGAGTTCATCCACAGATCCGGATGATAACAGACAGCCAGAACCTCCAGTTCGAAGATCCGAGAGAGGCCGGATTCCTTCAGCCAGATACTCAGGATCAGAATACATTCTGCTTACTGACGAGGGGGAGCCAGAAACTTTCAACGAAGCAGTATCTCATAAGGACAAAGACAAATGGCTGCACGCAATGCAGGATGAGATGGAATCTCTGCAGAAGAACAACACTTATGAGATAGTGAAGCTCCCACATGGAATGAAAGCACTGAGGAACAAATGGGTATTCAAGCTCAAGAAAGATGGCAGCGGAAAAGTGGTGAAACACAAAGCTCGGCTAGTGGTCAAAGGATTCCTACAGAAAAAGGGAATTGACTTTGATGAGATCTTTTCACCAGTGGTAAAGATGGCTTCAATCCGAGTTATCCTAGGATTGGTAGCCAGGTTGAATTTGGAGCTTGAACAGATGGATGTAAAAACAGCATTTCTTCATGGTGATCTGAATGAAGAAATCTACATGGAGCAGCCAGAAGGATTCAAGGTTTCAGGTAAAGAAAACCTTGTTTGCAAGCTGAAAAAGAGCTTGTACGGGCTCAAGCAAGCACCGACAGTGGTACAAGAAGTTCGACTCATTCATGATGGGTCAAGGCTACAAAAGAACTGAAGCAGATCAGTGTGTATACATCCAGAGGTTTCCAGATGGAAGTTTCGTTGCTCTTCTACTGTATGTAGATGACATGTTGATTGTTGGACAAGAAGCAGCGAAGATCAGCCAGCTGAAGAAGGAACTCTCCAAGGCTTTCGACATGAAAGACTTAGGACCAGCTCAACAGATTTTGGGAATGGAGATTGTTCGTGACAGACAGAACAAGAAGCTGTGGCTTTCACAGGAGAGGTATATTGAACGGGTGATCAAAAGGTTCGATATACAGAAAGCCAAACCAGTCAGCGTTCCGCTAGCGCACCATTTCAAACTGAGCAAGAGTTCATGCCCCTCATCCAAGAAAGAGATAGAGGAGATGTCAGCAATACCGTATTCTTCAGCAGTTGGAAGCCTAATGTATGCAATGGTTTGTACCAGGCCAGATATTGCACATGCAGTTGGTGTAGTGAGCCGTTTTCTCTCTAATCCTGGAAAACAACACTGGGAGGCAGTCAAATGGATTCTCAGGTACCTGAAGGGTACAACGAAGTTTCGTCTATGTTAGGGAGCTGATCCGATCTTGGAAGGCTATACAGATTCAGATATGGCGGGAGATCTTGATGGTAGGAAATCTACATCAGGATTCATTTACACTTTTGCAGGGGGAGCTGTGTCATGGCAGTCAAGATTGCAAAGGTGTATAGCATTATCCACAACAGAGGCTGAGTACATTGCCATAGCTGAGGCAGGAAAAGAAATGTTGTGGCTAAAGCGGTTTATCCAAGAGTTAGGGATCAGACAAACAGACTACAAGATACACAGTGACAGTCAGAGTGCTCTGGACTTGAGCAAGAACTCGATGTATCATGCCCGGACGAAACACATTGACATTCGCTATCACTGGATACGCGAAGTGATGGATCAACAACTGCTGAGACTAGTGAAGATTCATACAGATGAGAATCCAGCCGACATGTTAACAAAGGTGGTTTCCCGAGACAAGCTAGAGTTGTGCAGAGACGCAACCGGGATAGCTTACAGATGATGTTTTTCAGATAACTAGAACTACGATTGGCTTGATCCCAACTCAGGGTACGTAGGCAGTCATTCAGATGCAGCCAGGGGAGGATCCTTTGGAGGATCCGTTTTTGGGTGATTGATGGTCGGCTCAGTTTGGGGAAATCTTCACCGAGGGGGAGATTTGTTGAAAATGTGCATGCAGCCAAATGCACCGAAAGCTTGAAGAACTTTGTTGACAAATTTGGCAAAGGGAAGCTGGCATCCTCATGCATGCATCTTGTGTGTGTGTGTTGGCAAACCGCGTGACATTGTTCACGCGGTTTGCTCAACTATAAAAGAGAGCCAAAGATCATTTCCATATTATCCCAAATGAGAGTGTAAATTGTAGAGAGAAGTGAGAGGTTTTTGTGAGTTTTCTTGTTTGTAAAACTTGTAGTATTATTCTTGTAGTAATAATACGAATTCGGTTTTTCCTCAAACACTTCCTAAAGTGATCGTGTTTTCACAACAAAGTCAGGGAATTGCCTAGGTACCAAGTAGTTGACCATTTTATCACTGATGTATAGCATATAAATTATGCGATTCAAAGTTTATACTCTCTTCTGATCAAGTAGGAAAATTTCTTCATACAAGTTTGATCTCTTTCTATTGCTCATAGGTTGCGAACATGATAAGGTTCTTTATTGACCGCAGATGAAGCCTCTTATATGTCAGGGGAGTCAGCCGACCCTCTTCAAATATTTTTTTCAATTATTAGTACCAAGTAAATAATAGAAATACTACCATGAATTTATAAATTAAACTCTTAAAAATTAGAATATCCCCTCAAAGAATCTCCTAACTTCACCCCTAGTTGACAGCAACAACAAGCCAATTCCAGCAATCTTGGAGATTCCTTCCATATGACCCTGCTCATGATTCAGTTCTTTCACGAGCGAAGCACGATATTGATAAGATTCCTAGCTCCAAATTAATTGTTTTCTTTTTTTGTGCAAGAAGTGGTTTTTATTTTTTATTTTTTATTTTTATTTTTATTTTTAGAAACGTTGGAAACCCGCACCAAGAAGTGGTTTTTATGCTTGGCTGAACTACCTTCCTATTGATTTTACTAGCTTTTCATCATCATATCTCTCTTTGAACTCTTTAGAGATTGCTTTTTGATTATGAAATTTTCCAGAAACTTCTGTCAAAGAACATCACTAATGAAAAACTAAACCAAAGAAAATGCTCATTGTACTTTCATCATGACATTGATCATTAGTATCTTAAACATCTTTTGTTTACTATTATTATTTTTTTCTTTTAAGTCATCTTCAAACACATATTTGACAAAAGCATTTATATCAAAAAGTACTTCTAACCATAAAAGAAACGTTGAGTTTCTTCAACTATGTAGATGTCTTTTGAGTCAGAGTACGTTAAATCAGACAATATCTAATTAGTTAGACTTGGATCGAATCATCATTAATTGTATCGGAGTCATTTTCCTACCGAAAGTGTGTCAACATAAATGTTAAGCCTCCATGGATGGATTGTAATACCCTAATATTGCATGTGAGGGGTGCTAATAATATCCTCGTAAATGTTAAGCCCCATCAATTAGTTGGAGAACATCACTAATGAAAAACTAAACCAAAGAAAATGCTCATTGTACTTTCATCATGACATTGATCATTAGTATCTTAAACATCTTTTGCTTACTATTATTATCTTTTTCTTTTAAGTCATCTTCAAACACATATTTGACAAAAGCATTTATATCAAAAAGTACTTCTAACCATAAAATAAACGTTGAGTTTCTTCAACTATGTAGATGTCTTTTGAGTCAGAGTACGTTAAATCAGACAATATCTAATTAGTTAGACTTGGATCGAATCATCACTAATTGTATCAGAGTCATTTTCCTACCGAAAGTGTGTCAACAGAAATGTTAAGCCTCCGTGGATGGATTGTAATATCCTAATATTGCATGTGAGGGGTGCTAATAATATCCTCGTAAATGTTAAGCCCCATCAATTAGTTGGAGAACATCACTAATGAAAAACTAAACCAAAGAAAATGCTCATTGTACTTTCATCATGACATTGATCATTAGTATCTTAAACATCTTTTGCTTACTATTATTATCTTTTTTTTAAGTCATCTTCAAACACATATTTGACAAAAGCATTTATATCAAAAAGTACTTCTAACCATAAAATAAACGTTGAGTTTCTTCAACTATGTAGATGTCTTTTGAGTCAGAGTACGTTAAATCAAACAATATCTAATTAGTTAGACTTGGATCGAATCATCACTAATTGTATCAGAGTCATTTTCCTACCGAAAGTGTGTCAACAGAAATGTTAAGCCTCCGTGGATGGATTGTAATATCCTAATATTGCATGTGAGGGGTGCTAATAATATCCTCGTAAATGTTAAGCCCCTTCAATTAGTTGGAGACCGTTTGAGTCATATTTTAGAATTGAGACCTTAATATCAAAATAAAACCAGTACCTCGATATATTTATTTGTTTATGACACTCGTGTAATCTTGCCAACATGACAAGAGTACTCATCTACAATACGAGTACACATTTACGATAAATTTATTAATCGTGTAATCACATTAATCAGTAATCATGTCTTAATCTAATTCCAAATTTATCTCTCTTTTTTTCTTAATGGGCCCACCAAAAATAATAGCGAGGCAGATTCAGTATTTATCCACGTTGAGAATTGGTTGCCGCATGACCCGAAAGGCAGCCAATTGGATCCATTAGACTTTGAATATGTCGTCTCCTATCCAAAAATACATTGAATAAGTAGCCAATCACAATTTTTTTTTTAATAAACATTAATTTATCGGAAATGTTAACTAGACCCGGCCAAGGTTCCGGTTCGGAACCGGAACCGAACCGGAACCGAACCGGTTGGAACCAGACGGTTCCGGTTCCAACCGGTTCCGGTTCCGGTTCCGGAACCGAACCGGAACCTGACCGGTTCGGTTAGGGTTCTTACCCTGACCGAACCGGTTGGAACCGCTGGAACCGAACGGTTCCAGCGGTTCCAACGGTTCCAACCGGAACCGTACGGTTTCGGTTGGAACCGGAAGTAAAAAAAAAAAAAAGTTATTTTCTTGGAACCTTACGGTTCCACAAGTAAATCTCAATTTTTTTAATTAATAATAATGACTTAATGAGGTTTAAAATTGCAATACTAAAACATGAATGTCCACATCCTTTTTATAACCAACTCTTGGTTATTGGCTTCTTTATATAAGCGATGTGGGACACAATAGCCAAGTAACAAATATCCCACATCGCTTATATAAAGAAAGCACTAGCCAAGAGTTGGCTATAAAAAGGATTATATGTTAAAAGAATTTTATAAAAAAAGGATTCTATAAAAATGATGTGATAGTATGAAAAAACATTACGATTATAGAATTTTTTTTATTTTTTAAAATTTATTATTAAAAAAAAAAAAAAAAAAAAACCGGAAGGGAACCGTAAACCGAACCGGAACCGACCGGTTCCGGTTCCGGTTCGGTTTACGGTTCCGGTTCCACACTTGTGGAACCGTGAACCGGCCGGTTCGGTTCGGTTCCGAACCGGAACCGAACCGGCGGCCAGGTCTAATGTTAACGAGTAAGAATCTATTTTTAAAAATTTAATTAATATTTTGATAATTTTTCATTTTTTATAAAAATGTTGTCAAAATTTTTCTCAAATGAATTTTTAATGAATGCCTCAAAAACACCAGTTAACATGACCCTTAATTTATATATACTGAGAATCTAATGATCCTTAATGAGATAATAAATATATTAAAAAAATAAAAAAAACGAATTTTAATATATTACTATTTATTTTTTAACATATTAAAAAATATATTTTTATCTCTTTATATATTTTTAACTTAATAATTAAGGAATCTCTCGTTAAATTTAATTAGCAAAAGAACACATCTAATTAAAATTATTCTTGTGAAAATATATATTACAAAAAAAAATCTAAAATTAAAACAAAATGGATAAAGAGGGCCCCACTTGAGAAGTTTTAACAAACATAAAAAAACCGAAGACAAGACAACTAATAAAACTAAAAAAAAAAAAAATAACTGACAGGAAAAAAAAGTGTGGATTAAAAATGGAGAGAGTATTTTCCGTGGGTGAAATTTCGGAGCAATTTTTGTCAAACTCACCGGACGAATCGTCGAAAATGAACCGCAGCGAATCGGAGTGGGCCTTTCAACGCTTTCTTCAAGAAGCTCAGCAGTCTTCCTCCGCCGGAGACTTCGCTGAGATCAAAAGTGCCCACATCATCATCAACAACAACAACAGAAACGACACTGATAATGTTAAGGGCGCTGCTGCTGGTGCGGTGTTGTTTAATGGGCCTCAAAACTCTGAGGACTACGAGGCGTTTCTTAAGAGCAAGCTCAATCTTGCTTGTGCTGCTGTTGCTTTGTCACGGGTGAGTTTTTTTGTTTTTTTGTTTGTGTTTTGGCTGTTTGTTGTGTTTGTTCATGTGGGTTTTGTTTGGTTGGTGGGAAAGTTGAGAGGAAATAGAAAAGTTTGGATCTTTTTGCTTTTTTAGGGTTCTGGTTTCTGGGTATTTTAGAAGTCAACTCACTTATCATTTATGATAACCGGTTAAATGGGCAGCTGGGTTGGCGTTTAATAAGCACTTTATTAAAGATAAGAACTTTTTTTGGTTTCTTTCATTTATATGGATTTAATAAGCATGCAAACTGAGGTTAAAGTTAAATTAGGGGATTTATTTGGCTAGGGCTAAAATTTCTTTATTTCTTTAATGTTTATTTAAAAAAAAAAAAATCAGAACAGTTTTAAAACTTTAGCCATATGCTCTATGTTTTTAAGATAAAGAGGATAATCAAAGATGAAAAACAGATTTCACTATGGGTATATTGCAATTATCTGTATATGAGAGTTTGGATTTCAATGCTTTTTATTGTTTCCTTTTGTTTTTTACTTAGTTGGAAAAGGGCAGAGTCACTTTTATGTTCAATTAAGGAAACATTGGCAGTCTAAATATGTTCCCTTTATGTCCTCATTTATTTAGGCATCTTGTGTGAAACCTCAAGATTCTGCTGCTAGGTCTGACTGTGGATCTCAGGCTTCCAATACTTCACAGTTGGGATCTCAAGCTCCTAAAGGTTTGCATCACCAAAATAAATTACATAGAATATGCTTTTTTGGTTTGTTTTTTCAGGAAAAGTTTGTCACTAGAATTGAAAAGAAAATGAAACATGACTTGCTTCCGAGACTGGGAAAGTTAGAAAGATAATGAATTGAAGGTCCTCATTTGGTTGAAATTTCACAATATGTTGTTCTCATAAAACTATGTCCTATCAGAAAAGTAGGTGTATTTTCTCTTTGGCACGGAACACTTGCCTCTGGATCCATTACTAGCTTGAAGAAAATGAAAAATGGGTATACATGTGAGCTTTTTGCTCCTATGGGGATATTATCTGTTTCATGGCATATGTAGGCCATTAACATATTGACAAAAAAAAAAAAACAAAAATTGAACTTACCCGGAAATAAGTGCAATGGAGAGTCAATGTGCACCCATGAGTGTGCTCTATCGGGAGTATTCCTGTTACCAGTTGCTCTTTGGTTAACATTTCCTGATTTATGGATCCTAACTTCGGAGCAGCTAGGTGCAGACTGCAGTGTGAGGTTGAGCCATGAGTCATAGCATAAAGAATAAAAAATGTGAACAGAGAAGATGGGCAATGTGCAAGTATTTGTTGGTATCGGCCATAATAGATGTGATGAAGCATCAAATTAGAAGTGGGAACCCATTGATAATTTTCTTTCTAATCATTTATCTAAATATTTTCGGCATAAAAAAAGTTGAAAAGGAGATCCAATTTATTGTTGAACTTTGCATCTATGAGCCATTGTTTGTTCTTCATGGATTGTGTGCTATCTTCTCTTATGCTTAGTCGTTGTGCGGAGCATGTTTAGAGATGATTGCAGCATGATGTGTAAAAATAATTTTCCCGATAGAATAATATCATCCTATTTTTTTTATTACCCATGTAGGACCTGTGAATGATTTGTCCAGGTCACAAGACAAGGATTCTAATGGACTTCAAGGAATTCCCTACAAAACAACCACTCAAAAGAAAACAGTGGTTCCAGTCATGTCAGCAAACAGTGGGTCAACAAGAGATCTGTCAGATGATGATGAAGCAGAGGGAGAAACTGCAACGACTGAGAATATGGACCCTGCTGATGCAAAACGTGTGAGGAGGTAATTTTGATATCTGTTTTTCTAATTGTTAATTCTCCAGTTTTAGTGCTTACAGATGGACTGTTGGAGTTATGTTATCTATCATGTACTTGGGTCTTATATTATTTGCCAGTTGATAATTGGCACTATATGGAAAAACGTATGCTTCAGTTTGAAGTCTCCTTGATGACGGATTTTGTGAAGTTGGCATGAGGGTGTCAAAAGTGTATTTTGCATTTCTAAGCAAACTATTATTATCAAGAGATAGACCTGGCATTTAGACAATTTGTGTTGATCTAATGGATGCCTATCTCTATCTCTCTCTGTGTTTCACATTGTGTGGAATTAACTTGTTAATAAAGCAGTGACTTGACTTGAACAAGTGGCACCCAGTGGACCTAGAATTATATAAATCTAACAAAATTTCATTTTCGTTCTATATGAAGAAAAGTGATTTTATTGTTAGTCTATGAGTCCCAATAGATATGATTTAACGTGCTATGCATTTGCATGATATGTGTTAGGCATGAAGGCTTTCATTAATTCATGTAGTGAATTGCAGAATGCTTTCCAATAGAGAATCAGCTAGACGCTCTAGAAGAAGGAAGCAGGTCCATTTGACCGAGCTTGAGACACAGGTGTGATTTGTCTCCCACCCTTTGCCTTTGCTCTGTCCTCCTTGGCATAAAAAATATATATTCAATTCCTAGTTGATTGTTGTTTCTAGGCTTCTCAATTAAGAGTAGAAAATTCATCTCTACTGAAACGTCTCACGGACATAAGCCAAAAGTACAATGAAGCAGCCGTTGACAACAGAGTTCTGAAAGCTGATGTTGAAACATTGAGAGCAAAGGTAATCCATTCATCAATGTCAACTTACAATTGAGTGCCTCTTTCACAGGCATTTGTCTAGAACATATGGTGTATCTATCTTCCCAATGCCAAGCACTTGCCACTGTTATTTCATTCAATGTCCTGGTTACATTTCCAGGTGAAGATGGCTGAGGCGGCGGTCAAAAGAATTACTGGGTTGAACCCTCTACATGGCTCACCGGAGATGTCCTCAATGAGCATGTCATCATTTGGTGGAAGTCACTCTGACACATCAGCTGATGCTGCTGTTCCCGTACAAGATGACCCAAACCATCACTTTTTTCAGGCCTCTTCTGATAACCCCATGTCCACTCATGAACCGAGAATCAACAATGCTTTGACAGACATTTCCTCAGTTGAAAATGTGCAACCAAATGCTGGAGCAGCAGTAGCATGGAATAAAATGGGAAGAACTGTTTCCATGCGAAGAGTGGCTAGCTTGGAGCATCTGCAAAAGCAGATTCGTGGGTGTGTTAGTCCCCGTGGCCCGAATTCTAGTGGAGAGCAATAAGAACAAACAAGACTTCATTGAAGGATGCTTATTTTTGGCTGAAATGTATGTAAGAAATCCTATTCTTCAACTACATCTTGATTGAGGCTGCTCATATTCATCAACCTACAATTGATCATGTGATTGGCCTTGTTAATTCTTATGAGTATAAATTGTTAATTTTATCAAGCCCTGAGCCCTCCGTTTCCTGCTCTTGAGTTTCTGCTCTTGTTTATTCCTTTTATTGTTGGAAAAAGTTGAACTTAGTAATATTAACAATCAACCAACCAAATAAGGAAGCACAAATGATATGCGTTTCAATTAAAGGGTTTCGTCTTTACTGATATAAAATTATAATACAAGATGGCATGTTCTGTGATGTAAAATTGCATATTAAAGTGCATACTAACATCAAAATTAAGACACCTTTTCAGCATATTACTTACCATTTTGTCAAAGGCAGTAGACGGGACGGGATAAGATGTTCTAATAATTCAACCCTCTCAAGTGCTACATAAGTGCCGCCTTTGATCAGTCAAGGGCATATAAAAAATCTTTCCAACATATGAAGAGTTATAATTTAAAATATTTGAAAGCGGCTTATAGCCGCCTAAGCGCAATTTGAAAAACCCACCAAATGCGTCCTAACATCATAGATTTTGATCCAATTGAGCACCATATGGCTTCCTGTGATCTTGAATAACTCGTCTATCACTGCAGACCTGGCAATCAATCCCAGCTACGTACAAATGGAACTCGCAAGGCATGAATTATTCCCACTAGTGACATGCACAGTTGAATGTACAGAAGATAAGAGAATGGCGGTGCTCTGGAAGAAATGGTGCAAATATTCTTGAATTGCCTTAATAAAAATCTTCACAAAAATGAGCTGAAATTTCTTAGTAGATTCTCTATCTACAACCTACCCAAATTGTAATGTGTAATGGTTTTAAGTATGCTAGAACCGGGTTCAGTTTCAACCCTTTTAAACTTCATCTCCTTTCTCACACCCTCCGCCTCTTGCCATCTTTCTGCCGAAGCATAAATATTTGACAAAGCTACATAATCCTCACTAGTACCAACCAAATCCAATGAATTCAGCTCTGGCTGTAGCTGTAAAAGGATCTTGCCAACCTTTTCACCCATCACAACATCCCCATGAACATTACAAGAACTCAATAAACTCCTCCACAAGATCGCATCAGGTTTAATCGGCATCCCCATTAGAAAATTATATGCTTCTTCTAAATGCCCAGCCCTACCAAGAAGATCAACAATGCAACTATAATGTTGTATGCGAGGCACAACACCCCACTTGCTCTTCATATTGTCAAACAAATGGAGACCCTCTTCGACAAGGCCAGTGTGGCAACAAGCAGCAAACAAGCTAGTGAAAGTCACTGCATTAGGCTTGACACCAAAATCACTCATTGAATCCAAAAGCCTTATTGCTTCATTTCCCTTGCCATGAATGGCTAGTCCAGTAGCCATTGCTGTCCATGTCAATACATTCTTCTCTCTCATTCGCCAAAAGATTACTAACGCACTGTCAAGGCACCCGCATTTTGAGTACATGTTAACGAGACCAGTACCAATAAACACATCATTCTCAGGCATGTAAATTGTCTTCTCTATATACCCATGAACACAAGCACCAAATTCAAACCAACCAAGCTGAGAACTCGCTGAAAGAACACAAACCATAGTAGTATCAGTAGGTTTCACTCCACTAACATCAACCAACATATCCCTAAACAACACCAAAGCATTAAAGGCACAATCCTTAGCCCTCTTACTCTGTGAACAATACCCATTAATCATAGCATTCCAAGTAGCACTACTTCTCATTGGCATTTCATCAAACACTCTCATCCCCGAACTAATATCCTTGTTACTCGCATAAAAATGTATTAAAGTAGTTTGCACCAAGACATTAAACATAAACCCAAGTTTCAATACATGCACATGAATCTGTCTACCTAACCACAAAGTCGACATTGAGCAAAATCTTGCACAAGAACCAAGTACAAAAACATAAGTCAAATCATCAAAACTTAAGATACCCTTTGAAACCCAGTTGGCAAAAACAAGAAAAGAGTCTTTTGGGTGAGCGCAACGAATCAAAGTGTTAAAGAGAAACAAGTCTGGAGGATCATAGTTAGTGAACGTAAGGTGGGCAATTTTGGAGCTTTGTGGGGATGGTGTTTTGGCACAGTAAAGTTTTATAAGTTGGGCATAAAGTGGGGGTGAGGTGATGGCGTTGGTGATTAATTGGGCGTGAATTTGTTTGATGTGGCTTGTGGTGGTGGTGGTGGCGGCGGCGGTGTCTTTGAGCTTGAGAAGTGAGCAGCATCTGTTTCTCGGTAGAGCGTGCATGTGTGTGTTTGTTGCGATGACTCCATTTCGGTGTTGTCCTTAAAATTTTGCAAATAGGTGTGGCAACCCGGCCCGGGATTGGATGCTATCGGGCCAAGCCTGAGACCGATTCTTTTAATACTTGAAAAAAAAAACTAAAAATTTTCTGTTTTTTAAATTGAATCTTAAAAATTTAGTTATAAATATATATATTTAAAATTAAAAATTAATTTATATAATTAAAAAAATTATTAATAAAAACCAAACTCAGGTTTTTTGCCTGAACTCAGACCCGAGCAGAACTTGGTCGAGTCGGACTGAGCACGAGCTTTTCTGCCACCCCTAATGATAAAACTGAGCTCGAGTTTTTCCATGTCAAGTCCAAGCCTAGTCACTGTCGGGTCAAACTCAAACTATAATTGTATTTTTTATTTTTAAAATATATTTTAATGTTTAAAAATTAAAATGTTTTTAGTGAAATTTTGATTTGATCCATAAAAATTTAGTTATGAATATATATATTTAAAATTATTTAAAATATATATATATATATATATTGATTAAATATATATATTTTAATAATAATACGCTGACCCTATTTTTACCGGGCCAGGTCGAACCAAAATTAGTCACCTTATTAACTCAGTATGGTTAGGATAAAAATTTTGATACTAATTTTGAGTCATTATATTACATAATTTAATAATAAATCTTTAAAAATTAAAATAGTATTTAGTGGTAACAATCCATCCACTTTGGAGTCAAAAATTTAAGTTAAAATAATGTAACCCTATAAAAAATTGTAAAATGATTCCAAAGTCTTCAATTGTAATGTTATGTCTCAAAATTATCCAAAAATTTTACTCTAAATAATATGACCAAGTTTTCATAATTCGCATAATTTATTATTCATATAATATTATCACTATTTGCATCATTTATGATAAAATTTTGGGTTTGGTTTTTGAAAATCAAGTCAATTTCAACTCAAAAGATTTAGTTTGAGTTGGTTAGAGTCCACATAATAAAATTGTTGTGGGTTTTAATCTTTAAAACCTTCTAAATTGAAACATTGATATAAGGTAAGATTGGCAATTTTCACCCTCATATTCGGGATGGGATTTGGAAAATATTTTCGTATCCTGATTTGGATGGGGTAAAAAAAGGTCAAGATTTTTAGTAAGACATAACAAAATTTCAACGGGATGAAATGATATTTTATGAGACGGGATGAGATTTTACAAGATGTAGGATGTGATGATTTTTTCCTCCCAAAAAAATAATGAGATACGATTAAGATTGACAAATCTCATCTGATCATAGTTAATTGCCAACCCTAGATCTAGGGTTTATGAATGGAGATGTAATTTAATTGTAGTGTCGCTATGGTTAAAAAAAGGACAAATTATCTATTAACACATGGTAGATGTTGAAAATTGAAAGTACAAGTAGGCTCCAAATATTTCTGAAATGATCAATTAAAAATAATATATCATTATCTTGTTTGGAAAAAATGAGAATTTTATAATATAATGTTCTAAAATATAATTTGGTAAATAAAAAGTAACGATATATAATATAATTAGATATGTTTTAAAGACAATTATATCCTTTTATATTCTAAAAGAAATATTTCAAGGAACAAATTTATTTTCACATATAATGTTATTTTTTTAAGTTACATTCCATCTACAACACCTGATTTGGGCGGTTCATTTTTAATGACTCTATGCTCGTTTTTGTTATACTTCATTCCATCAATCCAAATAATAAATCTTAAATATTTTAAATTACATTACATTTTTTTTTATCTCATTCCATCAATTCAAACATAACCTAAAGTAACATACAAAAAATTATGGGGTTAAAAAATTTAGAGAAAATAATAATAATAATAATAATAAAGACTAATCCATGTAATATTAAAAAAAAAAAAAAAAAATCCAAAACTTCGCAGGCCTCCTTAGCAATAATGTTGTTATCTACCTACCTACCTTCTTCAACCTCAAAGCACAAAAAAAAACTAACCAAAAAAATCCATAAACAGAAGAAGCAAGACAATCATCAATGGTAATTTCTTCATCTTTAACTCTCTCACTCTCTTATTCTTCTTCTTTTATCTCAACAAGACCCCCACCACCACGCTTCCTCCCCCTCTCTTCTTCTCACTCCGCTTTCTTCACCAACCTCAAAGCCAACTCTTTGGTTGTGGGTCCCAGAAGAGGGAGTGAAAGGGGCAAGAAGGGTTTTACTTGCAATGCTATGTTTGGTCTTGGAGTGCCTGAACTGGTTGTTATTGCTGGAGTTGCTGCTTTAGTTTTTGGTCCCAAGAAGTTGCCTGAAGTTGGCAAGAGTATTGGCAAGACTGTTAAGAGCTTTCAACAGGTAGGATCCTTTATCTGGGTCTGTTTGATTTTTGTGAAAATGGATGAAATGATTGAAAAGTTTTGAACTTTTTGTGTTGTTTTTGTGCTGATTGGGGTTGTGGTATATGGGTGCACAAATCTTTATTTTAGTTTAAGGTAGTGAAATAATTTAGGTAGCTGAAGAAATTGATGAGAAGAAAAGACAAAAATGTTATATCTTAGGATGATTAAGTGTTATATTGATTCCCAAGTAAATTGAGGTGGCCCCAAGTGGTATGGTTTGGTGCCAAAGGGTTTAGGATTTGGTTGTCAGGTTCTAGGTTCGAGTCCAGAGGTGCTCCGTCGGATGGTTTGGCGGCGGGTTTCTAAAGTTTGAAAAAAATGTAAATTGAGGTGAAGATAAAAGGATCTTCTAAAGTTCTAAGAAGAAACTTCTTAACTAGGCCAGATTATAATATGATTTCCAAAGTCAATTTGGATGATGAATAATGAAAATCAATAAGCTAGCCTTTAGAATTTCATTCCTTCTATCTAGTAAAGATTTGGTATGTTGAGTTTCTGCTTAATGTGTTTTAGATCCTTTTTTGCTTCAAATAACATACCACTTGTTTCTATTGATAATCACTTTTGTGAGCTAGTGTCAGAGGCTTTGATAGAAACAATGAATGCACTGGTCATATGCCTGACTGTTTCCATTGTATCCATTGCTTTTCATTTTTTGTTTGTGTGTATGTGAAGATGCATGGTTTTTGTTTAGAGAAAATACATTAAGAACTTGGATGTAGCAATATTTGGTATAATTGCATTAGTAGTTGCCTTGAAGGGTGATCACTAAGAGTTGTGCTGCCTTATGTAATCATATAGCTTTTGCAAGAACTTTTCATGGGTGGCGCTTAAATTAGTCTTTTTCTAATATTTAATACCTTTGAAGTGATTCTGGAAATACATAACGGTTTAGGACTTCATCAGATTTCAAACCCTTAGAACCTCTTTCCTGGCGAAGCTTTTTTGTGTATGGCTATAGCTCAGCCATTTAGCTTGTTTAGTGAATCAGCTCTAAAGATTTTTTAAGTTTACTGCTCCTGGACATAATTGTCAAATTCGCACCTTAGGCTCAAACTCATACCACTGCGTTTCATAAAAGGTCAGGCGAGGCGACCTTCATCAAGTGCGCGTCTCCCAAAAATTGCTGAGAAGAACCCTACCCAAAATGATTGACTTAAGCCGAAATCAAGTTGTATAACATTTCTTTAATAAATTAAGATGAATTTTCGGGTGGACTTTAAATTTTGACAAACAAATTAATTTATGTTATTATAATTGTTTTTGTTATATTTTCAATTATTTCTCTTTATTTTAATTGAATGGATATATATACACACACATATATACACACACGGTCAAGCTCAGGTAAGGTTCGTGTGGACTTTATGGTGGACTGTAAGGTGTGGACTGGAACCTGATCGTACATGGACTAGGAGATGTTTAGGTTTTTGTTTGAAATTCTAGCAAGAAAGGAAAACCTTGTATAGTTCCTTCGAAGTTTTACTTCTTATCTCTTGCTTATGAGAATGTTTAATGCTTCGTATAAGATCCAACATTTGAATGGTAGGCGCCTTCTATACTTCATCACCAAATTTAGAAAAGAGGAAGATCTTCAGTTAGATAATTGGAAATGACTCCATAGCACTAACCTATGTACCTTATGGTGTTCATGTAATAACAAGTACTAACCTGTATGACTTGGAAGACGAAGTATGTTTCTAAGTTTTGGTATTATAATAGGACCAATCAGGCCTTTGTTAGGAGAAACTATAAAAAATTTAAATCAATAAATATTGAAACTACCTAGTTAGTTGAAGAAACCAATGTAGTATGGCTATCAAGGATTCATTTTCTATGAATCGAAACTAGCCTGATGTGATGGTTACAAACACAGCGATGAGCTTACTGTTGCTATTGGGAACTTTGTTCTTGTTCGCTAATTCTGCAAGAAATGGAATGAAATGTTGATTAAAATTCCAGGATGGTGTGATTGATAGTAAGAAATGTCCCTGCACCTTTGAAATTTCTATTTGATAGTAATTATCATCAATCACCTACGCGGAAATTAAACAACAGAGGTATTTTTCGAGGTTTTGGCATGCAGATTATCTGTGGCATGCTTGGAGTATGAATGATGATTTGAATTAAAATTTTGCAGGCCGCTAAGGAGTTTGAGTCTGAGCTTAAAAAGGAACCCGATTCTGAAACGGATTCCCCTGGGGAGAAGCCGACAGCAGCAAGCGAAGGGCAAGGGCAGAAAGAAGATGAGAAGGTCTCAAGCTCAAAGGAAAGTGTATGAGAGTATATTCACTGTTTGTATGTATCAATCAATGAGTTGAGAACAAGTAAATTTATTTTGAATGTCTATCTGCTACGCTTGCATTCTTGGATATTTTCCTTTTTTATTAATAAAGTTGAAGAAATTAAAAAAAAAATTACATAATTCTGCTCTTAATTATAAACTAAATTTTCTGAAATGCGGATGTACGCATGAGAGATTTATCATATAAACCGTATATGCAAAAAGGACATTACAATCAATCTTACTGAGGAACTTAAATCCAGAATTTATTAAAGCACGATAATATATTCAACTCGGTGATGTCTCAGTCATAACATGGCATGGATGACGATGTATCACATTCATTAATCCACTAGCCAAGCGTATCGTAAAATTTAAGACAACTCGAGAACGTCTTTATGTTGGCAATTAAAATTTTCACCATCACAAAAGAACTTGAAACAGTTCTACTGCAAAACTTGTAAACTACAAAGTTGTAAAAACAGCATTAGCAATCATCCTAAGGATAGCTTCTAATGACAATCTTGGGCATATTGCAAATGTCCGTTTGGGGTATACAAACAACTCTATCAGAAACAAAATTAAATTTTTACAAAGCGTAATCTGTACAAGGAAAAATCACTGCAACAATACCCTTATTTTCAAAATTGCCATACGTCCCACTAATCAGAAGATTAGATCAGTAAAATAAACTCAAGTAAAGGCCTCCAAATCTGCTGCCGATATCTCCAGAATTCCATCTGTAAACATCGTTTTCTCTCATTTCCCGCCAATGAAAGTTCCTTCCGCAACAAGATTGCAGATCCTCTAATTGAAAAGACGAGCTGTGATAAATGATAAATCCACCCGGCAAAACAATTCCCCTCACAAAAAAAAAAAAAAAAGTTATTTGCAGTTCGCCGACCAATCATGTTGCCACTGAACTAGCAGTAACAATTCCCCCGTCCTTTAACCCTTGAAGGCAAACATGTAATGTCCTTTGTACACTGTCTGCAACAATTCTTAATCTGCCCTGGGTAAGGTCTACGGCTGAAATTGGATTGACTTCCACAATTCGAGCAACCCTCTGTTTACATTTCTCCCACTCATCAACATGAAACCAGCAAGCTCGACCCCCGTGGCTACCTTCCATACCGAGAAAGGAAACATTAGGGTTTTCACCAAAAGAATATCTCAACTTCACTGCGACACAGTAGGGCAACCAGGCAGCACCACCAGCAGCATTTATATGAGGTATGTGAGCCGGATCCAGAACTACAGTAAGTGCAAAATCAACAGAATTATGGGGCCTATCATAGTGGATATTGCTTTTAGAAGCTGAAGAATTCCCAGAACCATCATCCGCATTAAACCCACTATGATTTTCAAGGCATAGTTCTATACGGGGTTTTTGCGAGGGAGCTATTTCGCCACCTTGCGTCTGAGCTAATCCCTTCTTCCATGCTATTAGTTTCAAGAATTCTCTTAAAACTGATATTGGCAAAGTAAGAAGAGTAATGAATGATGCAACACGAGAAGCATCATAAGGTTCCGATGCGACACGACGACTGAAGTAGTCACATATCTCTCCTATTTCAGATTGAGTTAATTCCTCTTGGGCAGTACCAGAATTTTGGTGCTGCTGCTGCTGTTGTTGATGGAAGCGTTTCACACTGAGGACTTGGAGAAGAAGTTGAACCCTGTGGACACTAACCGCAAATACATAGCCCCTGCATAACATGGAAAATAAGGATTTAGGGGAAAAATAAGGGTCATGGCGGGAAGTATGTATGCATATGTATAATCATAGATAGATTGGTGGTTGCAAGCTCGGGAAACTTCTTATCATAATAAAAACAAAATTCATTAAATATAGAGCTAAAGTAATTGAAAATGGAGGAATTAGAACATAGATCCATGCATTGAGGTCAAACTGAGCCAAAATCTCCATTGATGAGGTAAAGTATTTCAACATTAGCAGATGAGTTAAAAGTCTTGGGATATCATTCAGAAGAACGACACAAATCATTCCAACCTAAACATCTATTAAAAAAAGATTTATTCTATACATTAACCGCCTTCTTTATGTGTGAACACAGAGTTGTGTTTGTGTAGCCTCCCCACATCCCAGTTATATATTATTCTTACATATACACAGAAAAACCTTACATAACCTACTTCAGTACTTCTAGTTTACCACCAAGTTTCATTTCTCCTAGAACTCATAATACCAAAATCTTTCCTCAACATGTTTCAATATCCAATGTCCTTCCATACACTTCTAACAATAAAACCAGCCAATTCAGGATGGTAACAATTTAGTTCAAAATGGAACTTCAACCTCTAGGAGCAGTACAAGAGGTCTGGGGTTTGAAGCCCGCTCACAGGGGCAAGGAGGGGGTTTAATTTCCATTCACCTACTTAAAACTAAATTTTATGCAAAATGATAAAACAAGCCCAGGAGAAACCAAGGACCACCTCAACCAGTAAGTTGTTTGGACATTACTGCAGTAATTTAAAACTAACTCTTCCAGTCTTACCCGACAAAGAAGCGCAATGCAGGTTGTTCTTGGTCCAAATTTAAGAGTGCACCTTCATTGTCCTTCAGAATTGAACCAAGAATCTCTTTCAAAAGATCAGGTAACTGGGCGAAGAGCCATAGCACTCCAAGGTACTTAAGAATGCCTCTTAGTACCTTCTTGAGAGCAACAAGTGGAACCCACCCACCTCCATACCCTCCATCGTCACCAAGACCAATAATAGCAGTATTCAGTTCTCCTCTCACATAAGCAGGGACACTGGCACCAGGAGATCTACGTATAGGCAATCCTGAGCTCACAACAGCCAAATTTGAAGATCCTGACATAGGATTGCTGACACGGTTCAAGCCAGCAACTTGGTTTACTGCCCTAGACATTGCAGCAGAATTAGGGATATTAACTCTACTTCCATTGACACTTGATAGTTGTGAGCCCAAACTTGGGTTTGAATTTGCCATTCCAACTGTCTGTTGACCACCAGTGACATTAGAATCTAATCCATTCAGCTCCTGCGCAACATGCTCCATGATGAAAGGCCTAAATTGTGGGCATGGTAATGACCCTCCAACTGAAGGGCCCCCCTTAGGTGGCGTAGCAGGTTGCAACCAAACTTGATCTCCAGCAAAGCATCGCATGTCGACTGCAAAATGTTTGCGATATATGATTCGTATCCAGTAGGGCCCACGTAGTACAACAGAGACATCAATAGGCAACAGTGAGCTAGGGACAATGCCAGGGCCACCTCGTCCTGCGGCAGCTAACATTGCAGCCCCGTGAAGGTTGTGGTTCCCAAGAGAAACTGAAGCAGCAGTTCCAACAGGGCTCCCTGTTGGAGTAGAAGTTGCCTGACTAACATTTGCGGTTGAACTGGTTGGCAGAAGCCCCTGGGATGATATGTAGCCTGTTTGTTTTGGAAAAGTAGAAATGGCTGCAGCTACCCCTGGAACAGCTCCAGCTCGCGCAGGCCGTGTTGCAGCAGCAAGAGCATGCAAAGGTCCTGCCGTGAGGCGAATGCAGTCCAAAAGGGATGCAACTTCAGCCCCATTTATGAAATTTTCAAGAAACTGCTCAATACAGAAAATGTAGGTGTATTAGCATGCCAATCTACGATAAAAGAACACGGTGGAAAGAAGGAAAAGAAAAGTTCAAAGTACAACTACCATAACTTCATATTTCAAACAGAGTCTATCAAATGGAAACAGATTAAATTAACTTATAACAGAGTTACACTAAACCTTGAATAGTAAATTAAGGTAAATTTAAATCTCTTTTTGTTCTACTTATGGATTCAAGAATGTTGCTTTTGTATTCAAATTTATGAATTAGAGATAATTTCATAGTTTCAAGATTCTCCTAAATGAGATGTAGCAGTAAGAAATAGAATGCATCTATTTCTTAGTTTAGTGCTTGTTTAGTATGGCTTCTAGTAGAGGTAAAATAACTTTTTAAATCTCAAAAGTTTCAAAAGTTTTGGTGGTGTTTAGTTACATAATAAGTAGAGCTTTTGAGGATTAAAAAGGCTATTTTGCCTCTACCAGCAAAAGCTCAAAATTTGGGATTTTAGGAGTAGAGCTTGAAAATCTTTTTTAAAAAGTTAAATTGTCTATAATACCCTTATTTAATTTAGCAATATTATATCATTTCTTTCATAACACAACTTTAAAAAACTTATCCAATAAAGTAATATTATAATTTTTAATAAAAGCTCTCATTCACAACCAAACACTTAAATTTTTTTTAACAAAAGTTTTACTTCTAAAAGTTTTACTTCTTTGAAAAACTATATCAAACGGAACCTTAGTCATCTTATTGGTTTCCTTTAAATAATTTTATTTAATCTTCACAAGTTAAAGTGTAATATTTTCTTGTTTCCTATTTAGGAATACTACTGCTACAAGGGTAGAAGAAAAAGTAGCTTGTCCCTGTATAATAAAGTCCCTAATGGGTGTGGCTTGGTGGCAAAGGCTTAGGACTTGGTTGTCAGGTACTGGGTTCGAGTCCAAGAGGTGCATTTTTTGTAAGAACCTCAGGCAGCCGGGGGTTTTACCTGCTCCACTTAAGCCCGGGTTAGGTGGTTTGGAGGCGGAATTTCCAACGTTTCCCAAAAAAAAAAAAAAAAAAAGATTTTCCAAAGGCTTGGAAGCTTGAAATAAGGTTTCCTTACTTTTATTACTCAAAATTATCATCTTCTTGGTAGTGGGATCGACTAATCTTCAGTTAGAATGATGGAAATTAAAGTATTTGGATCAGCCATTACCAATTAATGCAGCCATCTAGTCAGTTCTTAATCTTCAGTTATAAATTTATAATGCTGGAAATTAAAGTATTTAGATCAGCAAAGTTTGCCCTTGCTGTACCAAATACCAATATAATAAGTAGAATGATATCATAGTTTCATCTCATCCATAAAAACAACTTCATATCATCTTACCTCTTGAAACAGTTTTCCCTTTTCCTATTTGGCTGTAAAATTAAGTTACAGAAATAGGGAGCAACAAAAAATTAAAGGGAAAAGGGCTTGCGAATGATACACAGGATAACAAAATTGAACAAATTCAGACTCAAGGGCATAGACCTAACCTTATAACATGATAATAAAGAAGAAAACCAGAGTGATGCAAGAAACAAGAAAAATGAACAAACCTTGGTATGGGGCCAAAGTTGGTCAGGAGAAACATGCATCGTGCAACCTTCTTTACCTGACTCCCACTCAACAACAAAACGAGCAAGGACACCTGAACCAAAACTAAACCACAAACTTGTTAATCCAACTGCTTCAATTCTAAATGCCCTTCTCATTTGCTCCGATAACTTATCAGCAGCCTCACTAGCACCTTTGCCTCCAGCTGGTGCTTTAACATCTGAGTTTGTACCGCCTTCTTCTGGTTTCTCATCTGCTCTTACTCCAAGCAGCTTCCTCATCCCAAGTGAAAACATTCGAGCATTGGCAAGCCTTTGAATATCAGCAACCAACTTCTTTATACCATCAGCCTCAACAGTCTGATAACTCAGAACAACACCCTCTGGATCATAACGGATATGAGAATCTATATCAGATGTATTGGCAATGCGAACCCCAGAGCCCCATGGGGTACTGTTGCTTCCCTTCTGAAGTTCCCACAAATCCCTGAAGTGCTGGTCATTTATTTTGACATCCCAATACATGCTTCCTGGTCTTCCAAGTCGTAAGCATATGTGTTGCCATGTATCGCCTCTTGCAAATGGAAGTCGAAACCATATATTAGAGGATGTGCTCCTCAGTCCCACTTCTTCGACATAAGGAATGTCCAATGCCTCCATCTGACTGGTTAGTCTGGCATGCTTAATACATAATGAACAATGCCTGACCACGTGAAGAAGTGCATAAATGTAAATGCTGGAAGGTGCAGTCCCTTTGTTTGCTTCAGCAACAAGATTACCATAGCTGTATCTTTCGGTCTTGGAAACAATTTCAGTTGATATAAGCCCCCCAGATGAAGGCTGCTGAAAGTATGCTGATTCTGAGATTTTCATTCTCTTGTTGCTGACTCCTGTTACGGCTTCTATATCTTGAAGTGATGGAATCAAACTCAACATATCACAAACAGTACGCTTTCGAGGATTTGTATCATGTTTTGAAACAACATCATAGCAAGAACTCCGAGAAATTGCATTATCTGCTGTGTGGGCTGAAAAAATAACATTTTGATAATCAAATACAGTTGATCACGGAATTTTGAGAAAAATATTAAGGTACATGTCCCAAAACAGATAAACTCTGAGAAAGTATCTTACATACGAGAGGTGAAACCAATGAGCTCGATCCAGCAACTTTGATGATTCCAGTAGGTAAACTTCTGGGTACATTTGGTTTTGCACTTGGAGCAGGGGCTCGAACAGAAGTTGCTCTTGTAGGAGATAATAGACAAGATGACCTATTCCCAGATACAAAATCTTCTTCCACCGTACCAATTTCAACAGAATGTGGAGATCTTAGAGAAGCCAAATCCTGATCAGATTTTGAAGCTGATAGTTTCTTTACAGCTGTGTTTCTTCCAAGACCAGATGATGGCGAACTGAAAGAACTAGCCTGTGCAGGGCCCTTCACGTTGCTTGATGAATACAAAGAACCATTATATTGGGGATTCCCAATTGAAGCTTTTGCAACATTATTAAGGTGTGACACCTGCATACCTCTCCCCTCCCACCTTGGAGAGGGAGTTCCAGCTTTTACGCCATGAAGATTCATTTGCAGAGAACCAAAATGCGAAGCAGATGTAGTAAATGATGATGAAACATTCTGCACAGGATAAGAAGATACAGATGGCCCTTTTTCAAATTCAAACACTTCATCAACAACAGATGAAAAGCTTGACGGAGGACATCCTGCAATCTGCATAGAACCGTCAAGGTTGCATTCAGAAGAAGGCCCTGTTCGGAAGTCTGATTGGTACCCTCAGCATCATGTCTAAATGAAAGTAATTTCCCTTGGTTAAGTATGCTCAAATTGAGTTCATCTTCATGCATCTGCATCTGACTGACATCAATTTTCTTGATGCGCATCACATGATTATAGTCACTAGAAGAATGACCTTTTTCAGATTGATCAGGCTGAGTCTCTAGTAATTTAAACATGGGTTTAAAATCCTTATCAAGTTCCATCAGTAGAAAATAAGAGCTCCCACAGTCTGGAAAACCCATCAGCAACATAGCTGAACCATTCACAAGGTTCTTTGGTACTTTCATAGCAGCAAAACCATGGTCATAAACCTGCAAGAATCACATCATGCAGCTTCATAAATAGTAAGAATCCAATAGGCTGTCCACCTATTTCTTCTTCTTAATCTAGAAAAGGGGGTAAAAGGGAAAGAAAGAAAAAGGCGCAATGAAAAGAAGATTACCTCGAGCCCTAAAAACCTGCCAATAGCAGCAAATAGGTGCAAAATACTTTTGCTTCTCAAGCTTATAAAAACTTCAGCCGCGGAATTACTTCCCTGATTTAAAGCTTCTTCACAATCCGATAACACTGAAGGTGCAAGAATATTATGAGACGACTGAAGAAGAAAACGGCCATTCCTGCAATATCACAAAAGAAACAGAGGAGATCTAAGGAATATGTGTCTCTAGAAACTGCCAAAATTGCGAAGAGCCATTATGTTCATATTCTTGTCTCCTCTGGAATAACAGAACTTCTTCCCCGTATTGACATGCAGGAAGCGACGGATACTATTTGAAAACGATTAGCGAAAAAGCATACACACTACACAAATGGAAGAAAAAGAAGAAACAGTAACAACATATTATATTAACCCTCATATCTATTTCTTTTGTGGAATATTAGGTTTAGTTTAATCCCACTAAAGAGCGCCTTGCACAACTTTTCACATCACATATTCTCAAAATCCTTAAGAAGTGTTGTTACAAACTTCTTTTATCCCAATAAAAATGATTTCAGCCAGAATATCAACTTTCTCCATATTCTCAATCAGAAAATAAAGGTAATAATCAGTCATTAACTCGGATCTCATCAAAGGTTGGTCAATGTAAGGAGAGTTCAATCCCTAAATCAGTCAGGCAGGAACACTCAATTAAATTCTTTAAACCATAGAATCAATTGAACTGGTTCTGGTTCTCAGGCTCACTGGCACAAAATATGAAACTCATCACCCCATGCCAATAGAAGTATTGAAATAATGATCATTTTGCAGGTAGAACAGGAAGAGAGGCCCACAAGGATCAGGTTTGGGTCAGCTAGAACTTCAAGTTTACATAGAGCCAAAAGATAAAAAGTGTTCATAGCTTGTTCATATAGCATAATCATAGATCAAACAGTGAAATGCAGAATGTGGCAACAAATGTAAAATTTGAGTCATTAGCAGGAGCATAAAACAAAACCTTATATTTATTCCAAGGGTAAAGAATGATGAGCCATAAGCACGCACACATAATACTTCCTGCCCCTCATGGTCCCCAAACTCAGACTTGTTATCTTTCTGCAAACAAAATTCAATGCAATAAAATGAAGACATTATTTTAAGTAGTCCCAAAATTGTAAAATCATCCAGCAAACTAATGCATTAAACAAGCAGAAAAATCCCATAACATTTTGAAACCAACCTTTTTATAGTCAGCATCAGGTTCATCCATGAAAGATTGAAGAACAACATCACCCGGTGCCCGACAAATCTGAAGATTCTTAACCAGTTCTTTCTGAATTTCAAGCAAACGAGTATATCTATTACAAGATATAGCACTCAAGAGCAAATTTTCAACATCTATGCAACTTTGGTCAAGTGAAAATTCTGCCTCCTTGCCAGTTAATGGATCTATAACAAATGAACTATGAAGACACTTTATTTGCAAATCAGGTCCAGGTTCAATTTTTACAAATGGGCGTGACCCTGAATCAGATGAACCTGAGTTTTTATCAAAATCTAGCCAGTATACAATTTTTAACCCTGGAGTTCGTAGACCAGCTGAATCTACTTCACTATCTTGATTTGGTTGTATGGAATTCCCACTCGCTCCGTGTCCCGTACTACCATCAGATATGAGCTCAAACCGTATTGCGTCCTTCCATCTCCCTTGCCGAAGTGCTTGTACTTGCCTTATGACAGTGTCCATAACAAGTGCGACACATAGCTCATGGAGAACCGAGTACAGTGTTATGAACGGATTCTCAGCTGCTGACATTCTACGCTCTAAATCGTCTCCGAGAACATGTCGCCTTGATTCTTCCAACTTAACAAATCCACTTCTCTCACCAACAAGAAGCTCCAGATGCAATATCCTCCACATTGATAGGCGTCCTCTGTAACCAAGAGTAACTAACACCTTAAATTCCCCATCCACACGTAGCAATGCGGTACCACTGGAAACTTTAACCTCAGAAATTTCTTTAGGCAAAGAAACTTCAAGTAGTTTAGCCCGTACAAGGGTGTCCAACTTTTTCAAAGCAGGCTTCTGCTGTTCCTCGGTTAATGTGTTTTGCATACCCACATCTTCAATACATTTTGGTAATCGATGATAAGATCCTGTAAGGAAGACTTCAATAGCAGATGGTACATCATAGATCGGAGCACGAGCTTGCTGTAGCCCCTCATGCATGAAAAACAAAGAATCTGCAGATTGGGTTAAACACGTATCATGACTTGATAGAGTAGATGCCAGTTGCTGACAATAATGTATTACTGGAACCTGCAGTTCAAAGATAACGCATAAATAAAAGAACACGTCACCAAATTCCAACTGCTTGGAAACTGAACAAACCAAAAGGTCAAAAACATTTATAAATTAACTCAAAAGGCCAGTTAGAAAACATAAGAAGCCAATTCTACTCTATAAAAGATCATGGCCCCAAAAAAATAGCATAAATTGAATCAGCCTCCTGCTTTACTAAGAAAAAACATTGAACCCAACAAATTCCGCAAACCAAGTCCACACTACAAAAATATATTCAAATTGCATCACTTATTCAGCTTCCCCATCTTTTAAACTGCCTTCTTCTAAGGCAAATTAAATAACAGCCAACATAATCAAATCAATAAACAATATATAGATTCAAGCTTCCATCTTTAAAAATATAAACTCAATTAAACAACCTGAATTCACAGTAAACTCAGGAATTACCTACATTTAACCTTTTGATCCACACCCACCAGCGAATATTATTAATTTTAAGTTTACCAATTCATAGTGTAAATTACAATCAAAATATGCAAACTTACAAAGGAAACTGCTATTCAAAACTCAAATTTACAACTTTCAAGCCCTGAAAAACACAAATTCCCAAAATTCTTCCCGAGTTGACTGGAGTGACTCAGTAACTAACTAACTCACTAACCTGTTGGCACCACTTAGCAAGAACATTGAGGCGGAGCATGCGTTGCTGTGTTTTCACAATATACTTCAACAAGTTAATCTTCTTATCAGTATCGGACTCATCGCCGGACTTCGATTTCTCCACCAGCTCTTTTAGCGACACAAATGATTCCTCCACCGCACGACTGACCAGAGTCGAAAACGGCACCGTTTGCTGCCCTAACTCCCCCATTTTTGGAAGATTCCCAAAAAAAAAAAAACAAAATTAGGGCTTTTAAAATTATAATTCTCTAAGATCTGTGCCTTGTGAAATTATTTTATTTACATGGAGATTTAGTTTTGTTAGTGTTGTTTATTGCAGAGCGAGTGAAAAATTTCAGAGAGCGATTCTCTTTCTCGCTCGCTAGTCGCTGGCTCGCTCGATTGGGGAGAAGAATTAAGAAAGAAATGGCGAATATCATTGGAGACCCAGCTCTTCTAGAAAGAGAGACTTTTTATTTGGGTCCCGCTTGAAAATTTCCACGCCACACTAAAATGTTTGAGAAAAACAGAAGGGTGAAATCCACAAAAACACCCCCGATGGTTTGCTTAAATTTACATTTATTCATATATATATATATATATATATTTAGTGAAAAATGACACTTAAGTATCTTGTAGATTGCGATATTGACATTTTAATACTTGTAGTTTTAAAAATATAAGTTTTAATTTATGTAATTTTAGAAAAAATAAGCTTTAATCCTTATCGATTGGGGATGGTAAAAGCCCGCTCGGCCCGACCCGACAGATTTCGAGCCCTGGTCGGGCATGACAAAGTGCGAGCCCAGGTCCGGCCTTGTATTTTGCCATATATATATATATATATATTGTTGACGGCTGATTTTGGTCTCAGGGCAATACATGAATATTACTCCCGAGACAATCTTCCCTCAATAGTGAATTTGTTTGGTTATGGGGGACCAAAAGCAAACTTAGCAAAAACGATAAACACACCAATCAACAAGGAGATTTAACGTGGTTCGGTGGATTTTGGATCCGACCTACGTCCACGGACGAGAACTGGATGATACTTTTATTACTCAAACACGCTTCTCAGCTCTGCGTCTTGTGTTTTACAAGTCAGAGCTTTATGATTCTAATCCCTCACTCTTGTGATGATTTTCAGATCATGCCTTCAACTTCTCCTTCTACACTCACTCTACCCTCCTATTTATAATGGTGAAGAAACCAGATTCCTATTTGTACAAGAATTCCCAATTGGAGATGGTCTCTTTTTCCCAAAAGGATTCCTAATCAAAACTATATTTACTTCCTTTATCCTATTAGGATATTAAGTTATTACTTTACCCCATGAAAGTAGGACAACTTATCCCTTTTCCGCAAGAATAGGATGCTTTATCTTCCTGAGCACGCCTCGTCATGTGCTCGGTCTTCATGAGGTTGGTCATGATAGCCATTTGAACTGAGAATGCTGCTGTCGATCTGATAATGCTCGGTCATCCGATCTCAAGTGCTCGGTCATTAGTGTAAAGTGCTCGGCCTCTTACCGTTAAGTTGTCGGGTCGGCTTTAACGGTCTCGATCAATGGAGTTACCCCTTTTACCCCTGTCGTGTTGTTTAAATAACATAGTGCCCGAAAAACACCATCAACATCTGTCCCCTAGTTCTCGGTAACAACGAGTTTGTGAGTTGATGCGGGAACTATAAAAAAAGATGGTGTGCTGATTGCCTTGCTGGTGGTCGCTCCAGAAATCACCGAGAAATTGTCTTTGCCATCAACTAAGTCTTCTGTTTCTATCTTCATATCCTCGGTTTATTGGAGATGCTGACTCTATTCAGAATGATTCTCCACCTCAAAGAAAATTGCTTACTTGGGTCGTTCCATCAGGAGATGAAGTTCCTCTTGTTGTCCAAACTAAAAATGACTCCTCCTCTGTAATATCTGTACCAGAGATTTGGGGGTCCTGACCCCTGACTGATCTAATCTCGATTGTGAGGAGAAAATTTTGCCTCTGAGCTAACGATGATGTGCTCGGTGGCATGTGATCCTGTCTCGAGCTGTGAGAGATGCTCGGGCCTAGGGGAACGTTACGTCCCCAGTCCGAAGGACTGACTCGGTGGGACGCAACCCGACCCCGAGCTGAGAACGACACTTGGACCTGAGGGAATGTTACGTCCCCAGTCCGAAGGGCTGACTCGGTGGGACGTACCACCCCGACCCCGAGCTGTGAAAGGCACTTGGACCTGAGGGAATGTTACGTCCCCAGTCCGAAGGGCTGACTCGGTGGGACGTACCCCGACCCCGAGCTGAGAAAGGCACTTGGACCTGAGGGAATGTTACGTCCCCAGTCCGAAGGGCTGACTCGGTGGGACGTACCCCGACCCCGAGCTGAGAAGGCACTTGGACTGGGGGAATGTTACGTCCCCAGTCCGAAGGACTGACTCGGTGGGACGTACCCCGACCCCGAGCTGAGAAAGACACTTGGACCTGGGGGAATGTTACGTCCCCAGTCCGAAGGACTGACTCGGTGGGACGCAACCCGACCCCGAGCTGAGAACGACACTTGGATCTGAGGGAATGTTACGTCCCCAGTCCGAAGGGCTGACTCGGTGGAACGTACCCCGACCCCGAGCTGTGAAAGGCACTTGGACCTGTGGGAATGTTACGTCCCCAGTCCGAAGGGCTGACTCGGTGGGACGTACCCCGACCCCGAGCTGTGAAAGGCACTTGGACCTGAGGGAATGTTACGTCCCCAGTCCGAAGGGCTGACTCGGTGGGACGTACCCCGACCCCGAGCTGTGAAAGGCACTTGGACCTGAGGGAATGTTACGTCCCCAGTCCGAAGGGCTGACTCGGTGGGACGTAACCCGACCTCGAGCTGAAAGAGGTACTTGGCTCTGGGGGAATGTCACGTCCCCAGTCCAAAGGCAGACTCGGTGGGACATCGCCCGACCCCGAGCTGTAAAAATCACTTGGTCCTGGGGGAATGTTACGTCCCCAGTCCAAAGGGCAGACTCGGTGGGATATCGCCCGACCCCGAGCTGTAAGAATCACTTGGTCCTGGGGGAATGTTGCATCTCAGTCCAAAGGGCAGACTCGGTGGGACATCGCCCGACCCCGAGCTGTAAAAATCACTTGGTCCTGGGGGAATGTTACGTCCCCAGTCCAAAGACAGACTCGGGGGACATCGCCCGACCCCGAGCTGTAAGAATCACTTGGTCCTGGGGGAATGTTACGTCCCCAGTCCAAAGGGCAGACTCGGTGGGACATCGCCCGACCCCGAGCTGTAAGAATCACTTGTCCTGGGGGAATGTTACGTCCCCAGTCCAAAGGGCAGACTCGGTGGGACATCGCCCGACCCCGAGCTGTAAGAATCACTTGGTCCTGGGGGAATGTTACGTCCCCAGTCCAAAGGGCAGACTCGGTGGGACATCGCCCGACCCCGAGCTGTAAAAATCACTTGGTCCTGGGGGAATGTTACGTCCCCAGTCCAAAGACAGACTCGGTGGGACATCGCCCGACCCCGAGCTGTAAGAATCACTTGGTCCTGGGGGAATGTTACGTCCCCAGTCCAAAGGGCAGACTCGGTGGGACATCGCCCGACCCCGAGCTGTAAGAATCACTTGGTCCTGGGGGAATGTTACGTCCCCAGTCCAAAGGGCAGACTCGGTGGGACATCGCCCGACCCCGAGCTGTAAGAATCACTTGGTCCTGGGGGAATGTTACGTCCTCAGTCCAAAGGCAGACTCGGTGGGATTTACCCTGACCCCGAGCTGTAAGAATCACTTGGTCATGGGGGAATGTTACGTCCCCAGTCCAAAGGGCAGACTCGGTGGGACATCGCCCGACCCCGAGCTGTAAGAATCACTGGTCCTGGGGGAATGTTACGTCCCCAGTCCAAAGGTGAGACTCGGTGGGACATAGCCCGACCCCGAGCTGTAAGAATCACTTGGTCCTGGGGGAATGTTACGTCCCCAGTCCAAAGGCAGACTCGGTGGGACATCGCCCGACCCCGAGCTGTAAAAATCACTTGGTCCTGGGGGAATGTTACGTCCCCAGTCCAAAGGGCAGACTCGGTGGGATATCGCCCGACCCCGAGCTGTAAGAATCACTTGGTCCTGGGGGAATGTTGCATCCTCAGTCCAAAGGGCAGACTCGGTGGGACATCGCCCGACCCCGAGCTGTAAAAATCACTTGGTCCTGGGGGAATGTTACGTCCCCAGTCCAAAGACAGACTCGGTGGGACATCGCCCGACCCCGAGCTGTAAAAATCACTTGGTCCTGGGGGAATGTTACGTCCCCAGTCCAAAGGGCAGACTCGGTGGGACATCGCCCGACCCCGAGCTGTAAGAATCACTTGGTCCTGGGGGAATGTTACGTCCCCAGTCCAAAGGGCAGACTCGGTGGGACATCGCCCGACCCCGAGCTGTAAGAATCACTTGGTCCTGGGGGAATGTTACGTCCCCAGTCCAAAGGGCAGACTCGGTGGGACATCGCCCGACCCCGAGCTGTAAAAATCACTTGGTCCTGGGGGAATGTTACGTCCCCAGTCCAAAGACAGACTCAGTGGGACATCGCCCGACCCCGAGCTGTAAGAATCACTTGGTCCTGGGGGAATGTTACGTCCCCAGTCCAAAGGGCAGACTCGGTGGGACATCGCCCGACCCCGAGCTGTAAGAATCACTTGGTCCTGGGGGAATGTTACGTCCCCAGTCCAAAGGGCAGACTCGGTGGGACATCGCCGGACCCCGAGCTGTAAGAATCACTTGGTCCTGGGGGAATGTTACGTCCCCAGTCCAAAGGCAGACTCGGTGGGATGTACCCTGACCCCGAGCTGAGAAAGCTACTTGGACCTGGGGGAATGTTACATCCCCAGTCCGAAGGGCTGACTCGGTGGGACGTAACCCGATCCCGAGTTGTAACAAACATCGATCTCGGCGGTACAAGAGCAGGCCCGAGCCGGAAAGAGCCATCGGTCTCGGCGGTACAAGAGCAGACCTGAGTCGGAAAGAAACATCGGTCTCGGCAGTACAAGAGCAGACCCGAGCCGTAAAATATATATAAATAAAACGGACTCGGCGGCACAAGAGCAGACCCGAGCCGTAAAACAAATATCAAAATCATTGTGTTAGCCATAACAAACAAGCATAATCAAATGTCAACCTAAGTCAGAAGAGGTTTTACTCACCTTTTTTGGATATGTTGCATTTCTTGCAACTCTACAAGGGTCACTACAAGCAAGGCTCTTCTTAATACATCCTCTCTACATCTCAGCTTTCCACGCATTCGACCGGATGACTTCTTCTATCAACTTGGTCGACCTCAAAAATCGAATGGTCCATGTACACACTGAGATAGCCTTCTTTCACCAAGTCTTCCACCTGCTCCCGCAGGTCTCTGCACCCATTCGTGGCATGTCCCCTTACGTTGTGGTCATTTCTCTGATGGTGTTCCCTCTTCGGGATATTTTCTCCTCATTTTCTAATAGAACGAATTTTCGGGCCACCTCTAGGGCGGTTGCGTAGTCCGGGGTGTCCTGGATCCTTAGGTGGGTCCATAGCCTCCCGACTTTCAAGGCTCCCTTCAAGCTTTCCAGGGCCTCAGGGGATTCATACTCCGACTTCGAGTACCATATTATGGTATCTTTCAATAAATATCTTCAAAGGTTCATCGTCTCCTTGTTTCATAAGTCTTAGTTCTCCAATTGTCTTTCTGGGGACACAAGCCCCTTTGAAGTGTCATATGAATGACTTCTTCAGTTGTGTGAAGCTGCTGATGCTTCTTGGGGCTAAGCTCCTGTACCATAGAATGGCCGGTCCGGCTAGAGTTAGGGGGAACACTTTGCAGATGGCGTCCCCTGTTACCCCTTGCACTTTCATCAGCAGGGTGAAACTTTCAATGTGGGTCTTAGGGTCGGTATGGCCTTTGTACGGTGTCATGGTCGGCATGTTGAATCTTTTCAGGAATTTTTCCGATTTTATTTCCTCCGTGAGGGGGGACTCATCTTTGACGTCCTGGATATCCCCTCTGTTTGCGTTGGGGTATACTCCCCATTTGACCAGCTCCTCCCGTAATCAAGATTTCATATCGATGTCCCTGGTTCCATGCCGCCCTCTGAGGTTTCTTTTCTTTCTGCTATCTTGGGAGCGGCGCTTCTCAGGGTCGGCGTCGTCCCGCACCTCTTCGGTATGTTCTTTTCCTCTCCTCCGGGTACTGTGAGGGCTATCGTATGAGGGATCTGGTGATGATTTGTCATCTTCCTCCTCCCATGTGTCATCGGTTGGGAATCCCTTTGTACTACCACGGATCTCACCCTGTAGGGTTCCCTCCTTTGAGGTCTGTCGTCTTCGCTTGTATCAACAATTCTCTTTCCTTCCGCTATCTCACTCCTTCGCCGGCTAGTCCCGGCCTCGAATTTTCCGTCGCGTGCTCCTTCCATCCTTTCCAACCGGTCTACTATGGTTTTTAGTAGAGTTTGGTTTTCCTCCCTTTCCTTCCTAGGTTTTCCTCGATCTTTTCCATCCAGTCTGCAGCCGAGCTCCCTGATGATTGTTGGTTTCCGCCTTCCGCCATTTGTCTTATTACGCGAGTTGCTTTTTGTTGAGTTCCCCACAGACGGCGCCAACTGTTGACGGCTGATTTTGGTCTCAGGGCAATACAGGAATATTACTCCCGAGACAATCTTCCCTCAATAGTGAATTTGTTTGGTTATGGGGGACCAAAAGCAAACTTAGCAAAAGACAGATAAACACACCAATCAACAAGGAGATTTAACGTGGTTCGGTGGATTTTGGATCCGACCTACGTCCACGGACGAGAACTGGATGATACTTTTATTACTCAAACACGCTTCTCAGCTCTGCGTCTTGTGTTTTACAAGTCAGAGCTTTATGATTCTAATCCCTCACTCTTGTGATGATTTTCAGATCATGCCTTCAACTTCTCCTTCTACACTCACTCTTACCCTCCTATTATAATGGTGAAGAAACCAGATTCCTATTTGTACAAGAATTCCAATTGGAGATGGTCTCTTTTTCCCAAAAGGATTCCTAATCAAAACTATATTACTTCCTTTATCCTATTAGGATATTAAGTTATTACTTTACCCCATTAAAGTAGGACAACTTATCCCTTTTCCGCAAGAATAGGATGCTTTATCTTCCTGAGCACGCCTCGTCATGTGCTCGGTCTTCATGAGGTTGGTCATGATAGCCATTGAACTGAGAATGCTGCTGTCGATCTGATAATGCTCGGTCATCCGATCTCAAGTGCTCGGTCATTTAGTGTAAAGTGCTCGGCCTCTTACCGTTAAGTTGTCGGGTCGGCTTTAACGGTCTCGATCAATGGAGTTACCCCTTTTACCCCTGTCGTGTTGTTTAAATAACATAGTGCCCGAAAAACACCATCAACATATATATATATTACCGATGAATATTTTTTGTTAATTGAATCATTTTTTATCAAATTTTGAAACAATTTTTTAATGATGAAAAGTGACTCAAAATTAACGACAAGTGCTAAAGTTTATATTTTTAAAACTATAAATATTAAAGTGTCATTAGGAAACGAAAAATATATTACATTTAGATTTCATGATAGTCCGATGTTGTTAATAATAGATCGGATAAGTAGACTGAAGATGTTGATATACATGTGTAAAATCATTTAATCCAATGTCGAATTGCAAATTGACATTGGTTGCAATCGGCACCGTCGGATCACTAATGCAAAAGTTTCTATTCGACGTGTGATTCTTATAGTCAATAGCTATTTTGCTCTTGTACTCAATGGCCAATCTTCGTCTCAACAGAGATAACAAAAATCCGTAAGAGATGTATGTTTGGTTTGTTAGGATTTAATACGAATATGATTTTCTATACCGTTAGTTGTATGAGTCAGATATGAATGTTGACATCCACATATTATTAAAGATAAAATATATATATATATATATACACGCTTAAAAAGGGACCCACATGACCTAATACATTAAGGTCGGGAACGGATACAATTATGCTAGTAGTCATGACTAGGTTTGTTTAAGTATGCCTAACTTTCGACCTACAATAGGATTTTTTTATTATTCATTTTTAAAAAAATAAAAAATTGGCTCAATCTTAGCCCTTTTTATGCCACCTCATCTAGTGTATGTGAAGGCCCATTCAAATTAGAAACTAAATTTTGTAAAATGGTGTATAGTGAAGTAAAGTCGTGTCCCCAGGGGTGTGGCTTGGTGGTGTAGGGTCTAGAATCTCACATTGAGGTTCTGGGTTCGAATATATGGGGTGCACTTCTTGTAAGAGCCTGGGACAGCCGGTGATTTTACCTGCGCCGCGGCCCAGAATGAGTGGTTTTGTGGCGGGATTTCCATCGTTTCCAAAAAAAAAGAGTAAAGTCGTGACTTTTGAGTAACTTGGGAGTAATGTACAAATTATGACCTAAAATAATGTACAAGTGACTTACAAGTAACTTGAAAATGGAAATGCAAATAACATAATATAGTAATATATGTTCAAAATTTCAAATTAAGAACTACAACTGATGGCTAAGTGATTAGAACATGTAATTGACTCACAAATGACTTATAAATGAGTTGTGGGGTGATAAAATGGTTTATATTAACTAATATATAAAAGTTAAATTGTTGAGAAAATCTTACATACGACAGATGTACCACTTCAATCTATTGAGATGGTGTGCATATCCATTATTATTCTGTCAATTGATACAGCATGTGGATCCCGACTTGGAATCCATAATAATTAAATAAAAATTATTTAATTATTATAGGTCGCATGATAGGATCCACATGCGATGTTATGTTGATTAACATAGCATGAGTGGAAAGGCGCACCATCTCAATAGACTGAGGTGGCGCACCTGTTATACATAGGTAAGTCTTTCTCTAAATTAAGGTGGTCTAATAACAATGGGTCATGTCAACCCCGGTTCGAAATTTGTTTTCAAAAAGTTAAGGGACTTCATTAAAAGTGTCACGTTCTATGTGATATCATTCTATATATATATATATATATATATATATATATATATATATATATTTGGAATATCGAGAAATCCCACGTCATTCAATTAATTTGTGGGTAAATCGATGTTGTCCTAGGCTCTTACAAAGGTGCTACCCATGATTTGAAAAGACAAGTTCCCAAGCTAGTAATTTTCTTATTGATGCACTTTCATCTTTATATGTTGTTTCAAATTCTGAACCATTGTAGCCTTCTCTCATTATATTCACCTGAAAAATAATCATAAATATTGTTTGTTAATGGTAAACAATTTCACCTTAATGCTAAATAATTAGTGTCACTTGTATGAAATAAATTTATATAAAATTTTATGTTAATGTTAGAAAATTTCATGTTGAGTAATATTTGCATTTGTGTTGTCCAAATTTTCATGTTTAATACCTATATTTCATGTTAATACTATAAAATTTTAGGTTTGAATTTTAGACGTGTGTAAAATATTGATTCAATGTCAAATTATTGTCACATGTGTGAAATAAATTTCATATTCAATGTCCTTATTTGTAAGTTTAATGCCTAGAATTTAATGCTAATGTTAAAAAAAAAAAATTAAGTTGGTAATATTTACATGTTTATTACCTGAATTTTCATGTTTAATGCTCGAATTTCTGGTTAATGTTATAAAATTTTAGGTTGGGTAATATTTACATGTTTGATACCCAAATTCAGTGTTAATATTATAAAATTTCAGACAGGACAACATTTACAATCTCCTATAAAATTTCATGTAGGAGATTGTATATTTAAGAATATCATTAATCTTATAAGATTATAAGTACATGGCTAATGTAGCTTGATGGTATCATTAATTAATACATTATAAGATCTTACATAACTTCGATTTCAAGTGCCATGATTCGAGGTTTGAACTGTGCGCTTTACAGGCATGCCTTCCATATTAAATTTAGTGAATAAAACTGTGAGATAAATGAACGGTCTCACGGATTATAGTCCAACTGTGATACTCAAAGCGGACAAAAGAACCTCGGCATATAAATGTACAACTTTGGAGGAATTTTTATATTTAAAATTGTCTTTAATCTTATAGCAGTGGACAATGCATTAGTAGAATTATAAAATGAACAAGAATCAAGATAAAGATTATTGTGCGAAATGATATTGAGAATGCAATTAAGTGATTTGATCCATGTTTAGTAATACAAGTCTCACAAATTGTTTTTTTTTTTTTTTTGTTAGGTTAACCCATGCACATCACTTTCTCTTTTATATTGCACAAAATGATTATACAAGTTTTTTTTTTTTTTTAATTCCACGACCACGCCAAATCACTTCTTCCGGGTTTAAGCGGAGCAGGTAAAATCTCTGGTTGTCTCAGACTCTTACAAGAAACACATTCCCTGGATTCGAATCCAGGACCCAAAGGTCGGACCTTGAACCCTACACCACCAAACCACGCCCATTTGAGACAATAATTATATAAGTGTAGGCACTGCATTCTTGCATATTAACCCGATGAGGAGTCTTATTTGGAGACAACTACCTTTTAAGTCACAGAGGTCACGGGAAACGGACATCGGAAGGGGAAATTCAGAATAAACAAGGTTCACATTTTTCGTTCGTGCTACGTTCGTGTTTACGTTCGAACGTCAAACGGATTGCTGGCGTTCGTGCCGCGTTCGAGGAAGCGTTCGAACGGTGTCGGTAATTCTGGTTTTGCTGCTAGCCTCTCATCCAGCCCAATTAGCCCCCCAAATCCCATAAAACACATCACAATTTAAATAAATAAATATTAATTAAAACATTAACTAAATAAGATAATAATTAAATTAATTAAATAATTAAATAAAACATATACCAAACATAAAATAAACAATTACCAACTTAAAATATAATCATGCCTAATTAAAATCAATCAACCAATTATATTCCCAATCTAATAAGATATTCCCAAACTTAAAATATTGTATTCCTAATCCAAGCCAATCAAATATTCAACCTTCCCTATCTAGCCAAGATTTGTCCCCCCTCAATCTTTGACTTCCCTTAACCAAACCAAATCAAATCCCTCTTCAATTAGCCAAATCTCTTTCCTTATCAAGCCCAACCCCTTTGCCTATAAAAAGAACCATTCACCAACCTTCTCAACCTTAGCTACTAGCTAGTCCCTAACTCATACACAACACACATAAAAAATTACAGGAAGAAGACACCCAAAAACAGTAAGCAAAAGATAAAGAGGAAACGGTAGCGAAACCACAAGGAAACAATAGCAAAAGACGGAGAATGACGACTCAAAACAGTAAAGACAACGAACGAGAACAGTGAACCGGTGAACCGGGAGAGTTGCGGAGCATCCACCCTTCCGACGATCGTGTACCGTACATCCGAGAGGTGATTTAAAAGGTTAGACCTGAGGGTACCTTTTCATTAGTTTATATTCGTTTTTTTATTTATTATTATTGAATTCTATTCGCATGAGAGTCGTTTATGGATGCATGTTGTGGTCTTTGAGTAGATAAATATGCATGAATTATGAGATGTAATATGTTGTGGGTATTGGATGAATGAGAGATGTGTCAACTCTCGCGGTATATAGGATGGAAATCCGGACATAAATTTCATAGCCGATTCCGAATGGACGGTAATATGATCTGTACTCGGGCCACAACTCCACGTACCACTTGGGTAAACGGCACCATCTTTCTTTTGTTTTGTGTTGCTTTTGTTTATTTAGTTTTCTTTACTTGAATTCAATACGTTGTTTATTTATGCATGATTCAATCAAGCGCATGGGCTTAGTGAGTTAGTCCAAAGGTCCTCCATTTGGGATACAAATAGCCGAAAAGGCCACCTTGTGACACTACTTCGCCGCGCCGGTTGATGTGTGTTCGGTTGGATGCGAGATACGTTCACCGGGCATACTTAGTTTGATATTATTGAGTTTATCTTTTATGCATGGTTCAATCAAGCGCATGGGCTTAGTAAGTGGAATGAAAGATCCCTTATGGGGAGGGGTTAAAACCCTTTACCACGATGCTTTGCCGCGCCGGTTGATGTGTGTTCGGATTGGATGTAAGATGTGTTCAATCGGGCATACTTGGTTGATATGATTGGTTCTATTTATGCATGATGTGATGTGAAGCGCATGGGCTTAGTATGATGGTCTAAAGGTCCTCTCTTTGAGAGATCAAGAGCCCCCAAAAGGCCACCTTTACGGCAGTACTTCGCCGCGCCTCTTTATTTTGTTGTTTATGTATTGCGTCTCATTTCATGCATCTGGTCTGTTCCCGTTCGAACGCGTTTACGAACGTAACTCGAACGCGCATGCATTTTTGCCTTATCATGCATCAGGTCTCATTTCCGTTCGAACGCGTTTACGAACGCCATACGAACGTGAGCATTCTGTTTCATTGCCATTCGAACGCGTTATCAAACGCCATACGAACGCGAGCATTCTGTTTCATTTCCGTTCGAGCGCGTTATCAAACGCCATACGAACGCGGACTCTCTGTTTACCGTTCGAACGCGTTTACGAACGCTACACGAACACGCGCACACTGAACTGAGTCTGTCTTATCATATTCATGCATAATTGCCTTTTGGTTGATCTTTCTTGTGTTATATAGCTAACTGTATTATTTGTATTCAAGCATGATTAGGCTGTTAGCATGTTATTTGGTTAATAGGTTCATGAGATAGTACTCAAGCATGATTATGTTGTTCTTAGTTTTACATATCATAGGATTGAAATATGTTCATGAGATTGCCATGTGATGTTGCATGTTGTGATGAACTTGTTGATGTATGCATATGAATTTAGAAGCATGATATCTTTGGAAATAAATGTATTTTAAGCCTGGTAAAATTATCACATAAATCCTTTTATTACAAGTGACATAAGTAAGGGACCATTCCGAATCCAACGGTTTGAGGTCTTCCCTTGCGAGGGGTGAGTGCGGCCTTAAATCTCATTTTCCCGGTTCACACCGGGTGGCGACTCCATTACTCTCCGGTTTAGTCCCTCGTGGCTACTCCGTACTCTCAACTAGGCCGCGAGCCTAGGACAGAAAAGCGTCGCCCAGGTCCTGTTGTCCACAATAAGATATCATCAAAAATAAGACATCTATAATTAAAAAAAAAACTCTCTATTTGTTAACTCAAGCACAAAATTTGAATATGGTTTCATGTTTTTTTTCCCATTTAACTCACAAACTAAACAAAATAAAAATGTTAATGAAAATAATAAGATACATTGTCTAGTATTGGGATGCATATGGTGATGATATAAATGTCTTGGGTGCTTTGAATTATCACCACACAAAGTGGTGACTGACTGGTGAGTTGATAACTTTATGGACATTGAAATGATCTTAATGGTAACCTTTTGGAGTCTCAATGGCAAGGATAAGGCTAGCATCAATGCAACTTTTGTTATAGTGAGCATGGATTGTGCCCCATATTTGCACAAGGTGGATTTGAAGCTATTCAAATTAAAGCTACCAAGAACTATCTGCATAACTCAAAAAAGTGCTTTTAAAAAAAAAAAAAAAGTTATTAATTTTGTTAGGGTAATGATATATTTATCAACACTTTTCTCAAATTTTATCTCAACTCTTTTACTGTAGTTACAGTGAGTTGCGGTAACTCACTGTAACTATAGCGAGAGAGTGGGATAAAATTAGGGAAAAATGTTGGTAAGTTTAGTATTTTTGATTTTGTTATGTAGGTAAATATGGGTCACAAGGAATGAAGGATTTTATGAATGAGAGCAAACTGATAGATCTTTTGAATGGTTCTGATTATGTACCAACTTATGAAGATAAAGATGGAGATTGGTTGCTTGTTGGTGATGTGCCATGGGAGTAATTAAGTTCATTCATTTTCCATTAATTAGCACATAAGTTAATGAGTTAATTAATTGATTTTTTGGTTACAAAGAAAACTTGTGATTACATCAGAAATATGTATAATCAGCGAATATAATCATGACATGTATATTGATTAATTGTATAGATGTAATCGGTTGAGACACGGGCGATATTTTTCAAAATATTTGTCTTATTTTGATTATGAATTTGGGATGAATTATCGTTCTAAATCTCATATTAGTTTTTGAATTTTGTTCCACTGTATGAATAAAGGGGTTGAGATTTCAAATTCCGATCAAATTTTAAGATTTTTAGATAAAAAAATCTAGATTTGAGAAAAAAAAACATCTCATTTTGATTTTTTATTCCGGATGAAAGTCGACAAGTGCAAGAACAGAAGAAGCTGATGATCAACAACTTTTTTCAAAAGTAGCTTATTAAAAAAGCTGATTTCAAAACCAAGACATGTTCTAATAATATTAATTATTATTGTACGTATCATGTGTTTATTTTTAGTTTTTAAAAATGTTAGCAATTAATAGAGTTTGAATATATTCTGATAGAGATTTGTTTAGGAACAACAAGCAATAATTAATATATAATATAACATGTTTACAAAATATACAAGATCTATTAACAAAGTCTTCAAGGGTTTAACTTGTTGACAAATGATTTAACATTTGATTGTTAGGTTATGGATTCGAGTATATGAATATATTTCTTATAAGAGCTTGAGACAATCAAAAATTTACATGTTTCACTTAAACCCGAATAGGATGATTTGACGGTAAGGTAATCAAAGTTTTAAAATAAAAATCTATTAAAAAGTGATATAAGATGCATAATAAGGCCACGAGGACCTAACAAAATAAGATGCAGAATAATTTATTAACAATCAACGTTTGACATTTGATTGTTAGGTCATGAATTCGAGTATATGGATGTACTTCTTGTAAGAACTTGAGACAGACAAAAATTTACTTATTTCACTTAAACCCGAATATGATGATTTGACGGCGAGATAACCAACGTTTTAAAATAAAAATCCATTAACAAAGTGATATAAGATGCAGAATAAGGCCACGAGCATATATAAGTTACCTAAAATAACTTGTAGCTATATGGACCCCAAAATGACTCATAGAAGCACTGTTATTCAAAACAATTTTGAGATATTGACAGTAATTTCTGTGGGTGTTTGATGTAATTAAAATTTTTAAATATTGAGTTATTATCATTTATCTATTGTAATAATTACAAAATAATAATTGGATGCAAGAAATGTCATATATAATACTTTACTACTAAATCCTTATAAAATATTACATTATGGTGATGTCGTCGTAAGAGTAAAAAAGACTTCGGACTAAACTTATCTAAAATTATAATATTTCATAAAATTTGAAGGATACAACTGTTTATATACATACTTAAACAAAAAATAAAATAAAATCACTAAAAATAATTATTTATGATAAGAATCTAAACGATGAAAAAAATACATACCAAAAGTCCAACTTGTAAAATTTTAGTTTTATGACAAAGGCCACTACTTTTGATAACCAAAAAAAAAAAAAAAAAAAAACACTCCCAAATCTTGTATCAATGGACAATTTGGTTGGTATCATTTCTGCAAGATTCTTCATCATAAAGTTTAGGGATTTGTAAAGATTTTTTTTTTAAAATTATAGAAATCTCGCCGTCAAATCACCTCGTCCGAATTTTAGTGATATATATAAAACTCTCGACTATCATAAACTCTTATAATAAGTACACCCACTAAATTTGAACTTAGAACTTTAGCAACCAAACAAACTCCATGAAATTATAATAATATTGTGCTCTTTCCTTTTATAGTAAGTTAATACATTTTCTCTTGTGAGTTTCCATTTCCTTTTCTAGGATTCCTGATAGAAGTGGTCACGGTTTGGTTTGGTTCTAGAACCGAATCGAATCGTTCGATTTTTAAACCGATTCGGTTACGATTTCAGTTTTTTTTGGTGGATTTGACAGTAAAGGGAAATGACAATGATGGTTCTTGTGAGTTGTGACAACGGTGATTAAATTAAGAATCTGGTGCATATATATTTGAATATTAACATGGTAGTTAATGCGTTGCATCATTATTAAAGTATTTTGGTTTTGTAATTTATTCTAATATATTATAATAATATAAGTACAATTAAGTTAATGTACTCCATGTGTAGGATTGTTTTTTTGACATTACACAAATTAATTAACTTGTTTTTTGCTCAACAAATTTTATTATTAATTAAATGATATAGCATTCATGTAGATACTAGGTTTCATTTTTGATTATTGACTTTTGTGCTTCACATAGCAAACCGTAGTAGCATCGGAACTAATGATTGGGATTCAATGGTGAGTTGAGCTCGGGTTGAGTACTGAATCAATTATCAAAATTCATCTAATGTGGACCGCACATAGATCCCACTTATCTCGTAATTGTTGATCTAGTGTTCTGTGTTCAGTACAAACCCAATTCAATAACTAAATAATGTAAATATATTCAGAGGGTATTTTAGCATAGCAACAATTAAGGTTTAAGAGATCAATCACTAAGATGATTATGCAACCTAATAGTGTCATTACTACGCTAACAAGATGATCAGAGAGCTATACAAGGAAACTAGCACTTACATATGGGCATGAACACAATCTGAGTTTGAAATGAGATCGCAGACCTTAAGTAATATACCGACAAGTTAACCATCTCGTTGATAGATATCAACTCAAAAAACCCGACATCATAATGCAGACCCAAAACAAATCTGACGAAACAAAACAGATGGAAAATGTAAACGAGTCATTAGAGCCGCGGCATCAAACTTTCTTATGTTTCAGCCACATAATTTGCCGGTTTTTTTCCCTTAACGCGACAAACATCTCTCTGTTCTGCCTTTCAGTTAAGATATCCGCAGCTTTCATGAACAACTCATCGTCATCAACAATTTCAGGCATCCCTTCCACAATTTGCATCACTTCTGCAACGCTACAACCAGGCTTATCTTTCCCCTTAAAACTCTTCTTAGCTACTGCATCTATAAGAAAATCTAGTTGTTGAGATACCTTAACTTCAACTCCTGATGAAACTTCTTGTCTCTTTTTCCCTTGTGCAGAAACAACAGCATTATGTGAAGAATTGTCATCAACTCCAACTCCTTTAGAAACAACTTCTTTCCTTTTTTCCTGGGTAGAAACAACAACATTGCGGGAAGAATTGTGAACTCCAACTCCTTTTAAAAAAATTTGTCTCTTTTTCTCTTGTGTAGCAACAACAGCATTATGGGAAGCATTGCCAACAACTCCAACTCCTTTTGGAACATTTTCTCTCCTGTTTTCTTGTGTAGAAAAGGCAATATTTCGAGAAGCAGCATCACCAGCTTCAACTCCTTTAGAAACAATTTCACTCTTTTTTCCTTGTGTAGAAACAATAGCAGTACCTTTCGAATTGCCAACAACTCCAACTCCTTTCGAAACTTCTTGTCTCTTTCTCTCTGGCGCGGAAACAACACTACTACCGGAAGATGTGCTGTCATCCGTACTAGATGATTCCCCCTCCATGTAATTGAGATATTGATAAAGAATTAGCGGCAATGCCACCGACTCAAGTAATTCATCATCACTATCATCAGTAGAACTCATATCTGTATAATTATCCACATATTATTATAGACATCTCGATAATGAAATTGAAAAAAGATGAAAAATCAGAAATATTATAGACATTGATTCAAAAACTTGAGTCACCCAATTTAAAGATAACAAAACTTGAAAATTAACCATATGAACACCACCAAGAAATTTGTACTCTGTGTGAACAATGTAAAGATGACATGCAGAAATAGAGCTACAGCCATCCATGCTGTGGCTCTTTGACGACTTTTGCTAAAAGTGTAGGGCATAACAAAACTTGTAATCTTCCAGACGGGATTGCCAATACTCAAATGTTTAGTTTCTCACCAGTAAATCAAATGACACAGAGGATAACCTTATGCTGTTTCAACTTCCAAGCTTCAAACATAGACTATGAAGCCATCTTAGGATTTCAAATGATGGCACAGAATTTTGATTAATTAGCAAGCACATTGATGTAATGGAAGGCGATCAATATCTACGAATTATAACAAACACAGTCAAAGATTCCCATGCATTTATTCATTTATTTTTCCTTTTCACTTTCAATTAAAATGCTCACCATCACAAGAAATCATTTGTTTGTTTTATAGAACATAATGAAGATCAAAGCTGGGGCTTGCATTGACACCACCAAAAGCACTTGCTAAGGGTCGAAATACTTGATAGATTGTTTAGTTGATAAAAATAACAGTTCAATCGTGCTTTTCAGGAAGCGCTTCCAAGTGCTTTTAGTCAAAAGCGCTTTCTAAGAAAGCGCCTCCAAATCAACCTAAATTTAATAAAAAACAACGCATTAAAATGAAGGGAAAAAGTAAATGTTTTGCAGGAACCCTAGCACTGACCTTGTCAACGGCGGCGGCGGCGGCGGCGGAAGAGAGGGCGGAGAAGTTGAGAGAAGAGTGGGTTTTGAGGGCCCAGAAAATGAGCAGGTCGCGTGTAAACCCTAGCAATTAGCATATACCCAAACGTTTAGTAGATACGGTAATTTTCAATTTGGTCCATGTAATTTACTAAAGTAACACATTGAGCTTAAAATTTAACATTTGTATAAAATTCGTACCTATGTTAACTAGATATGAAAGTTCTAAGATTTTAACTATAGTTGTTGTGAGCTATACTAGCTAATTTAACCTCACATTTTTCCAAATACAGGACTGAATTTTTCTTTTTTAGGTATGTTTGAGATTGTGGTAGATTTTCTAATAATCATTTAATTGAGAATCTATTTTTATATTACGTTCAATTACTATTTATTTGATGATTGTTTCGTGTTATAAGTTTGAAAGAGTAACTCAAAACAACTGTATTTGAAAAAAAAAAAAAATTGACTATTCAAATATAATTAGAGAGTAGATAATAAAATAATTATTTGAGAATCCACTACAATCCCAAACATACTCAAAATATCCTATATAGAAAAGATGAGATTCATTGTGAGTCGTCATACATGTACTCGAACCCTCCCTCTCATTATCGGGGAAGAGCAGTGGCGTAGCCAGAACGTTGGAGGTAATACTTGATTTTCATAACAAGTGATAAATATTATTCATTTCAACAGGAGCAAATCAAAATTTTCTCATTAATCAACAAGATTTTTTTATTAATTTATAAAATATATTTTAACAAATTTTCAAATTGAGCGGCCGTTCTGCCACAGGGGAAGAGTGTTTTATCACTTAAGCCAAAGTTCTAGTCAAAGAATACATTTGCAGAAAAACGTAGAAGTAAAAGATTATGTCATTCACTTTTGACATTCAGCATAGGCTCTGCTATAATCAACACACCCAACACTTCAGATTAGGTTTAGTTGAATTGTATCTATAATTTAAAATATCACTAAAACAACATACTAGAAAGAAAATTATATATCATTTTGTATGCCTCGACTCTATATTACTTGGCTTTAAATTAAGATTACAAAAAATTCATTTGGAGCCATTAAGCTTAGATAACAAAAACAGGCCACCAGAAGAAAGTAGTACAGAAGCTGAGAAGCAAAGCAAATCCAGAGGAGATTGTATAACAGCCTTCTTACTCTTGTCAAGGAGCCCGATCAGAAGTAGCATCACTATGACGTGGCCGAGCTTTGTTTTTAGCTCATTCACCGACTTTATTTCTAGCCACCTCGGTCGTTCCTGGAGATTGAAAGACGAATGCTATTAGTTTGAGTCATGAAACATACATGCCAGCGAATGCTAAATCTGATACAAAAATACAGTTACAAACATTGCTTCAGAAGAAATGTTATCGAGTTGAACGATGGATGAAAAGTAAACAAACCTACCGTTAGAGCGAACAAGCCAAAAAGATTTGATCTGCAGTTCACTTTTTCTTTTGATAGTGACTTCCCAATGTCGAGATTGCTGACAAACAGCTCATAGAGACCCATCCCAAAAACCAGCATTACAGTTCCTAAGAGATAGACATCTAGAAGCACAACAACAAAGTCGAAATTAACGACTTCAGTTAAGGCTAAATGAAAGCATTTGTATCAGTAATTGAAAAGAAAAGCTTTCTACAATAACATACACGTTGTCTTTATCATTTTAATGGATGTTTAAGTGAGAAATAATGTGTTTAATTTGCATCCCTGTGTTCCAAGTCGAAATATAAGTTCAGAGATTAAATGCTGCTGCCAAAGTGCAGGTTCAATATTTAGCCTCCTTCAAATACTCTTGAAAGAAGTGTTAGCTATTCCAATTTCGGTCATAATAATACTAGACTTCTAAAGTAATATCCCAATGTTTTCATCCCAAGTGCTGATGTGGAACTCATTTATTGGATGATCAATTTCATTCATTTCACCATCCAATGAATGGATGTCATCTCACTTGGATGACAAATGTTGGGATACTACTTGGGAAGTGGCGCATTACTCATTGGGTTATTGATCAGAGGAAAGGAGCTCGAGGAAATGGATTTGCCAAAATTTAGCTATGCCTATATTTTCTTAAGTTGATTTCAGAAGTGATAAAACAATGTGTAAGTGAAAAAAGAGAAGTTCAAGCACACGCAATATTGTAGTATTCAGATATGAAATACATGTAAGAAGCAACAGATATCTCAGTGCTTCATTGAAGACAAAACTGATTAACACAAAAATTGAAAGAACATAATCTCAATTAAATGAGAAATAACTAAAAGAGTTCGCAACACAAAACTTCAATTGGGCGATCAGAAAAAGTGAAAAAGAAATGGAGCAAAATAATAAAAACCGACATGAGGGCATCATGACAAGTGGATGGATTTCTGTAGAGTCTTGATGTACAAACTCAACTACAGTACACTGTACACACTACGATGATAGTCCCTGGTGCTCAAATTAATATCTGTAATAAATATATGATCAGTTTCATTTATACGCTATTCAACGTAACCTCTTTAATCAACCAACAATACATACACAAGAAAGTAAAAATCATGCTGACTTTCATAATCCATTCAGTTATGGGTAACTTTAGTAATAACTAATAGCCTCTAAAGACAAAAACTAAATAGCAGAAACCCATGTACTTTTCTCATTTCACTATAACACAGAGGCAAAGCAAAAATCATCTTATATTATTTATGATGTAAAGTTGGAATACCATATTTTATTCTCTTCTCAAACCTCATAGACTAATTAATAGCTCCCAAAAAGCGCAGAGTAGCAACAAAACCAACAATAATTATAGGTTTCCATAGAAAGTTATTTTTATCTTGTGTTTGTTTCTGATGAAAAAAATCTCAATTTTATTTGTAAAAGCAAATTCGTATACTTTACTACGAAGTAATAGCATATTCAAATCGAACAGATTCTTAGCATGAGAAGAAAACTTAAACGAACAACTAACCAAACCTTGAGCAAAAACAGCACTTGTTTTCAATGAGAGAAGTAGAATATAGCATCGACATTAACAATAAGTCAAAAACACTCACCTATAGCCTCCACAAGCAATAATATCACTTTGCTGCGATTCACAAAATACTCCATGAAAGCTGACACAATATAGGTGCAACCCTGCATGCCCGAGTGAGTCAACAGCATAAATCGTAACATTGAAGAGAAACCCAAATGGTCACAGGAAAAAAATTATCAATACGCAACAATGGGTTCTCATTGCAGCCAAGATGATCCACTAATCCTCCAACATCATTACTATCTGCTAATCTGACTTTCATTTATGCATAAAAACTTGTAACCTTGTAATTTAGATCAACATCTTGGATGGCCGCAATAGAAGTCAAAGATCCAAAGCAAAAAATAGTCTAGAATTCAATAAGCAAATCAGCTAATTTATAATTCAGATGAAAAATATTGCTCTTTTCAAATTTTATCCTATAATATCTTAGAAAATATCAACCAAAAAAAAAAATAGTAAAATAACATGGCATCAATTAAAAACTTAAAAAGAAATACCTTAATGAAACAGAGAAATGAGCCAATTAAAGAACCTAAAACACCCAGAAGTGTCATGAACCGACCTCCATAAATAACCTACATAAAAAAAAAAAAGTACCCAAATAAATAAATAGACCCAAAAATTGCTTCAATATGAAAAAAAATATTCGAATAAAAGTAAAATGAGAACCTTCTCTATGTTCCCCTCGACAGCTTCAAGTTTGTCCATTTTGGAAGCAAGAACTGGCGATGAAGAGAGAGTCGATGCTGGCAACTGAATTTCATTTCTTAAGCTTTTGGTAGTTGCAATTAATGGAAATTTGATACTAGAATTAAAGACCCTTTTCAATTTGCAATCTTTTGTGAAGCATATCGGCGGTGGTAGTGGTGATGGTGGTGGTTTAATGGGTCTTGTGATCAACGGTCGAGATGATTTCATTGTTGGTGGGTTGAGGGTGGCCTGAGTCAGTAACGAGTTAAGCGAGTCAATGTGGAGGTAAAAGGTCGTTAATAAGGGGCTGGTGGCGTTCTGTTATTTGTACGATTCACGGAAGGGAGGGAATCATTTGGAATTTGGATATATTGTGTCTTAACTTTTGTATAAAAGATTTAATTATTTATAAATTTTTATAATTATATTTATAATTATCTCTACATCTTTAGCAACACACGTGGTAAATCCTTTTAGGGTGAGATTCAAAATGGAATTGTGCTTTATGTAGTAAATAATTTTCCACTAATTATATTTTGATATGATTATCGTGGACATTAAACGTAAATCATTTTAGTTTCAGGTCATTTTTCTTTGGAATAATCATTTAAAAAGATCTGAAGAATAATAACTCCACTGAATCTGATATACGAATATCATTAATACTAATTGTATGTAATTTTACGACCATCAACTTAACTAAACATATAATTAACCAATTTGACACATGTTATTATATGACATTAACATGTTTAATATTGAATCATGTGTCATAAACGAATTCAATGTCTAATAACAATATTTCCAACAAACTCTTTATATATATATAATAAAGGAGAATGGTGTTGGAGGAAAGAGAATGTATCCAACGGCTCTCTTTATGTGGCTTAATTGACGGCCCAGATCATTTCATTGGTAATTAGAGGAAATAGAGTGAATTGATTGATGGAAATGGTCAAAAATTTTCAAAATTGGCAAATAATGTAACACTGTGCCGTAGACACTGTCAAATACTGTAACATCGTGCCTACGGCACGGACATCATTTAATTAAAAAATAAAATCATTTAATTCTGTAACATCGTGCCGTAGGCACGAGCAAATACTGTAACACCGTGCCGTAGACACGGGCCAAATATTGTAATATCGTGCCGTAGACCGGGCAAAAACTAGTATATATATATATATAAGGAAAGTTCTTTATTGAAAGAAGAGAGGACAAGAGAGAAAAAAAAATGAATTCAATTCAATAAGAATTGAGAACACATATAAATTAAAGAGAATATTCTCTTAAACAAACCAAAAAGTTATTCACATATTATGAACTCAAATTAAATACATAAAAAAAACAAAAAAACAATTACTTCAATCCTATTATTGATTTTAGCTTAGAGGATCTTTGACTGTTATATCCCCACGTGTTAAACGAATAGCATACTTCAACACCTGAAGTATAATTAGCTCCGGAACCATATGATTAATTAACAACAACGTCTAATACTTTAATCATAAGGAAATTGATAAAAACTAGTTAAAAAAAATATTTATTAAAATGAATCACAACGTTTGAGATTTACTAAAATGATCACTTTCTCCAAAATAGACTTAAAAAATTCAAATTTTTCAAAATCTACATCGCTTTTTTTTAAAAAATTCGGAAATATGAAGTTATTTACTTTTTTTGATATTTTTTTATATTATTTCCTTTATATATATATTAATAAAATAAATTTTATTTATTTATAGACTATTTTTCTAAATTCCCATTTTTTCCTTTGGGACTTAAATGTAACAAAATTATATATATATATATATATATATACCATGAAAAAAATATATATCAAAAGCAATGTCAGTCAATACATCATCAGGTCTCGTATCTCTCTCAACTGACATCCTCCTCAGAAGCTCTAACGCCTCATGTAATGATCGCTATATTCTTTTATGCCGATCATATATTTTTTTATGTCGATCCTCCATCCTCTTCTGTAGATCCTCCATCCCCGTCTATCCCTCCTATATCTCAAATACGTTGTCACATAACAAAGTGACTAATGGATCATCTGGAGAATGAGAAGCGTGAGATGGGCCAACGTGAGATGGGCTAGCGCGAGATGGGCCAACGTGAGATGGGCTAGCGCGAGATGGACCAGCGTCATCGGCGTCTTCTGGTGGATCATCAACAACATGATCAACATGTGATGACTGGTTCTGTGTAGCACGACAATATACCAAACAGATAAAAAAATTAAATACTCGAATCACTATCATTTTTATCATAAATTATATATATTATTTTTTGATACATGTCATGAAAACATCGCATGCTTTTGTACAACAGATGTCCCTCCATCGCAGAAATCTCTGGTTAATGACAGTCGGATACTCATAGGAGACCAGCTCGTCATCTAAATTCAGCTGAAAATACTGCATAAGTCGGGTGATGGCCATGTCATCGGGAATGTCATTCCTACTATGGGCATGAACCTGAAACCAATGCCCTATAATAAGAGCTCTTATGTCTGCCCTGCGGCCCTGCAAGTAAAAGTATATTTTTATGATTTATCTATAATAAAAATATAAAAATAAATTAATATGTATAATATAAAATACGACATGTAGTATGCAGCCTAACTAACAAAACAATGTCTAAAATATTGACATCTTCCCAGTGACTGATAGGCGACACGATGATCAACTGAATGATATCATGTATAGGCCAAATGCCTAATTTGATGTGCCTATGCCTCAAAGCGTGCAATCGATCATCATAAAATGAAGCGCGCTCACTCTCCGTAAGCCTCGATCCCAGTACCCTACCAATGTCAGCTCTCTGATCAAGTTATGCTTTGTATCGCCAGCCATCATGGACCCCAAACTACATACCATTTATAACTGGACACCTCAATATCTCATATATCAAATCAGAGGTAATATATAACCTCATCCCGAACAACCAAGTAAAAAACTGAAAACGGTGCTTCTGAATATTTTCTGGATCAATGTTACTGATAAACATTTAATATAATCGAGCATACACTGAGGCGTCTAAAGTATATAGGTTGTCTCATCCCATATCGCGCAATAGATCGATCTTTCCATATTCTATAATATATTATATATCTACTGTATATGCCCCGATAATAGGTCGTGCAGTCCAGACATTCTAGTATCGATTGAAATACTCGTTGTCTGAGAAGTAATAAGGAAGAACACCGGCCATAACTTCGGAGACAAGTTCGGATTCGGTGAAAGTTCGGAGAAAATTTCGGATTCATAAGTAACTTCAGAGAAAAACACTTTCGGCACCAAAACAATGATAGTGGAGTTAACTTCTCTTAGAAGCTTGCCTGAAGCAAAGAAATACTTTCTAAGTCTTGGTGGATAATTTGGATATTTTTGTCGTATTATGTGAATAATTTATAGACCTCGGCCTTTATAGTTTTAAGAATTCGGAGATCCGAAGTTATTACCTCGGATCTCCGGAATTACTTTGGATATCCGAAATTTTAAATAAAAAATAAATAAAGTTCGGTGTAGACTTCGGAGAATTTCGAAGAAAATACTCATTTAGGTAAAACTCAAATGTTGTGGCTCATTTTGACAAATGGCAAAATTTATTTGGCTAGTTTTGCCAATTTCTGTTAATCATATCAATACACATCAATAGGACCTGCCATTGCTGGTCATATCAACCCCATATATTCTTGAAGATATGACCTATCTGCTTCCTTATATTTTTATTATCTAATAACTATTAATCATAATTTATATATATATATATATAGCACAATATTAAATCCATTGCTAAAAAAAAAAAAAAAAAAAAAATTCGACAGTGTGTCATCTCATATCAATAGGAAAGAATATTAGGATGTGTTTATAAGGAGTAATTTTTTAGATGCGTTTTGTGTAGACTTGAATCTATTTATACTATGAACAAAACTTTGACGTACTGATTAGTTGTGATGAATGTCATAAGTAAAAGCAATAACACAATGAATGGGGATATTTTAACACAATTTTTTTTGGACAAAAATCTAGATATCAAAATTCAGCTATTTAAGCTAATCTAATAGTACATATTCACAGTAAAAAATCTAGTAGTGTTGCAATCAAAATTGGCGATCCATCACTGCCACCAATCAATTCGAAAATTTATTTCATATGTCCTACAAAATAATGAAAAATATAATTTATTAATGAGATAATTTTAATTTACTAAATTTTAAAATATAGAATATCTATCTTTTTTTTTCTTTTTTTTTTTTGAAAATCAAATTTTACAGTAACCGCTGAGAATAACAACACAAAAGCTCAAAGAAGGGAGTGCAAAATTAAAGTAGACCCATATCAGAATGCCATTAGAATACCAAGATGTCACCAAATCTGATACATGTAATACCATCATTTTTTTTGTTTTTTGTTTTTTTTAAACTCATTTCACATGGTAAGGCTCAGTTTGTTTTAGAAGAAAGATCAAAGGGGAGATATACAAGAAAAGATCGATATAGTAATCAGCAATCCAAGTTAGGTGCTTTTACTTGGAGATAAAGTCATCATAAGATTCTCTAACAGAGAGATTGCTTATATATTATACAAACTTTTTTTTTTTTTTTGAAATTATTGAAAATCCCACCGCCAAATCATTTATTCCGGGTTTAAGTTTTATTCAGGGTTTAACCGGAGCAGGTAAAACCTCCGGCTGTCCCAGACTCTTACAAAAAACGCAATCCTTGGATTCGAACCCGGAATCTTAATGTCAGATCCTAAACCCTACATCATCAAGTCACGTCACTTACACTTATTATTATACAAACTCATGCTAGCTATCACACATAATAATAAAAATGCTTTAAACTAAGGGAAGGAAGATACCAAAACCTTCCCCCCAAATTTTGTCTATCTCCCCAAACCCTAAAGCCAAAACCATTATTTGTGCTTCATGTTGTGATCACTTTTAGTCTTAGAATTATCAGTCACCTCCAATGCCATCATCAAAGTTGATATCTCATCCGCGGCGCCGCACCCACCCGTTGGTATGGGCTGCAGCCATCATCTGCACGATCATAGCCATCGCAGTGATCATCGCGGGCATAGCACTATTCATCGGATACTTGGTCATGCACCCCAGGATCCCAGTCATAAGTGTTGCAGGTGCTCATTTGGACCTGTTTCAGTACAATCAGGCAGGCTCGATGGAGACTCAAATCACCATTTTCATCGGCGTGAAGAATGGAAATGAAAAGGCACATACCATCTTCTCTGATACGAGTTTTTATGTGTTGTTTGATGGGATCAAGATTGCACAGCTTGTTGCTGGCCCTTTTGATGTGAGCAAAAATAGTTCAGTTGTTTTTAAGTATGTGGTGGAATCATGGACTGTGCCATTGGATCCTGAGCAACAAGAGGTAGTGGATGCCTCATTGAATAAAGATGAGATTAGGTTTGATTTGAAAGGAGAGTCAAGAAGTAGATGGAGAGCAGGGCTTCTTGGCTCTGTTAAATTTTGGTGTCATTTGGATTGTCAGCTCAAGTTTCATCCTGTTAATGGAAGTTACATTCCTAATTCAAGATGTGTTAATGAAACAAACAACGAATATAATAATTTTATTTAAACAGAAACTAGAAAAGGTAATACAAATCAAAACCAACAGAAACTTACAGAATCAACAACAAAATTTATAAACTCACAGACTTGAGATTGAGGCTAGCGTAACGCTATGTCCTATAGCAGAATTTCGTCCCTACTCTTGTGCTTGTAGTTCTACGGACGTCTGCCACCAGGATTCAACAATCTGAAGTCGAAATTCTGCACCGAAATCGACCCCCTGGCGAATCTACTTGATATCTTATTTAATTCGTTTCCCAAAGACCAGATTTGATAATCAGTGTTTTCCACAAAGTTTTCAATATCCTTTCAAATGCATACTGTTCTATTTAAATAGACAGTTAGAAACAGTTGAACTTGATGACTTTTCAGTAGGGTTATGTTCTTTTGATTTAAACTAAAATTCAAATCCAAAAAATAAACAAAAAGAAAAAGTATTACAGGGAGGCTAATATATATTAAATATATATTAATTATCATGCCAACCATACATCCAAGCCATGCATCAAAGCCCAAGCCCAAGCCCAAGCCTTATCATTCCAATTTAATACAAGTGTTTGAATACCACTTATAAACTTTTCATATTCCCTTTACATTTCCTATGTGGGATTCATATTACTATTTACTATACAAACTCTTACAAGATGTAGCTCCAAGGCTAAATACTAAATCATCTTAATTTCCTTCTTTTTTCTTTTTTAATTTCTTTCTCTTCAATGTTCATGTTCATGCAAATTCTTTGCAATTTAGTTTCAGTTCATTTAGAGAGAGAAAATAATGAAAACCCATCATCTCCTTTATTGTTAATATTATTTTCTTGTCCATTGAGTGTTATTTTTTGAATTAATATCCAGTGCACATTTGATAAAAGACTCATGTAAAGTCCACAAACTCAGTTCCAATCCTTATTTTTGAGGATCAATACTTTCTTTAAGAAAATATGTAAAAGCTTTCCCATTTCATTAATTATTATTATTTTTAATTATTTCTCAGTTGTTAATTATTTTTGCATCTACAAGGCTCCGAATATAGAAAAGGGCAGGAAAAGAAAGAGATCGATTATCTTTTCTTCCACGTTTTTTTAATCAGTTGGTCATTTTATGAGCACTTTACTTTTTTGTTTAGAATATTTATAGTTTCTTCTGGATGGCAATTAACTCACTAGATGCTACGATACGGCCTTATTGAGGTTTACAAGACATATTAGGTTACAGAAATTTCAAGATGGCCTGATCCGTTCGGTATAGAAAATTATATTTATATCCGATTTTTAATATATCGGAACTAATTAGAATTCCATTTTGTTTAAATTTTATTTTTACATAGCTAAGCAAATTAATATGCATGTAATTCTCTTACGTGTTGATCATGTGGATGCTCTTTCTGCCACCTGTCCCACCTCATACTCAAACACTTCAAAATACAAAAACCCCTCTCTGTTGAACTCTCCTGCTACTTGAATTTAATTTATGAATTAAAATCAGGAAGGCAAGAACACTAACAGCAAATAAAATGAAACACAAAAAAAAATATGAAATGAATAAACTTGAAGTGCAATATATAACAGAGGATCAGTGTGCACATCACGTGATATCTTTGTAACAATTTCTGGAATTTTTACTACTACTGTGTCAAAGCCAATCGCATCATTATCGTTCCAATAATGAGAAGAGAGAGAATAAAATGAATATGAGTCCAAAATGAAAAGGGTGATAATAAATTTAACTTAAATAACTAATTGCATTAGCAAATTTATTTATCTAGAAATGATAAATACATTCATTAACCAGCGTATTTGGGTGGTTGTACGGGCCAAATTTGGGTCAAGGGTAATTTCGACCTTTTGCTCCAGGTCCACCACTAAATACACCCCCGAAACTCTCTAATCAAGCCCCAAAGGCATGGCGCAGGCCCAAGCCCAGTGAACACCATCACCCACAGGATCCTCTAAAGGTCAGTCCACATAATGCCCAAGCTCACGAACACCACTCATAACGTTACCAGCCTACAAACGGGCAAGCACAATAAACACCCTTTATGGAGTCATCCGTAACTGACGCCCAACGATCAAGGCAATCAAATAGTAGTAAATACACCCGAAGGTGTGTATATAAACGAAGAGTATCCAGGAGGAAAGGGGGGCTCTCCTACTTATGACTTTAGAACACTCACACTCACACTCCAACTCACATCACCTCATTCCTACCGCCCTCACGGCAGTCTATGGGGATCAAGGTAACATCTGACCTTGCTCCTCCTCTTACGACTTAATACATCTCATTCCCATCACTGACTTGGGCGTCGGAGTACCTACGGCTTCCACCACACCGGTGGGTAGACCCTCCACGCTCACCCTACATCTTTGTTTTGCAGGATCGCCAGTGCCCCTATATGAAATCTCAATTGTAGGCCCCGGGTGAAAACCAGCGTCTACAATTTGGCGCCCACCGTGGGGCCTTGACGATTCGTAGCAGATAAAAGACCTCTCAATCTACGGTTCCTAGAAACCATGGCTCCTAGCAGTAAGCAGACACCACATCCTATGACTACGCATTTGATCATACTCCGAGAACGATTACGCGCCTTAGAATGAGAGAATCAAGCAATCTGAAACTCCACTGCATCCTCCGGAGTAAATCTCTTGAACTTCCCAATCAACTTTTCCAGGTCGATCATATCAAACACGAGTGTTGATCATTAAATTCACCAAATTTAATGAAACAAACCAAAAATGACCAATCAGAGTCAACAAACCACAAGAATAATTCAATTTCTCCTCTTCAATCATCAAATCTGGGCGAGAGAGCCACTTAGCATTCATCACGCTACAGCCACTTAGCATTCAATTTCTTCTCTAAACCCCATTTGATTAGGCAGATTCTAAATCCCCCACCTTTCCATCAAGTCTGTTCACGCAGATCCAAACAGAAACATTCATACCTGAAACGATGTTGTTTGCTTGCGGTCGAGTGGAGGCAAGATTTGAGAAATGAGGGAAAGTGAATAAATCAGATTCGCGATTGAACAGCAGTGGGGGCATCCTCGCGAAGACTGAATAAGTATCTTCCAGTCGACTCGACGAGATGAGCATGCGACTCGGGCTCACACGCAGCTACGACAGCCAAAGTCCAACCCACCGAGATTAACCCTAACTCAACAACCAACAACCTACCATGAGACTCGACTGCTTACCTATTAGGCGTTCAGCCCCTACATTCATCTGTGTCAACAGATCTCAGACCACAGTTCCATTAAACTCCTCGAGCCTGCCCAAATCGGCGTCAATCTCGACCCCAGTGAAAGAGTAGCTATGGATCGACATGAATTTAATGAGAAATTGAGGGATGGTCTCGGCGAGTGTGGCAACAGGGTTCTGGGCGCGGTCGAAACTGGGTCGCCACTCGACATTGAGGTAGATGATGAGTCGGTGAAGCCTGAGGCGGTGGACGCGTTGGGTTTCGAAGATCCATTGATCGACGAGGTCTTCCTCAGTGGTAACAACGGTACGGATCTGGTCATAGAGGAGGTGACGTCGTAGATGTTGTGGGAGTCGTAGGGGAGTTGGTGATCGTATATGCTCGTTGTCATTTTGTTTGCTTGCTTCAAGGCTTTGGCCCACTCGACTAATGTGAAGGATTGGCAATGCATGCGTGTCACACAACGAGAATAATACTAAGGCTTTAGCAATGTATGTGTGCCACTCGACTAATAAGAAGGCTTAGTAGCATATAACGCACCATTCGACGAGACCAGTGTGCAAACTAGGCTTTAGACAAATGTGCCACGCAGTAGGACACAAATGAGGGCTAGGCACAAAGGCAATGTGGATTTTTATCGACCCATGATGCATGAGAAAATTATCATCTCTTCCTCAGACGACATGAAAGGTATCGTAGTATGAGGAGTGAAACTCTATTTGACTTGTCTTAGGTCTAGTAGAGTCAGGAATGGTAACCTTGATATACATTCATCAAGTCCATACGACAATGTCGTGTGAAACAACTCATGAACCTTCATCTGGTTCAGTCGACCGGGAACATCCCCCATGGACTCATGTCGAGTCAAATGAAGACATAGACTTCCTACAGTCCATACGACAATGTCGTGTGAAATAACTCCTGAACATTCATCTGGTTCAGTCGACTGGGGAGATCCCCCATGGACTCATGTCGAGTCAAGTTGTAGGCATGGATTACACATGCCGAATGACTATTATCTTCCTGGCTTCATCAAGTCCAGTCGACCGGGGACATCCCCCATAGACTCATGTCGAGTCAATTTGTAGACATGGATTACACATGTCGTATGAATTATACCTTCCTGGACTCATCAAGTCCAGTCGACCGGGGAGATCCCCCATGGACTCATGTCGAGTCAAGTTGTAGGCATGGATTACACATGCCGAATGACTATTATCTTCCTGGCCTCATCAAGTCCATTCGACCGGGGAGATCCCCCATGGACTCATGTCGAGTCAAGTTGTAGGCATGGATTACACATGCCGAATGACTATTATCTTCCTGGCTTCATCAAGTCCAGTCGACCGGGGACATCCCCCATAGACTCATGTCGAGTCAATTTGTAGACATGGATTACACATGTCGTATGAATTATACCTTCCTGGACTCATCAAGTCCAGTCGACCGGGGACATCCCCCACGGACTCGTGTCGAGTCAAGTTGTAGACATGAATTACACATGTCGTACGACTTATAATTTCCTGGTCTCATCAAGTCCAGTCGACCGGGGACATCCCCTATAGACTCATATCGAGTCAAGTTGTAGGCATGGATTACACATGCCGAATGACTATTATCTTCCTGGCCTCATCAAGTCCAGTCGACTGGGGACATCCCCTGTAGACTTATTTCGAGTCAACTTGTAGACATGGAAGGCACATGTCGTATGACTAATATTCTGACCTTCATCTGGTCCAATTGATTGGGTACTTCCCCAATGGCTCTAGTGAGTCGAATTCATTATCCCGACAATCATCTGGCTTGGACGACTGGGTACTTCCCCAATGGCTCTTGTAGAGTCAAGTTGATGACTTGACATTTGTTTGGTTCAATCAATAGGCAGCATCAACGCTCGAGTACACCAACATAATATGGCATCATCCCATGTGACCCATGCGTCAAATACTCTCCAAGCCAAGGACTCCTTGACTTAGAGAGTATGGGACAAACTGTACGGGCCAAATTTGGGTCAAGGGCAATTTCGACCTTTTGCTCCAGGTCCACCACTAAATACACCCCTGAAACTCTCTAATCAAGCCCCAAAGGCATGGCGCAGGCCCAAGCCCAGTGAACACCATCACCCACAGGATCCTCTAAAGGTCAGTCCACATAATGCCCAATCTCACGAACACCACTCATAACGTTACCAGCCTACAAACGGGCAAGCACAATAAACACCCTTTATGGAGTCATCCGTAATTGACGCCCAATGATCAAGGCAATCAAATAGTATTAAATACACCCGAAGGTGTGTATATAAACGAAGAGTATCCAGGAGGAAAGGGGGGCTCTCCTACTTATGACTTTAGAACACTCACACTCACACTCCAACTCACATCACCTCATTCCTACCGCCCTCACGGCAGTCTATGGGGATCAAGGTAACATCTGACCTTGCTCCTCCTCTTACGACTTAATACATCTCATTCCCATCACTGACTTGGGCGTCGGAGTACCTACGGCTTCCACCACACCGGTGGGTAGACCCTCCACGCTCACCCTACATCTTTGTTTTGCAGGATCGCCAGTGCCCCTATATGAAATCTCAATTGTAGGCCCCGGGTGAAAACCAGCGTCTACAGTGGTTACGAGTAGAGTTCGAAAAAGCAAAAAATTGATGGAGTGGGAGGAGTCTTCCGAACTTATAAGTTACATTTATATGCTTTATATTTATGATTATTAAGTATGAAAACATGAGAAGCATTCAGGCATATTTGTGTTTTGTGTACTTGGTGGCAAATGACTTAGAACTTAGTTGTGAGGTCCTGAATTCGAGTTCATGTGGTGTATTTTTTTTGTTAAGGTCTGAGATAAATCAGAAGTTTTACTTATTTCGTTTAAACTCGGGTCGGGTGATTTGGCGACGAGATTTCCAACAGTTCCAAAAATATATATTTATATTTTGTTCTTTGTAAAAGACATGTTTTTATTTGTGTTAATACCATAATGTATACTTAAAAACATGGCTTAGGAGTATTTTATATGCATAGCCGTCACTAATAGTAAGAAATTTCCTTCAAATATTACAACAATAATTTATTCGAAAAACAAAATAACACGAGATTATGATATTAGATAAATCAAGATTGTTGAAAATGTCGATTTAAATTTCAGACTTTTGGAATACTTATAAAATAGAGAAATTTACCAAAATTTCAGTGATGAAAACATAGACCTCTTATGATTAGAATAAGATTTTCTTTATATTAAAGAATAAGATTATTATCATTATCATTTTGATAAATAACTTTCATTGTTTCTGTCCAATGACCATCAAGTAAAAATCCATTCACTTCAAAGAATGAAATACACACATATAAGTTGGGTGAAACAAATGATTTTTCTACCCCCCCAAAAAAAAAAAAAATCCATTCACTTCAAAGATCAATTTTTTTTTTTTTGTAATATATTTTTTCATTTCATGAAAACACAATATTAGTTTCATTTGACACTATTAGTTTTGCTACTACATGAGCATATTTGAGCCATCGAATATTTTTTTTTTTATGTTTTCTTTTTATATAATCCAAAATAAGAAAACCATATAAGTTTCTAGAAAAATATATTCCAAACTCTCATTGATAATATTTTTCCTTCAAATAGAAAAATATCAAATTTTAAAAAAACTATTTTTGAAGAGATTTGAAGATTTTTGCATAGTCTTTTGGAGACATAATAGTGAAAGGTTGTCAATAAAATACAAATCACTACTTTTAGTATAGTTCTTCAAAAATATATAGTGAAATAACATTTTCATTAAAATATATTACAAATTTATTTGTTTACTGTGTTCTTACAACGGATTTTGAACAGACAGTAAACTGAATACAAAAGTACAATTAACAACAGTGATACAGTAATCAACAATACAAATAAAATAGAAGACAGTTGTAGGCAATAAAGCACATATCAGCAACAGGAAGAATTCCGAGGCTTGTTGTGGCAACAATCTCCTTAAAACAAATTCGTCCCCTACGGATCGGTGCAGTAGAACGCGAGACGTTTGTTTCCCAGGATGCAACGGAAAAATAGACGAATTGGGCACCACCAAATCCGACTTCAACGAACAACCGAAGTGCTTGAACTCTCTCAAAAGATTTACTAAATTCCAATTTTCTCTTGTGTGTAATGTGTGTAATGTTAAAAAACGAAAACACTACTATATTAAAGAAAATAACATGCCAATTGAGTCTCATCAATGAGAGGCTTTACACTTGTTGTAACCATCAAGTTGATTAATGTCATTAATCTCAAATTGTAACCACAAAGATGATTAATTGTCATTGATTCAACTGTTATGGAACATAAAAAGGCTTGGAAAAAATAAAGAGACATCCAAAAATTGGCTGGGCCAGGCCCGCTCAATTTGGTCCGGCATTCGTGTACGCAGGACACGCGGGTGCACACGAGCCAAGCTTGATTCGGATTTGATTTGCCCACCCCCCCCCCCCGCACGTAGAGAGAGCCTCTATCCTTACAACTCTTACCCATCTACATATGAGCAATCATATATAAGCATAATATTCCCTCTATAGCTTTCCCATATGGGACAAGCTTACTTTTCTTTATTTTCCAACACCAATGGGTGAACTTTGAGCAACAATTTCTCATTCACCCAAGCACCATTTTAAGCATATGAATATACCATTTCGAAGTACTCACGGAGGAGTATCCGAATCATTCAATAACAACCACTAACACGAAGTGGACCATGCTTAAAATTGAGCCTCAAAATGCTTATCAATAAGCATTTTCCAACAATCCCCCACATGAATGAAATTGGCGAAAAACGTCGAATAAAATTATTTTATAAAACATTTTATTTTGACCTAAAAGAGTTCAACGGTTCAACACCTGCATAGGATAGGTAGGCCTCAGCCTTTGAACCTTCCCTTGTGAAAATATATCTCATTTACTGGCTGACAGTGGATGCGATGTCATTGAACTGTACTGCCGTTCATGTAAATGGAGAACATATATCACACAGATGTTTTACCTAACACATCTGAGTTCTCATTGTTATGCTCATTTTGGCCATGAACATCAACCTGGTTCTGCAAGAGTTTCTAAGAATTGTGCCCCGTACAATTCCCTTTGAAGCGGCCCCACTTCTCTCTCACATAGGTGATTTCTTATTTAAGAGCATCTCGTAATACTCTGCTCGGATTCCCGACGCATAAGAATCATTAAAAGCCTTGCTTAACCTCAATCCATACGAGCATCACTATTTCATTTCACCATAGGAATGGACTAGAGGGTAAACCCCCCACAGTGAACCAATTATGTCTTTTACGAGTAGGTTGTCCCATTGAACCTAGATCTTGGGATCTCCAGTCAACAAGGTTGGGTTTTCCTTCGTAATAAACATTTATCTAATGGGGTTTAGTCCCATTCCCCTCGATGATTTCACAACCAACTCTCTATTTAACCCTTTGGTTAGCGGATCCGCAATGTTATCCTTTGACTTTACATAGTCAATCGAAATAACTCCAGTAGAGAGTAATTGTCTAACGGTATTGTGTCTACGACGAATATGTCTAGACTTACCATTATACATATTGTTATGTGCCCTTCCAATTGCAGATTGACTATCGCAATGAATGCAAATTGCTGGCACTGGCTTAGGCCAACTTGGAATATCCTCTAGAAAATTTCGAAGCCATTCTGCTTCTTCAGCACATTTGTCTAATGCAATGAATTCTGATTCCATTGTAGATCTGGCTATCACAGTCTGTTTGGAGGATTTCCATGATATAGCTGCACCTGCTAGTGTAAACACATAGCCACTGGTAGACTTTGAGTCTTTCATGTCAGATATCCAATTAGCATCACTGTATCCTTCAATTACAGCTGGATATTTATGATAGTGCAACCCATAATTACGAGTAAAACGTAAGTACCTAAGTACTCTCACTATTGCTTTCCAGTGATCAACCCCTGGATTACTCGTATATCTGCTGAGCTTGTTTACTGTACAGGCTATATCAGGTCTTGTACAACTCGATAGATACATCAAACTCCCGATCACTCTAGAGTATTCTACTTGAGATATACCATCTCCCCTATTCTTCGATAGGTGTAGACTCACATCTAAAGGAGTTCTAGCCACAGCAGAATCATCATTGTTGAATTTACCAAGAATCTTGTCCACATAGTGCGACTGATCAAGAATAAGTCCATCAGGACTTCTCGAGACCTTTATTCCCAGAATGACATCTGCTAGACCCATGTCTTTCATGTCAAACTTGGATTTCAGCATATTCTTGGTAGATTTCACCATTTTAACATTACTCTCCCGACAATCAATATGTCATCAACGTAGAGACATAAAATGACATAGCCAACTTCTGTCTCTCTGACATAAATGCATTTATCACACTCATTGATTTTGAAACCATTTGCTAACATGGTGTCATCAAACTTTTTATGCCACTGTTTCGGAGCTTGTTTTAATCCATACAAGGATTTAACCAACTTACAGACTTTCTTTTCTTGTCCTGGAGCTATAAAGCCTTCAGGTTGTTCCATGTAAATTTCTTCATCTAAATCTCCATTTAGAAAGGCTGTTTTCACATCCATCTGATGTACCTCAAGATTGCGCAAAGCTGCAATCGCTATTATCATCCTTATGGAATTTATTCTCGTTACAGGAGAATAAGTATCAAAGTAATCAAGACCTTCACGTTGTCTGTAACCTTTAATTACAAGTCTTGCTTTGTACTTGTCAATTGATCCATCTGCCTTCATTTTCTTCTTGAAAATCCACTTGGACCTAAAGGTTTACATCCTGGAGGAAGATCCACTAACTCCCAGGTGTGATTTTGTAAGATGGATTCAATTTCACTATTGATGGCATCTTTCCACAAAGCACCATCAGCTGACCTTACAGCTTCGTTATAGCTTTGAGGATCATTTTCTAGCAAAATGTCAAAAAATCTGGACCAAATGATTTTTCCGTTCTAGCTCTTTTGCTACGTCTTGGTTCAAGTTCAACAACTTGTTGATCCTCCGGAACATTTATTTGTTCTCGGTCCTGACTATCTTCAATGATAGTCTCATGTACCCGTTTGTGTACATTTGAATTCGAATTAGTTTTACAAGGAAAAACGTGTTCGAAAAATGATGCATTCCTCGACTCCATTATCGTATTCTTGTGAATATCTGGTATATTAGACTCATGCACAAGAAATCGATAAGCATTACTGTTATGTGCATATCCTATGAAAATGCAATCAACAGTTTTTGGTCCTACCTTCACCTTTTTAGGTGGAGGAATAACTACCTTGGCAAGACACCCCCACACTCGTAGGAATTTATAGGAAGGTACTCTTCCTTTCCACATTTCATAAGGAGTTTTCCCTACTTCTTTCCTGGTACCTTATTTAAAAGGTAATTAGCTGATAAGACAGCTTCTCCCCACATATTCTGAGGTAATCCCGAGCTGATTAACATAGCGTTCATCATCTCTTTCAAGGTACGATTCTTCCGTTCTGCAATCCCATTGGATTGAGGTGAATAAGGAGCTGTGGTTTGATGTATGATTCCATTTTGTTCACAAAGTGATTCAAAAGGAAAAACATACTCACCACCACGATCACTTCTTAACTCTTTAATTCTTTTATTCAGTTGGTTCTCAACTTCATTCTTATAGAGTACAAATTTCTCTATAGCTTCGTCCTTGCTTTTCATCAAATACACATAGCAAAATCTTGTGCAATCATCAATAAAGGTAATAAAATATTTATTACCGCCTCTTGATTGTATTGAATTAAAATCACATACATCGGTATGAATTAGATCAAGTGGTTCAGAGTTTCTTTCAATACTATGAAAGGATGACCTAGTTAGTTTTGCCTCAACACAAGTATCACACTTATGTTTATTATCAATTTTAAAATTGGGAATGTGATTCATGTTAATTAATTTCCGCAATGAATTAAAATTAACATGTCCTAATCTACCATGCCAAATTAGAGTACTCAACAATATAAGCAGAAGAACTAGCTTTATTGATATTTTTGGGTTTAACAACCATTACATTGAGCTTAAAAAGCCCATCAGTTACATACCCTTTTCCCACATACAACCCATTTTTAGTCAAAACTACTTTATCAGACTCGAACACCATCCGAAATCCATGCTTGTTCAAAAGCGATCCAGACACAAGATTCTTCCGATTTCTGGTACATACAGAACGTTGTTCAAAGTCAACTCTTTCCCAGAAGTCATCTTCAGAATCACCTTTCCTTGACCTTCAATCTCAGATGTTGCTGAATTTCCCATGTATATTTTTTCCCCATTACCACAGACTCAAATGAAGAAAACATGCTCTTGTCCGAGCACACATGTCGAGTGGCACCAGTGTCAATCCACCACTCTCTTGGGTTAGAACCCACAAGATTCACCTCAGAAACCACAGCTGAAAGGTTAATGTCTGAAACATCTTGAGTCATGTTTTCCATCACATTAGCCTCTTGATTCTTTTTCTTCTTCGGCAGTCTGCACTCAGAAGATTTGTGACCCATTTTGTCACAGTTGAAGCATTTTCCTTGAAATTTGGATTTCTTGGAAACTCCTCCTTTAGGGCCCATCTTTGACCCTTTGTTCTTAGGGTTCTTGTTCTTTTGGCCATGTTCAACAACATTTGCTTTGGCCTCATGAGTTATGCCTCTCTTGTCAGATACACGATTATCTTCCTCAATTCTGAGCTTAAGAACCAAGTCTTCAATACTCATTTCTTTTCGCTTATGCTTTAGGTAATTCTTGAAATCTTTCCAACCAGGTGGTAGTTTTTCAATTATCGAGGCTACTTGAAAGGTTTCACTTAAAACCATCCCCTCAGCATGTATTTCTGCTAGAATATTTGCAATTCTTGTACTTGACTTAACACAGTTTTGGAATCAACCATCTTAAAATCTAGGAAACGGCCTACGACAAATTTCTTAGTACCGGCATCCTCAGTTTTATATTTTCGGTCTAAAGATTCCCAAAGCCCTTTTGCTGTTTTCATTCCGGCGTACACACTGTACAAGGAATCACTCAACCCATTTAGCACATAATTCCTACATAGGAATTCAGAATGTTTCCAAGCATCGATTGCAGTGATCACTTGGATATCAATCTCACCCTCCGCGGGTACAGGAGCATCTTCCTTTAGAAACCTTGCTAGGTTCAACGTGGTCAAGTAGAAAAACATTTTCTGTTGCCACCGTTTAAAATTCTGTCCACTGAATTTTTCAGGTTTTTCCGCAGCAGGATTGACATGGCTCACATGTCCAACAGATTGTCTAGCCATAGAGGCAGTGACACTTTGGCCAGCCACAGCAGCTGCCATATTAAGCCCAGAGGCTGAAGCAAGTTGGCCAGCCGAAGAGGCTGCCACTGCACTTTGGCTAGCCACAGGGGCTGCCACAACATTCTGCCCAACCACAGGGGCTGCCAGAACATCTACTGTGTTTGGACTGTTTTCCATATCCACAGAGCGAATTTGTTTTAAGACTATTACAAATTTATTTGTTTACTGTGTTCTTACAACGGATTTTGAACAGACAGTAAACTGAACAAAAGTACAATTAACAACAGTGATACAGTAATCAACAATACAAATAAAATAGAAGACAGTTGTAGGCAATAAAGCACAGATCACAACAGGAAGAATTCCGAGGCTTGTTGTGGCAACAATCTCCTTAAAACAAATTCGTCCCCTACGGATCGGTGCAGTAGAACGCGAGACGTTTGTTTCCCAGGATGCAACGGAAAAATAGACGAATTGGGCACCACCAAATCCGACTTCAACGAACAACCGAAGTGCTTGAACTCTCTCAAAAGATTTACTAAATCTAAATTCCAATTTTCTTCTTGTGTGCAATGTGTGTCATTTAAAAAACGAAAACACTACTATCTTAAAGAAAATAACATGGCAATTGAGTCTCATCAATGAGAGGCTTTACACTTGTTGTAACCATCAAGTTTAATTAATGTCATTAATCTAATTGTAAAGATGATTAATTGTCATTGATTCAACTGTTATGGAACATAAAAAGGCTTGGAAAAAATAAAGAGACATCCAAAAATTGGCTGGGCCAGGCCCGCTCAATTTGGTCCGGCATTCGTGTACGCAGGACACGCGGGTGCACACGAGCCAAGCTTGATTCGGATTTGATTTGCACCCCCCCCCCCCCCGCGCACGTAGAGAGAGCCTCTATCCTTACAACTCTTACCCATCTACATATGAGCAATCATATATAAGCATAATATTCCCTCTATAGCTTTCCCATATGGGACAAGCTTACTTTTCTTTATTTTCCAACACCAATGGGTGAACTTTGAGCAACAATTTCTCATTCACCCAAGCACCATTTTAAGCATATGAATATACCATTTCGAAGTACTCACGGAGGAGTATCCGAATCATTCAATAACAACCACTAACACGAAGTGGACCATGCTTAAAATTGAGCCTCAAAATGCTTATCAATAAGCATTTTCCAACAAAATATGATCCTCAAAGATACATACTTGACTTCATTACATATTTTTATATTCACGCTTCAAGGTGATTTTTTTTTTAATATCATTGAATGAACATATATAGGAAATATGATAAGAAACAAAAAACTATATTTCCATTTGAATATAAAAATGATAACTAAAATGTATTGGAAAATTCACAAATGAATCATTACTGAAAGTTCGTGTTTACCTGAGGTTCTCACCCTATGCGGAATTAAACACAATAATAAAGACAAGTCCTTATTACTTAACTATGAAATTCTAACAGGCAACTACAATATAACCCCAAAATATTAATTAATTCAGTGCAAAATATAAATGCAGAAAATAAATAAACATCACACAAAATCAACACAAAATTTTGGTGACGAAGTGGAAAACTCGTGCGAGTAAAAAAATACTCATGGTATCTCGGCTACCAGCCCAATACCACTATATAGAAAAAAACTTACAGCGATGGTTAAGACCTTTTGTGGCGACTCCACCACCGACTCAAGTACCTTTAGAGTGCAATAACTCAAGAAACTCCTCAAGCCCGTACCCCACAGTCGAGTTCAAACGGTTACTCGAACGCATCACGAACGCGTGCCTACTGGAAAGATTCGTTCGAACGCTACTCGAACGCACCACAAACGCGTGCTCTCTGAAATATTTCGTTCGAACGCTTCCTCAAACGAACCTCAAATGTTTGCTCTCTGAAATATTTCGTTCGAACCCAACAACGAACGTGACACTAACGCCACACGTTCGAACGCTTCAACGAACGCAGCACTAAGGAAATTGCTCCAGCTTTGCCAGATACCAGTTCAATTGCTCCAAGTTCTTCAAGACTTATTACAACTCAATTGAACTTGTTTTGTTACGAACATTGCCAATAAAAATGGAACTAACAATTACTAATGACTAAAAAAAAATACATAAAAGAATATAAAAATTTCCATACCTTTTGAAAATGAACAAGAGAGAAAGATTTACTATAATTTTCAGAATAATAAAGATTGGAATACCTCCATTCACAAGATAGAGATTATCATACTACCTCTTGTAAATAGAGACTGATGATGATAACGTGTTAACTAATAAGGCAAAGAAGAAATTATAATAAATATAAAATATAACAAATCTTTTTTAATCATGAAAATTCATTCTCTCATTTCACATTCATATATATAATTATCTTTCAATTCGACTAAGTGTTGAGACAAACCAACAATTTATAGGCATATGAATAATAAATATATTAATGTAAATGATAATAGTCCTTAATTCAGGATAACAAAATATTATTAATGAGTAAAAAAAAAAATTTACTTGATAAACATCCACATTTTTTATACTTTCATAACATTTTGCTTAATATAACTTTAAATAAAATATCTATTAAAATAATTTTATAATAAAAACTTTCATTAACAACTAAATTTGCTTTTTTGGGCCAAGAAGACTTTTATAAATTTGCTTGTAGTGTCGGCATGTCCTTCCATCTTATGATATTGGGAAATTATTATTTTTGGACGATTCAAAAGATATTTTTATCAAATTTGAACATTCAAAACTTTTCTTTTAGGAAATGAGCAAATTTACCCACAATGGGTGTGTGACTCGGTAGCAAATGACTTATGATTTAATTGTCATGTCTTGGATTCGAGTCCATATATTACATTTCTTTATAAGAGCTTGGGGTAACCAGTGATTTTATCTGATCCGCTTAAGCCCGGATCGAGTGCATGATTTGGCGACGGAATTTCCTAACGTTTCAAAAATATAAACAAATTCATGAATTTTGATAGAAATACCCATTTCTTCAATCTCTTAAACTTGGAAAAAAAAAAAACATAAATACACGATTTGAGCATGGTGGGCCCTAAGATCCTCAGAATTTAAGGCTATTTTTTATATTTCGGAGCTCTTAACGATAGTATAATATTATAATTTCAAGACTTTATCCGTTAGTTATTTAGGAATGATAGTAAAAAAAAATATAGGGGTCATAGACGAACGTCTCACCCACCTTAGCCCAGAGTCGGCTATGGATTTGAGAAGTTGTTATGTGAAGCTTTCAATACTTTATGAAGGGCTTTTGTGACAATTTATAATATTTGGGACAAATTTTTACAAAAATTGAACGTCTTTTGCGACACTTGTGATGGGATCGCAAAAAAGCCATAGAAAATTGAGTGCCAAATTTGATAATAAAGCTTTTATATTACCAAAAATATAAAACGTTCTTGAAACAAACTGCCTTTTAAATGTAGTGGTTAAGAATTTTTCACAAGACATCTCACCAATTATGTATTTTTCTTTTATGTATTTTAAAAAAAAAAAAAAAAAAAAACAGAAAATGATCTTAAAAAATAATGGCAATCAATAAAAGCTCTAATCTCTAAAGAAAATAAAATTATGGTTGGTGATAGCTTGGTTGTCTTTCTCTCATCACATGAATCTCATTGTGAAAGAAGTATCAAATTGAGTCCTCTCAAATTTGGATAAGTTTTGAAGAAGCAAATTGACAAATGAAAAAGGATTTGGAAGGGCATTTATTTATTATTTAAATACAAGTTATTTGCTTGCTTTCTTAATTTTGTCAAAAAGGTGTTGGTGGTGGGCATTTTGTTCCAGTTGCGTGCTTTCCTTTGATTATTCTCTTTCTTTTTCTTTCTTGCTTTTTTCCCCTTTTAACTTAATTTTAAAATATATTCCTACTTTTGAAATGTTTAATATATGGAGAAAGTGAGATTTATAAATGAAGAAGAACATTGGTTTGTTAAGATCGTTAAATTCTGCTTGGTATTGTGGTATTATGTCTTTTAAATTATCATTATTGCGAAATAAATCTCTAGTTGATAGCATTTGATAGGGATATTCACAGGTCGGGCTGAGTTTTTTTTTTTTTTTTTTTAAAAAAAAAAACAGAAAATGATCTTAAAAAATAATGGCAATCAATCAAAGCTCTAATCTCTAAAGAAAATAAAATTTATGGTTGGTGATAGCTTGGTTGTCTTTCTCTCATCACATGAATCTCATTGTGAAAGAAGTATCAAATTGAGTCCTCTCAAATTTGGATAAGTTTTGAAGAAGCAAATTGACAAATGAAAAAGGATTTGGAAGGGCATTTATTTATTATTTAAATACAAGTTATTTGCTTGCTTTCTTAATTTTGTCAAAAAGGTGTTGGTGGTGGGCATTTTGTTCAAGTTGTGTGCTTTCCTTTGATTATTCTCTTTCTTTTTCTTTCTTGTTTTTTTCCCCTTTTTAACTTAATTTTAAAATATATTCCTACTTTTGAAATGTTTAATATATGGAGAAAGTGAGATTTATAAATGAAGAAGAACATTGGTTTGTTAAGATCGTTAAATTCTGCTTGGTATTGTGGTATTATGTCTTTTAAATTATCATTATTGCGAAATAAATCTCTAGTTGATAGTATTTGATAGGGATATTCACAGGTCGGGCTGCGTTTTTTTTTTTAAAATTTTATTGAACCCGAACGGGTCGGGTCATTGGATGATGTATATCTGAAAATTAAAATTCAGAAGAGTAACCCGAATGGGTCGAGTCGAATTGGTGTGGGTCAGCTGGTCATAATAATATGTAATATTATATATTTTTAATAGTGCATGGAAGATTATTGGGTTAGTATGAGAATAGTGTTGGATTCGAACCTTGACAATTTCAAGTTAAAAAATAATTAAAATCGGGTCGGGTCAATCCAAATTTTTTTACACTAAACTTGCAATCCGAGCTGAATTTTACGGGTCGAGTTAGGTCGGCTTTTGACCTGAATTCTTATTCACCCCTAGTATTTGGTAAACAAATTTTTAAATAATAATTTCAATAAAAAAAATAGAGATATTTTAAATCATCTTACAATCACGTTACATCATAACACTATTATTGCTAGATGACAATAAATAGATTGTATGAATAGAGTAGGAAGAAAATCCCGAATTTCAGTATAAAAATTTTGAGATAAAATTCGAGATAATTTTTCGTTTCGAATAAAAGATTAGGTCGATTGGTCCCAAATCTCGAATTTAAACTAAAATTTCCATATCTCGATTGGGATTCAAGATCTTATACCAGTCTAAGATATACAAGAGATGATTTTTTTATCTCATTTCAAAAAATCAATCAGATTTGAGATGAGTTTTTAATCATGAATCATAATCAGAACGAGACCGAGACCGAGACCGATATGAGACATTCTAATGCGAAATGAATCCAGCCGACATAAATATGGTGTTAGTCCAATAATGTCGATTTTTTTCCCCAAGTCCTCACAGCACAGAATTTAGAAGAAAGGTCAAGTAGCATACACAGAAGTCCAAGGAAAACCAATAATGCAACACTCAAAAGTCCTCTTTTCTTTTCTTTTTTTCTTTTTTTTCTTAGAGTGGAAAAGACTTTTACTTTAATTACTTGACATACAGTCATTATAACAATCGAAAGTTTGTCAAATTTCCAAGGCATCATAAGACTATGGAAGCAAGTGAAACGATTTTAGTGGAGCGTAATGTAATAGGAGTATTGAAGACCTTTTTTTTATTTTTGAATTCCGAGTGACACTGACGATTGATGTTACGATAAATGGCTTAAAATTTAGTTGTTAGGTATTGGGTTCAAGTTTAATTATGTATTTTTTTTTATAAGAATTTGAGATAATCGGGAATTTAACATGTTCTGTTTAAGTTTGAATATGGTGATTTGATAGCAGAATTTCTAATATTTCCATCAAACTAAATAAATAAATAAATTATATATATTTAAGACTTTTACGAGATAGAGCAATCTATTGATATTGGAAGACATGAGCAGTGAATCAATGAATCTATTGATGTTGGAAGTTTGGTTCAATTGATGAAATCAGGAATCGGTTATAAGTCTGATCTGATCAAATATAAAAAACCGTTCTTTAAAAAAGTAGGTCAAAATAAGTAAGTCAGATCGGACCGGTTCACATTTTTTATTTTTATAACCAAAATTTAAAATTTAAAATTTAATGTATTTTATAATTTTTAATTAAAAAAATTTATTTTTAAGGTTAGTCGATTTTGTCGATTTTTTTAGATCAATTCAACTATTTGAACTAGTAATCCGTTAAATATTTTAGATCACGTTCCGTTTGTGAGATTCCAGTTTGGTTATTAAAATAGGGCGGCTAATGGTTTAGCAAAATCAGCTTCAAATTTTAGTTCTTTTCTTTTTTGGATGAAGAAGGGTTATCCTTCTGTTTTGAATTATGTTTTTAATAGTTTGGTTTTATGAATGAAATTCCCTTTCAAAAACAAAAACAAAAAACAAAAATCTATTTGGTTAATTTCAAGTAAATATACTCGAGCTTATACACTTGAATACACAATGACTTAGATGCAGTGAATATACCTGAACGTCCCTAAGGGAAGTGGTTTGGTTGTCTAGGATTCAAGTCATGAATTCGAATACAAATAATGCGTTTTTTATAAGAACCTGAGACAATCGGATATTTTACATGCTCCACTTAAGTTTGGAAGTAGTGATTTGACAGTGGAATTTCCAATGATTTATATATATCTATATTGTTGTAAATTCTTCAATTATAAAGGGCTTTTATGTCTTTTGGATGGGAGAGGGGTGGTTACTAACCATGAAGGGTTACAACCCCACCCCAAGGGGTGCTCCTTTTGGCACCCCTCAAAGCCTTATAAAAGAAGGCTTTACCCTCCAATTTAGGGTGGTTAAAATATACAGAAAAGATATAATTCAGAGATACAGACACTTGGTTTTCTTTTGTTTTGAGAGAGATCCACCATTTATCCAAGTTCATACACTTGTTGGGGAGTGCACCTTGAACAAGTAGAAACCAAGTTATCCTGGGAGAACGTTGGCAAATCGAAACCGTAGAGCACCTGTGACGGGCCAATAAGTTCTTAAGGACAGAGAACATCTCGACTTGGATTGATTGAATCTATTTTTCAGGTTTTTCTGGTATTTTATTGGTTTGTAGGGTTTTTATGCATCTAGATTTGTTTTATTGTTTGATCTGTTGTTTTGCATGTAAATTGTTGTTTAATGACACTAAATATCACAAACAATCTTAAGAACTTATAGATCGTGTTATTAAATAGTAATTTGCATGTTAGGGTTTTAATATTTTCTGGAAAATACGAACTGTGCATGAAAAACCCGTAGGGCGTTCGAACGCCCAACGCACGCGAAGGCTAAAAATTGAATTCTCGTAAGAACGTTCGAACGCGTCTTCAAACGCACCTCGAACGAAAGCCTTCTGCCTTAGAACGTTCGAACGCGTACTAAACGCAACTCGAACGCAAACTCTCTGGAATCATTCCGTTCGAACGCGTTCACGAACGCTATACGAACGTGAACTCTCTGGAATCATTCCGTTCGAACGCGTTATCAAACGCTACTCGAACGTGAACTCTCTGGAAACACATCGTTCGAACGCGTTATCAAACGCAACACGAACGCACACACACTGGACAGTCTCGTTCGAACGTAGATACGAACGCGACACTAACGAAATAGTCCTGTAATTCTTATAAACTGCAAACCTAAATAATATTAACTTAGTAAGTCATATGCTGTTAACACATTAATCTTGGTAGTATAGATTTAAGTTATTATTAGGTTGTTCAATTATCACAAGCATACACATAGTGATAAAGTTGAAATTGTTTGATTGTTGCATAATTGGTTGAGAATTTAAAGTGTATAATACACAAGTAATTCCATCCAATCTTGATTGAATTATATATATCTACATTTATCGTATATCACTTTGAACAAGATCATTCGTTGATCGTTGTGCAATTTGTCTTTCGTAGACTAATTGACCCTGTTGATTTTCCAGTTACATATGGCTAGCGGAAATATCACGGTACCGGTCTCTCATGGAGAAAAACCGGAGAAATTTGGTGGGGCAAATTTCAAACAATGGCAGAGCAAGATGCTGTTCTACCTGACAACTCTCCAGTTGGCAAAATTCCTCAAAGATCCTCCGGGTCCTGTGGAGGGTGAATCCGAATTGGCCAAGGAAGAGCGAGAACAGACTTGGATGTCTGGAGACTTCTTATGCAAGAACTACCTTTTGGGTGGTCTTGACAATACCCTGTACAATGTGTACCAAGGCATGACTTCTGCGAAGATTCTCTGGGAATCTCTCGAGAAGAAGTATAAAACTGAAGATGCCGGACAAAAGAAATTTGTCGTGGGTAGGTTCCTGGACTACAAAATGGTAGATTCAAGGACGGTGATGTCTCAGTTGGGTGAACTGCAATTAATCATTCATGAAATACTGGATGAAGGAATGAAACTTTGTGAGACGTTTCAAGTTGCCGCCATAATTGAAAAGTTGCCTCCATCATGGAAGGACTTCAGGAGCTATCTGAAACACAAAAAGAAGCAGATGAGCCTTGAAGACCTCAGTGTTCGATTGAGAATCGAGGAGGACAACAGGATGTCCGAGAAGGCCAGCTACAAGACTCTGGAGTCTAAGGCCAACATCATTGAAGGTGTAAAGGGTAGCAAAAAGAGAAAGAACAGTGGAGCTGACTCTGGGAACAAGAAGTTCAAGGGAAAATGCTACAACTGTGGAAAGAGCGGTCATATGTCAAAGGACTGCAGAAACAAGAAGTCTCAGGACAAGGGCAAGAAAAAGAAAAATGAGGCCCATGTCACTGAAGGCGAGCAGCTGACTGATGATATCTCAGAGATGGAACTATCAGCAGTGGTAACTGAAGCCAACATAGTTGGGAATCCGAGAGAATGGTGGGTAGACACTGGGGCTACTCGTCATATCTGTGCAGACAGTAAGATGTTTTCCATGTACCAGAAGGTCGATGGCGGCGATCATCTGACAATGGGAAACTCGTCTACCTCTCAGGTGGTTGGACAAGGCACAGTGGTTCTGAAGATGACATCCGGAAAGGAGCTAACATTGAAAAATGTACTGCACGTTCCAGATATTCGGAAGAACTTGGTCTCGGGCTCTCTTCTTAGTAAGGCTGGTTTTAAGCTTGTATTTGTTTCTGATAAGTTTGTAATGACAAAGAATGATATGTATGTAGGAAAATGTTACCTAACTGAGGGCCTTTTTAAGCTAAATGTAATGACTGTTAACCGTGCTATTAATAAAGCTAGTTCGTCTGCTTATATTATTGTGTCACAAAATGTATGGCATGGGAGGTTAGGACATGTTAATTATGATACTATGCGTAAATTAATTAACATGGACCTCATACCTAAATTTGCTATTGATGGCCAACATAAGTGTGAAGCATGTGTTGAAGCAAAAATGCATCGAACATCATTTCATTCTATAGAACGTAGTTCTGAACCGCTGGAACTTGTACATACCGATGTATGTGACATGAATATTGTGCAAACAAGAGGCGGTAAAAAGTACTTTGTCACTTTTATCGATGACAGCACAAGATTCTGTTATGTGTACTTGCTGAGAAGCAAAGCTGAAGCAATTGAGAGCTTCGTACACTATAAGAACGAAGTTGAAAACCAACTGGGCAAGAATATCAAAAGAATCAGGAGTGATAGAGGCGGTGAATACGTTTCACCATTCGGTGAATATTGTTCTGTGCACGGAATTATTCACGAAACCACTGCTCCTTATTCTCCTCAACAGAACGGAATTGCGGAACGCAAAAACCGAACGTTGAAGGAAATGATGAACGCCATGTTGACAAGTTCGGGACTACCCCAGAACTTGTGGGGGGAAGCTCTGCTTTCCGCGAACTACGTTCTTAACAAACTTCCTCACAGAAGGTTGGACAAGACACCATATGAGTTGTGGAAAGGTTTCGTGCCTTCCTACAAATACCTCAAAGTGTGGGGGTGTCTTGCCAAAGTAATGGTTCCTAAACCTAAGAAGGTTAAAATAGGACCAAAAACTGTTGACTGTATATTCATTGGATATGCTCGCAACAGTAGTGCGTATCGATTCTTGGTACACAAGTCGGAGATTCCTGACATCAATCCGGAAATGATAATTGAGTCAAGGAATGCGACATTTTTTGAAGAGACGTTTCCTTGTAAGGAAAGACAGCGCACAGTGTCTCTCAAAAGAATGACCGACGCTGTCAAGGACAGTGATAAGGTTGACCTAGAATCAGATAAACGTATTAATACTGAGACAATCGAGCCTAGACGTAGCAAAAGAGCTAGAACGTCTAAGTCGTTTGGTCCCGATTTTCTGACATACCTGTTAGAAAATGAGCCTCAAAGCTATAAAGAAGCTATGTCTTCTCCTGAGGCACCTCTTTGGAAAGAGGCGATAATAGTGAGATTGATTCAATCCTACAGAACCATACTTGGGAGTTGGTTGATCTTCCACCAGGTTGTAAGCCATTGGGCTACAAATGGATATTCAAAAGGAAGATGAAAACGGATGGATCAATAGACAAGTACAAGGCAAGACTTGTCATAAAAGGTTATAGACAAAAAGAAGGCCTTGATTACTTTGACACCTATTCACCTGTGACTCGCATCACATCGATAAGAATGCTCATAGCCATAGCAGCTATATTTGGTCTTAAAATACATCAAATGGATGTAAAGACGGCATTCTTGAATGGTGAATTGGATGAAGAAATTTACATGGAACAACCAGAAGGGTTTTGTGTTCCTGGACAAGAACAGAAGGTGTGCAAACTTGTAAAATCCTTGTATGGATTAAAACAAGCACCGAAACAATGGCATGAGAAATTTGACAAAGAAATGTTGTCAAATGGGTTCAAAACCAATGAGTGTGATAAGTGTGTGTACACTAAATCAACTCAAAAGGGTATGTCATTGTGTGTCTCTATGTAGACGATATGCTGATAATTGGTAGTAATCATGAAATGATTCAGTCTACCAAAAACGTGTTATCCAGCAGATTTGATATGAAAGATATGGGGGGATAGCTGATGTAATCCTAGGGATTAAGATTTCTAGGACATCAGACGGATATATATTATCACAGACTCATTATATTGAGAAGATACTCGATAAATATATCAAAGGGGATCTAAATGTAGCTAGAACCCCTGTAGACCTAACTCTTCATTTATCAAAGAATACTGGTTCAAGCATATCGCAACTAGAGTATTCGAGAATCATCGGAAGTCTGATGTATCTCACGAATTGCACACGACCTGATATCGCTCAAGCTGTGAATCGGCTTAGCAGATATACGAGCAATCCAGGACACAACCACTGGAAAGCCATAGTAAGAGTTTTGAGGTATCTGCGTGAAACTTCAAAATATGGGCTACATTACGAGAGATATCCTGCTGTACTAGAGGGTTACAGCGATGCTAACTGGATATCTGATACGGTGGATTCCAAATCCACGAGTGGATTTGTTTTCACACTTGGTAATGCAGCCGTGTCATGGAAATCCTCGAGGCAAACGTGTATTGCCCGGTCTACTATGGAATCAGAATTCATAGCGTTAGACAAAACAGCGGAAGAAGCAGAATGGCTTAGAAACTTCCTGGAGGATATTCCTAGTTGGCCCAAACCGGTGCCAGCGATTAGCATACATTGTGATAGCCAATCGGCAATTGGGAGAGCCCAAAATACAATGTATAATGGTAAGTCTCGACACATACGTCGGAGACATAATACCATACGTCAACTGCTCTCAAGTGGCATAATAACGATCGATTATGTCAGGTCAAGGAAAACCTAGCGGATCCACTAACTAAAGGTTTACCTCGAGAGCAAGTTGAGAAGTCATCGAGGGGAATGGGCTTGAAGCCTATAATCTAAGAATTGTCACTGTGGAAACCCAACCTAGTTGACTGGAGATCCCAAGATCTAGGTTCAAAAGGGACAACATAAACTTTGTGCAATTCAAAACGAGCACTGAAGAGTTTCGTACTCTTTCCCATTCCGTGGATGACGCTGAGTGCTGTCTGTCATTGGTGAGGATAAGCGAGGCTTTTAATGATCACTATATTAGGAGATGAGTCCTAATGGGGGTAAAGACAGATTACCTCTTCATAGTAGATCACCTATTTCAAGTAAGAAGTGAGGCCGCTTCCATGGGAACCTTTAAAGGCGGGTTACCCTAAAGTGCTTGATGAATCCAGGACCGTTGTTCAGGGCCAAAATGAACACAACCGTAGAACGGGAAAATGGTCGAATTAAAGCTGTGTGTTGGCAATTGTCTTGGTTTACACCAACGGCAGAACAGTTCAAGACTATGGGTCACTGGTTTGCCAAGTAAATCCGATTGTCATTCACTAGGAAAGGTTCAAGGCGAAAGCTACCTATTTCGATGCAGCTTTGGCTCACGGTATCTCTCTCACGTGTCTGAATGAATAATTGAAGAATTGTGGGGGATTGTTGTAAATTCTTCAATTATAAAGGGTTTTATGTCTTTTGGATGGGAGAGGGGTGGTTACTAACCATGAAGGGTTACAACCCCACCCCAAGGGGTGCCCTTTTGGCACCCCTCAATGCCTTATAAAAGAAGGCTTACCCTCCAATTTAGGGTGTGAAATATACAGAAAAGAAATAATTCAGAGATACAGACACTTGTTTTCTTTTGTTTTGAGAGAGATCCACCATTTATCCAAGTTCATACACTTGTTGGGGAGTGCACCTTGAACAAGTAGCAACCAAGTTATCCTGGGAGAACGTTGGCAAATCGAAACCGTAGAGCACCTGTGACGGGCCAATAAGTTCTTAAGGACAGAGAACATCTCGACTTGGATTGAATCTATTTTTCAGGTTTTTCTTGGTATTTTATTTGGTTGTAGGGTTTTTATGCATCTAGATTTGTTTTTTGTTTGATCTGTTGTTTTGCATGTAAATTTTGTTTAATGACACTAAATATCCAACATATATAATAAAGGAGAATGATATTGGAGGAAGGAGAGTGTATCCAACAACTCACTTTATGTGGCTTAATTGATGCCCAGATCATTTCATTGGTAATTGGAGGAAAGAGAGTGAATGATTGATGGAAATGGTCAAAATTTTTCAAATTTTCAAATTAAAAAATAGAAGTTAAAATAAAATCATTTAATTCTGTAACATCGTGCCGTAGGCATAGTAAATACTGTAACACCGTGTCGTAGGCACAAGCCAAATACTGTAACATCGTGCCATAGGCACGGACAAAAACTAGTATATATATATATATATATATTATATATATATATATATAACACATAAACATACATACATACATACCTGAGCTAATATATTTATTTACATGGTGCTTAGGTTTGTTTTGATAAATATCTATAACAATCAAATCTTGGTAAGGGTAGTTAAATTTTTTTTCCCGATTAGTGGATTAAATATTTTATCATTATTATAGTTTAAAGAAAATAAACAAGAACAATTCATTCCCAATATTGTCATGCTTCGATAGGGACAGTCTTAAATTTTATGAAATCATAGACGAATTTTAAAATGAGATCTTAACGATAAAAAAAAATAAAATCATATTATACATTATAAAATGAAATTATTTTGAATTTGAGACCCCTTAACTGACCGCTGGTGTGAACTCTCTCTAAAAACACTCTTGTGTCCCGGATAAAAATACTTTTAAATATGTGTTTTATAGAACCTATAAAGCAATAAAATTGTTTTCATATTTTACGATCAAATTAATTAGTCCTCATGAAAACACTTTTAGACGTTTGGAAGTGTTTGCAACGAGGTGATATATCATGTGCCGGATATATATGATATCTCTCTCACAGTAGGTGGACCCCACATAATTATGGATCCCGCCTGCCGTGAGAAGGATGACATATACACCCGGCACATAATATAATTTTCGGTTTGCAATACCCCATTAAAGAAAACACACACTCACAGACTGACACTTAAAAGCTAAATTAAATATATAAAAAATAAATACATTTTCAGATTCCTAAGAATTCAGGATATGCTTCAGACGTCGGCTGGATTAAATTTAATATAAATAAGGAAATCAACTTTCACTTTCCGACCTAACTTGTAATGATAATAATTCATAAATGTTTTAATTAAATTAATGAAGAAAACAAAATATCATCCTCCCCAGTCTTTAGCATCTGGCACAATATAAGTAGATTTGCGATTTTTATTTTTCGATATTATATGATCATAATGAGATATATAAAATATAAAAAAATATATTTATAAACATTAATTTAAATACGTTATAAATATTGAGATATATTAAAATACAACGTACTATAAATATTGATTAAATTCAATGTATTATAAATATTAATTAAAGTAATAATTTAATATAAATATTAATTAAAGTGAGAATTGAAATATAAATTTGTCTCTTAATTTATCTAGTATTATATGACGTATTAGAAAAGATGGAAGACAAAAATAATCGTAAGTGTATGAAGTATGATATGATTTTCTTTTCCATATATGTGTATCATTTGTTTCAGTTCCTCATTTTCTGCCCTTGCCAAATTGAATATGTCGGAGGCAAAGCTGATAAATAACTTTTAAGTGTATTTTATTTAAATTCCGACTTGAAAAAATTTAATAAAAATATCAATTCAAAATTTAAAAAAATTAATTTTTTAAATACTTTTTAATAGTAATAAATAATACTTAATTTGGATATTGACTTTTTCATGCTCGATTTATTTACTAACCCTACTCAAAAGAATAAAGAATATTATATATATATATAAATATTTATATAATAAATTAAAAATATATTTAATTTTTTCTATTAATAAAAAATAGGGTCGGATAAAGCCCGGGCCTAAGTTGGGCCGGACTTTTCCCGAGTCCAAGCCAAAAAAAATTATCGGACTCGGGCCGGATTTATCAAATCCCTGGCCCGACCTATTACCACTCCTAATCCCGGTTAGGGATGACAATGGGTAGGGTTTGGTGTAAGTTTGTCATTACCAAATCCGCACCCGTATATGTAAATAAATTATCAAACTCGCACCATGTGTTTTAATTTTTATTACCAAACCGCACCCGCATATAAAAATAAATTACCAAGCCCGCACTGGTACCCATCAAATTTTTTTCAGGTTCTTAAAATATTGAATTCTCTTACTCTCTGAATAATATAATTTTTTAATTAAACATTGATTATTTTTCATAACATGAAAAAAAATTGACAGTTTGTAAATTATGACCCATAAATAAAAGTTTAAAATATTTATAACATAATATCAAATTCATATTATCACAATTACATCAATGAATCACTAGCTGAATATCCTTCATTATGTTAAATTCATATCATCAAAATTATTGAACCATGATCAATAACAATTAAAAATATTAAGAGAAAACAATTCAAAAATTGTAAGTTAGTGAGTCATTTTATATGAGAGATTTTTTTCCCTAAAAATATATATAAAAAAAATTAAACTTGCAGGTAGCAGATACCCGCAATGGATTTTCGCTGGTTTTGTTTAATTACCAAACTTGCACCAAACCCGTTGGGGTTTTATTTTAAATTATCAAACTTGCACCAAACCCGTTTAAATATTTACCAAATCCTATCTTTTGTTGGTGGATTTTTACGGGTTTGCGGACTTTTGAGCGAAATTGCTATCCCTAATCCCGGTGAACCCGACGGGACCCGCTCGTTAAAAATAAAAAAGGCAAAAATTACAGTTGCGCGTAATTGCTGAATTGCAGTACAAGTGGGGTTCTGTACACACGGTGGCCGTTGCCGACACGAACGAAGCATCGACTATTTCAGTGGCAGAATCGTAATAAACTTTCAAACCCACCCCCAAAATCAAAAGAAAAACTCGATCTCCTTTTTGAAACGAACAGGTGCAAGGAAAATCAGTACAACGATTCCCGGTGCCACGTGTAAGCATCAGCTTCGTCTGTGCCATCTATAAATAACCCCTATCCCATAAACACTCCATGGTGTTATAATCTTTTTTTTTTTTTTGAAAAATTAGTTTTCAATTTCACTGGTGATGTTACCGGCGGTCTCTAATTCGCTTGGTGCAGGTCGGGAACTTATTGGCTAGTTTTAAATTTTAAATGGCAGATGGCATGTTGTAATTGGTTGATATTATTAATTAATTTGTGAATTAAAAAAGCGAATTGGATCCTGCCTTGCATCAACTGAATCGGAGACCGGGGTGAGAGTTTGGATTGCATCTTTGTCCTTTTCGCCGTTCAGATCTCAGGTTGGGATTTTAATTTTTTCAGATAAAAATTTTATTTAGCTTTCGTTTTGCGCACAATATATTTAGATTTCTTATTGAATTAATTAAAAAAAATAATTATTATTATTTTCAGTCTTGGTTACTAATATTGTAACATTCCATGCAATAATATATGGTTTTTATATATATATATATATTTAAAAAAAAAAATTGCTTAAAAAAATAAAAGAAGAGTTATGAGCTTCTGGTTATGGCTCAAAATATAATTACATTTATTCCTGAATTATTATAAATTAAAGGGTATATGTTTAACAAAAATTAACAAGTTTCCCTGGAACATCAGGGAGGGCCTGGAGTTTATGATTTATTTTGTGTTTTTGCAAGTGTAACTGCTGGAGAACATGTATAATTTTCTTTCTAATTCTGTTAAGGTGGTTATTTTACTTTTGTTAAACCTATGCTACAATAATATGCTTTCCCTTTTAGTTCTCCCTGGAGTAATATGATTACTAACTCGAAAACTCTTTTAAATGTTTTGTTTTGTTGTAACTTAGAATAAAGCTTATGGAGGATTAAGAACTCTATTTTAGTAGAGTAGCTCTAATAGTAACATACCTAGGTGCGCCTCTCATTGACGCACTGCCATAACGCCTCACTGCGTTTATGATTTTTTTCGTGTGATATCATATGATAGTTAATTTTACTTGTTGAGTTGAAATTAAGTTAAAAAAATGCGGGATGTGCTATGCGTCTCACTTCGATCAGTATGTTGTTAAAGGTGCCGCCTAAGTCGCGCTTGGGCAAGGTTTTCAAACAACCGCTTGGGCGGGTATAGGCAGTACTTAGGTATTTTAAGTTATAACTCTTTATATATTAGATAAAATTTCGCTCATTGATTGGTCAAAGGCAACGTTTGGGCGGGTTGAACTATCAAAACACCTTGACTTGTCTACCCCCTTTGATAACATAATATCGATAAGGTGTGCCCTTCGTTTTGCGCGTGAGCCTAAGCCTCATGAGGACCTTAGCACCTCAGTGCGCCTTGCGCCTTAGACAACTATGGCTCTAATTTTGGACTTTTTAGGGCGGAGGTTATATAAACCCCTTATCTTATCTTCACCATTTTATTTTATATTTTTTCATAGCACAACTTCGTAAATTTCTCTAATAATGTAATTATAGAGTTTTTACCAAAGGCACGCATTTAGAACCAAATGATAAATGTTTTTTTTTTTAAAGTAGCTATTTGCCTCTCCCTGGAATTTCCATTTGTTGCATTTACATAATTGTATTGGGATGTTGGCATTATTACTACCACTTGATGGTTTGGCCTGGAAAATCATGGTTCCAATTGGACAGAGGAAAAATAGTATGATCAATTTCCATCTACGGTTAGTTAATTCATCTGAAGTTAAGCTGGTGTTAGTTAGAGTTAATAGTTATTGATGTACATTTGATCCATGAATTAGAACTTTTCTTTTTCCATGGCACAAAACAGAAGTGAGAGCTTTCTTTTTAACAAACTTTAAAAGCTTATAATGATACTGTTATGTAGTTATTCAAATCTAAACCTGCTGCATCTGTGTAACGAATGGGGACTTTTAGATTTTGGCAAAATGATTTCTCGTTTCTGTGGTGACTGATGATGTCATACATTCAAGTAATTTTGGGCACTCATAGTTAGTCTAAATCATTCTCCATCTGTCAAATTTCTCAATAGCCTCACTACTGATTAGTTATTTGTCAGTGGTGGAAGGAATCTAGAGACTCGCGTATGGAGGTTTTATACGTATTTAGACGTACTTGATTATTTAGTCACCACATTTTGTTTATATGATTGGTTCTCTAGCAAATTGAATGATGAAATGATATTTAGAGACGGGAATCAAGTTTTAGGAAAGCCGGAATTTTTAGTTCTCTGTAGTTTGAATGTTTACCTAATCATAAAGCTCAGCATTTCAATTCTATGATATACTTTGTTTGCTTTTTATTTGGTATCGGACCTCTGTGTAATTAGAAATGATTCTCTACGTTACACATTCTAGAGTTGGCATGGTTCGTGTGATTCCGGTAATAAATATGTTTGCTTCTCTTTTATGAGCACATCAAGGCTGGTCTTAGTTTTTTTTTTTTGTTTCAAATATTGTTCTATTTTGGGTTCAAATTGATATTGGCATACAAGCTTTGTATTTAATATTTTTACCCTTTATGGGTTATAAATGGATGAACTCTTATTGATTTATGTTTATTTATTTTCAATAAAACTGCACTTATTAGTTGGCTGCATTCTATTTAAGCTTAAGTTGGTGCCCTTTTGTTGCACTCATTTGGTTTGTAGATTCTTTGGCTAATATGGGGCCTTGGCTTTACATGTGGTGCAATTCTCCTTCAAAAGAAATTCAGAAAAAAGTCTTCAGTTGACAATGGATGGGAGTTTCCTAAAAATAGATATACTTGATTTCCTTGAATCGTGTTCCAATACTTTTCCATAGGTTTTCTTTTGTAGAGTCATTAGATCTTCTCAGAGGTCACAGTGTAGAAAATCTCCTATTAAGATTATTTGTTCTCCCATATCCCCACCCTTTTTGTTTTTTATTTATCGTGACGTCAGAATAGCCTTTTAAAAATGGAAAATTATCTAGTTTCCACAAAGTCCGAAATTATTAAAATACTTTTTACTTTACCAATTTTCCACAGGAAGTTTCTCTAAGTGTATCAATTTCCATTCTCATTTTAAATTGTTGGTGTCTAGTAAGAGTAGCAATAGGGGCCCGGGCAAAATATGTTGATAAAAAAATTAATTTTTTTTTATCACGAGCCTGGCCCGGGCTAAATATGTTGAGACCGGCTCGGGTTGGGCTTAACCACGGTCCAACTCGAGATTTGTTGATCTCGGGCCGAACTGGGCCCGGATTTTTCTGCAGTGATTTTTTTTTTGAAATGTTGAAAATCTTGTCGTTAAATCACCCGACTCGCCCTTAGGCGGAGTAGGTAAAATCCCGGTTGCACTAGGTTCTTATAAAAAACACATCCTCCTAGATTCGAATTCAGGACTGCGCCACTATTTTCGACTCCTAGAAACATTTTGGACATAAAAAGCAAACCCTTTACCCACAATAATGTGAATATGCAGTAGGGAATCTACTAAGCCCCTTTTGCCAAGGTTGTTCCAATGCCTTTTCAGCATCCTTGCCGAAATTGTCAATGCATCTTATCTTGTAATAGACTAATGTAATACATAGTCATTTTTATGGATATATTTAAATTTGATATTTTATTTTTGTATAATTTTGACTTTAGTTTATTTTTTTGAATAAAATTGTTAGTTTTTGTGGGGTTCGAGTCCTTCCTCTCCTCTACACTTCTTATTTTCATGAGTACGAAAATATCGATCCTTTCTCTTCCCTTCTCTTTTCCTTTTCCAGAAAATAATCGTTATTATTAAATTAACAAATTTTATTTATCAGTTGGTTCATGTTTAAGATTGTGATAGGTGAAGAATCTACTCTTTAATTATCATTTATTTAATAATAATAATTAATGAAAATAATTATATTTGATAAAAATGGTTTGATAATTTAAACATAATTGGAAAATAGATTTTCAGATAATCACTCATCATCAAAAGAATCCACTGTCATCTCTCTTAACAATGCCGTCATAAATTTTAAAGGTAAATAAATTTGCTTCTGAATTGGGGTATTTGGCTTAATATACGGGAGGTGATATATTATGTGTCGGGTGTATATGTCAATTGTGCGGGGTCCATCTATTGTGAGAGAGATGATATATACACCCGGCACATGATATAATTTTTGGAATGTACTGAGTAGCTTACCCTACACTCTTTCGCGCCACAATAAATGTGCTTTTAAGGAGACTTGGTGGTACTAGTGGTTTTTCTATGTATTAAAATTATTTTTTTAAAAAAAAAACCTTAGAAATCTCATATGTAAAATTTCCGACTGTCTCAGACTCTTATAATAAATACATCCCCTAAAATCAAATTCAGGACCTGACAATTAAATTGTAAGTTATTTACCACCAAGTCACACTACTTGAGGGCTATTAAAATTAATTTGATAATTCCAAAAACACTTGAAAGTTTTGATGTTGTTTGGTTCTATTTTAAGTATAATTTTTTAAGATTAAAAATATTATTTTGTCTTTATTAATAAAAAAAATAAATTTTAAGATTTTGAAAATAGAGGTCGTAAATTTTTTATAAATTGTTACATTATTTAGAATATTTTTATTTTATTTCACATAAATATTTCGTTCATTTCATAATATGATTTTTTTTAAAAAAAAAATTCAGCTAAAATAATTTTATAATTATTAATAAAAGTTTCCATTAATAATAAAATAATTAAAAAAATGTTAAAAATTCTACTTCTAACAACTCTTATTTTAAAAGTTTTATTTGAAAAAAAATTTCTTAAAAAAGTTATAACACAGAGCCTATCAAATAGTGCTATGCCAATGTATGGGAGTGACAAACCAAAATCACACATTTTAATTATTGTTAGTTATATTTAGATAATGAAATATTTTTCATATAAATTGGAACCACAAATATGGTTTATTATAAGGATTTGCTGAGCCCGTTAAACCATTTGTCAATCATCCATTTTTGTTCTCTTTCAAATCTTGACCGTCGGCTATTTTACCGATCTCATTTTATTATATTGAGAATATAAAATAATTTATAAATTATAAAATAAATGTTAATGTATAAATTAATTTTAATACTATCTATAAAAATAATATTATATTCGTCCAATTTAGAATAATACTTATAATCTCATGAAATTCGATACCAAATCGTGTCTCATCTTTTAACTTCATTTCCATCTCTCACTCACTCTCTTTCTCCGTCACTAAAAATATAAAATATTATTTTAATTTTAATTTTCTTTCGTATATAAATAAATAAATAAATAAAAACACTTTCCTTGTTCGTTCCCCCATCTCCTCTAAAAACTCAATTAAATAGCAGCAGCTGCTTCGCTTCACAGTTTCTTCTACACTGAGTCGATTCGTCAAAATGCGTTGTAAATTCGTATCCTCCAAATGCAGCTTCAAAGAAACTCAAATTTTCGCCATAGCTTCATTCCACGGCCACAAGTAAAGGTCATGGCCCGCTCTCTCTCTCTCCATTTTATTTCATTTCTTCTGCTTTTTAATTAATTTTGTTTTTAAATATTCCTGGAATCCGCTTCCTCTCTCCATTTTATTTCATTTCGTCTGCTTTTTAATTAATTTCGTTTTTAAATATTCCTGGAATCCTAAGAGTTTGCAAAATCACTGATTTTATCACAAAGTTGATTATGTTCAAGTGAAATCAGCTTTTTTTTTTTTTTTTTGTGGATTTGCAGGTATAATTTAAAAACAAAAAATAAGTTTATTTTATATTAAAAGATTAATATTTAAAAGTAAAAAAAAAAAAAATGAAAGAAAAAGAAAAGGTTAAGGCAAATGAAGATGATAGACCGCAATCGAAGATTTTATCCCATTCCATTTCAGGTCGATGAAGACGATGACAATGAGGAGAAGGCTAGCCTGCTGCACTCGGGCCAGAGAGCTTAGCATCGATTTTGATGAACAAAACAGTAAGTAGCATCTTTTTATTTTTTTCTAAATTAATTAATTAATAAATCAAATTATTATTATTATTATAATAATACCATCATCATGATTTAAGCTCTCTTGTTGTCTATTATTTGTGTAAGCATGCGATTGGGATCTAATTTAGGAGTAATTCATTGGTATTATCCTACACTTTTTTTTTTTTTTTTTTTTTTTTTTTTTTTTTTAAAAAATCGTTGGAAACCCCGCCACCAAACCACCCATTCTGGGCCGCGGCGCAGGTAAAACCCCGGCTGCCCCGGACTCTTACAAGAAGTTGCACCCCTGGATTCGAACCCAGAACCTCAAGGTGAGTTTCTGGACCCTTCACCACAAGCTACCCCTTGGGGGCGGTATTATCCTACACCATCAACCAATAATTTATAATTATATTAAATATAATTATCTCTGATAATATATTATTATATAAATAATGAGGAGTATAATTTTTCTTAATCTATACGTCTAAGTTTTGTTGGCAGTGTAAAATAACCAACACATGAATGGATTTGAAAATGATTTACAATGCATATGTGCACATTACACATTGTCTGAACCAAGTAACATGCTTCACGTTTCGCTCATCAAATGGTTTCAATTAAATTTGGAGACTGGTGATTTTATAAGAGATAATAATAATAATAATAATAATAATAATAATAATAATAATAATAATAATAATAATAGGGCCCATACCATACCCACACTAATAATAATAAGTGACAGCCACCATTAGTGCATGTTATGCACGCAACAATGTTGTCTCTATTAATTTCTCAACATCCCATTTATTGTACCACGACTTATTTATTGTACCACTGCCATAAGAGTGTACCTAATCCTTGTGACATTTACCTATCCCAAAGCAAGGAAGAGTAGATTTATAAACCGGCTAGTTTTTGCCCGTGCCTACGGCACGGTGTTATAGTATTTGGCCCGTGCCTACGGTACGGTGTTACAGTATTTGCCCGTGTCTACGGCACGGTGTTACAGATTAAATGATTTTATTTTTTAATTAAATGATTTTATTTTAACTTTATATTTTTAATTTGAAAATTTTTGACAATTTCCATCAATCAATTCACTCTCTTTCCTCAAATTACAATGAAATAATATGGGCCATCAATTAGCAACATAAAGAGAGCCGTTGGATACACTCTATTTCCTCCAACATCATTCTCCTTTATTATATAGATTTTTGTTTGTGGTGGAGATATGTCAACATCAATTTAGGAGAAAATTTTGTATGAATTTGTCAACTAATTTATTTAATGAGTATATGTTATGTGTTAATTAGTATTTATTGGTTAGTTTCATATTTAATAGGGGGTGATAATTTGGGTTTTGATTCGTTTTAAAGCGAATACGAGTTTGAAAAAATTGATTCGTTTAATAAATGGGTCGATTCGATTCGATTCGATTCGTTTATTAAATGAATCGAATACGAATTTAAGCTAATTGTTTCGTTTATTCGTTTAGGATTCGTTTTATTATTTTTATTTACTAGTTCTTGTTAATTTTCAATTAAGATTCGAGAAATTATAGCTAATTATCATAGAAAAAGTAATATTTTCGATATTTGATGAGGTATTTTTAGTAAATATATTAATTACATATTTCATATGTATATATTTATGAAGAATTAATGTAAATCAAGTGTGGTAAATTATTTTATTAAATAATATCATTGACTAAACTAATAAACGAATATTCGTACTCGATTCATTTAATAAACGATTCGAATACGAATCCATCACATTTTGATTCGATTTGTTTAGGATTCGATACAAGTTCGATTCGTTGATTCGTTTTGCCACCCCTAATATTTAATGTATATATGTCAAAATTTTAGTAAACGGGCGTAATGGGCGTACGACGTAATCTATACGTCCATCCTATATAAATCTTTTTCCAAATTTAGATATGAAAATCTAGTAATTCATTTAAATCAATTTAATAATAGATGTATAAAGTCAAAATAACATTGAATGAAATTGTTAAAATTTCAACCTATGTCGGACCAAGTATCCTTCTAGTGATAATTTACAGAAAATATTACTTTAAATATGTCTTCTGAAGGCTTCCCAATTCCATTTCTCTTTTAAGTTTGATTTTGGTGCTTCCTACGATTTTTGGGCTTTCAAAATCTAAATTTCACTTCTATTCTCTGATTCAGATGCTCGAGATTTACTAGACAATTATTTTGACCTATAAGACATCCAAAATTTACAATATATATATATATACACACATAATTATTCAAAGCTTAGAATCAAGAATCACAAATATGACAAATTTGAGAGAGTTATCAACATTATATATGCAAAATGATAATTTTACCCCTTATAAAATATGCAATTTTCAGTATTTATCACATTTTAACTAACTTATTGTTAGTCCCCAATAATTAAAGTGCTAAAATTTTCAGTGGTTGAACATATTTTTATACAAATTAGTAATTATTTTATTTTCTAAACTATCTGAAAAATATAAACATTCTGACCCTATACACTGAGGGAATATATGTAATATGCGGAAATTAAAAATACTACTTTATCCTAAACATGTTTCAGTAGAGTTACTACGTTTAGATACCAATCAACCTCAAATTTAATATGTCAAACAAAGTAAAACACCAATCACAAATAATAAATTACAGAACATAAATAAGAGACAATCAGATTTGGTTACGAAATGAAAAACTCGTGCGAGTAAAAAATCACTCCGGGTATAGGCTACCATTCAAATCCACTATATAAGAAAAACTTACAGAGATAGTGAAAAGACCTAAAGCAACAACTTTGCCGACTCTATTCTCACAACTGTAATTACCCGAGGAACTCCTCAAGTCTGCACCAAGTAACTTTCTTCCGAACATCTGAAGTCTCAGTGAATTGAATCTGCAAAGTCACGCGACAGAGCTTCGAATGTCATTCTCAACCTTCAAACTCAGAAGGCTTAGGGTATTGGTGAGGTTGTGTTTGGAGGGTAGATGGTGATGAAACAAGAAGGTCACTCACAAGGAAGAATACATGAAAGATTGAGTCTTTAAGGGTGAGAGATCTTCAAAGGTTTGAAAAACTCAAAGCAAGAATGTTTAGGGTAATGTTTTCCAACACTTGTAAATAGGGCGCGTGTTTTCTTTTATAAGTAGGGTTTTCTGTGAGGCAAACAGGCTTCAAAAACACATCAGAAAAACAAAATTTGCGACTGGCGTTCGAACGCACAAAAAACGCAACATGAACGTGAAGCCTCTGGAGAGTTTCGTTCGAACGAGATGTAGAATGTGCCTCGAACGGTTAGTCTCTGGAAGCTTTTGTTCGAATGAATATATGAATGTGCCACGAACGATTAGTCTCTGGAAGTTTTCATTCGAACGAAGTTATGAACGTGCCACTAACGATAGGCGTTCGAATGAATATACGAACGTGCGATGAATGTTGCTATGATAAAATCATCTGTCCAAGACAGCAACACACCCAAACACTTCAAGACTCCTTACAACTCAATAAAATATGATTTGTTACGGAATTTGCCAACACAATAAACCCAACACTATCAAATAAGCATAGGGAGGTATTTGTTCAACGATGTTTAGCAGTGGAATAACTAATTAAAGGTGACTCGGGGATGGTATGGAATTAACTTACTTATGTGCGTTCATGAATTGTAATTTTTATTAGTTCTGTTTAATTCACATCGTGGGCTCAAAGCATTTGCTGTGCAAGTTAATTAGACTGTCAACACTTTCGAGGATCTGTCTTTAGCAAAAATCAAGATTATCTTTCCCAAGAGGTGTGGTCTTGGGGTGGTTTGGTGACATAAAATTTATGATTTAATTACCTAAATCTTATGTTCGAATTCAGAGGTGTACTTCTTTTAAGAATATGAGACAACTAGAAATTTTACTTACCCCATTTAAATTCGAATCGGATAATTTAACGACGGATTTCTAACATTTAAAAAAAAATCAAGGCTCCCACAAATTGCCTTTCATAAATCATTGTTTTTGACTAAATGGCTCAGGGTAGGGACGGAAAAGTCATTGTCTGACTTGGACCAGTCAGCTTCAGCTCCCACTAGAAGGATTCCCTCACTTTTTATTTATTTATTTTTTATATGTTTTGATTTTGCAGTGCAACATTTCCCACCTACCACATATTTACAAAAAATTTACTAAACTCATGGCTATTGTGTGCAATTCATGCCTTTCTATATTTTCCCACCACTAGATATATTTTGTTTGTTACTACTTTGGAAGGTTCCTGGGAAATTTCCATTGTTGATTTTGTACCATTTGTCCTTGCATAGGAAGCTTCTGATTTCTTTTCGAGTTAACATTATACACAAAATTTCGGTTAATATGAAATGACTATCTTGAAATAAAGAAGAGTTGTCTCAAGTGATGATTTAGGACTTGATTTTCAGGTCCTAGGTTTGAGTCTAATGGGTGCATTTATTGTAAGAGTCTGGGGTATTCGAGATTTTATCTGCACCGCTTAAGTCCGGATCAGGTGGTTTGACGGTGAGGTGGTTTCTGACGTTTCTAAAAAAAAGAAATAAAGAAGAGATAGCACCTCTATTATGTGTGAACTTTACTTTGTTTAATAACAATTAAAGATTTAAAATAAAAAATTGATATAAGTTTGTTAATTGGTCATTGTTTCAGTACTTGATTGCTGCTGGACCTGTTATGATGTATAGAAAGCTAATGTGATGAAGTTATTTATGTATTTACTTGAGTAGTTGGATCAAGATTAAAGATTGTGTTAATGCATTTGTGATAATGCATTAGATATTTAGGTTTATATTTCTTGGAATAATGGTGACACAAATGATTGCGAAGAATCATTTGAATAGTTTATGACAACTACATTTGTGCTTGGAAGGGATAACAATGAGTGATTAATATTTCAGGAATAATGACTTATGATGGCCTTGAGAGTTGCATTCTGAATAATCAATCTTATGAAAATGAAAGTGGAACAAGCAGAGGTGATGGATATGAAACCGAATCATTGAATGGTGATGATTCAAGTTGTTCTTCTAGCAAAGATGCTTTTGGATCATTTTCTAAATGGTCAACAAAGAAGAGGGGTGAACAGGGTTCAGATGATTTGGAACCTTCTCAAAGCTCCAAACATTATTATGTCAAACAGAAACCTGCTTACGCAATTCGTTTTTCAGATGTTGAGACGATGAAAGAAAGATTTTCAAAGCTGTTATTAGGTGAAGATATTACCGGGGGACGTGTGGGTGTCACCACTGCATTAGCATTGTCAAATGCCATAACCAATCTCGCTGGTAGGCTTTGTCTCCCTCATCTCTAGTAATTTCTTATTTTCATATAATAAATTTAGCATATAGATCTTTCTTAAGTAGTTAGTGGAGGTATATGATAGAGTTGGCTTTGACCAATTCTCGACGCAACCAGGAAATTTAGTAATTGAATGTAAATGACAATTAAGCTACTGGAATACTGTATTTCTATATTGCCAATACTCAATCGATTACATAGTAGTTGAGATTTTACAAGGCTTGAAGGAAAAAGAAATGATACTCATAGTACTGGGAAATTAAAGCTAATAGGTTACAGAGCCTCTGGTAGAGACAGACTCCATAACTTTCATTCTTTCTCTCTGGGTCTGCTTCTTCTTATATACTATAGCTCCCTTCACACTCTTTGCATGTTGCGCCCGTCTCTCCCTCCACTTGCCTCTCTATGCACATGTTCACAGCCACCTCATCCAACTGCCTGGGCCCCACTGGATTCTCAGCTAACCAACTCCTATTTTGTTGCTCCTGATTTTCCCTTTTTGTCCTCCTTGTGTATACCCTTGTGATGGGTGGTCTAACATTACTCTCCCCCATACAAGTCACCTTGTCCTCAAGGTTGAAGTCAGGAAATTGCTCCAGTATTAGCCCATAAGGTTCCCAAGTACACTCATAATCAGGCAATCCAACCCATTTGATCAATACTTCCAGCCGACCCTCAGGATTTTGCCGTACCTGAAGGACAGCTTCAGGACATACCTGTAACTCATATTTTGTAGTTAAGATATTTATGTGCAAATTTATAGAAGCTAACATGGAAACACATCACAATCAATGTGCATCTCTTATTGTACGAGTAGCTGAGTGAATGGGGGAAAACCAGTTTTAGGGCTTTTACTAACTTTAGACAAATGCAGAATTAGTATTGAAGTTTGCACTAAAACTCACATGTGATTATACATGATGAAGATAACAGCTAATTGCTGTAATGTTTGCTGATGACGGTGCTACAGACTGGGTTTAAGTTTCCTGGAAAAGTATTGTCTTCAATCACTTGCCCTGCATAATCAAACAATCTTCACCGATTACAAATGAAAAAAACAGCAGTGTCACCGAATAGAAATGATGTACATGTGTTCATCTTGGAATGATATTTAACATTAAAGTGCAGCACAGATCAATTAAACTACGGACATATTGATACAGACTGACCAAGCAATCAATAAGCTAAAAAGGAGGGTCCCTAGATTGGAGAAAAGCACAGGAACTTCGCTCAAAACTGAAATGTTTGAACAGATAAACGCCTTACTGCATTTATGCTTTAGGAAGCAAGAGTAGGATAGATGTCAAATTGTACTGCTAATACTAATGTAATCACCATTGTTACTCATGCAACTTCTAGCTTGATGAAGGAAACCTAAACTATCAAAGAAAAGTTTCAGAAATTTGACTCCACTGTTTACAAAGTTTTTCCTGTTTATTTGCAGCCTCAGTCTTTGGGGAGTTGTGGAAATTGGAGCCGCTGCCTGAAGAAAGGAAGAATAGATGGCAGAGAGAGATGGACTGGTTGCTTTCTCCCACAAACTACATGGTTGAGTTAGTTCCTGCTAAGCAAAATTCTGCCAATGGCCGGACCTTGGAGGTAGTTCTTTTTAGAAAGATGTATTTTGAACTTTGAAGACAGATGCAACATGCTTTCTGCAGTTGGTGGTGTTAACTTTCTGTTGTTACTGGAGCAGATAATGACCCCAAAAACCCGTGCAGACGTACACATGAATCTTCCGGCACTTCAGAAGTTGGACTCGATGCTTATCGTAGTGCTCTCTTCATTCATCTCGAAGTTTATAGATTTTTTTTAAAATTATGTATATCCTTATTCACTATATTTGAACATTCTGAAATTGGCAGGAGACGTTGGATTCAATGGTGAGTACTGAGTTCTGGTATACAGAAGTAGGTAGTTGTGCAGAAGGAAGGAGCAAGAGTGCTAGAGAGAGCAAGAGATGGTGGCTCCCTTTGCCGCAGGTACCAATAACTGGGCTCTCCGACTCTGGGAGGAAAAAATTGCTGTGTCAGTGTAAGGTGGTATATCAAGTATTCAAGGCTGCCAAATCCATCAACGAGAATGTTTTGCTAGAAATGCCTATGCCAACCATTATCAGGGATGCACTTCCCAAGGTGAGCATGCCATATATGCCTTCATCATTATCAAATACTAGTGTACTAAAAAAGGCCTAGGTAGCGCCTTGGCGTTAGGCGATGCCTGCCCTATCAATTTCCGGATAAACGATGTTTTTAGATGGAGCTTCTCGGAAAAAAACACAAATCTAGGGTAAATGATTGCTCCGATCGGCACGTGGGTGGTGGGACTGCAACGGTCGACAGTCTCTGATCCTGAATGATTGATGCATGTATTGAACGACCGCTAGAGATGGAGACGCATGAACTCCATGCGCCAGTAGCCGACAGCGGCTGTCTGAGCCCCCAAACCACCTAAATTTCCTAAACATAAACCTAATTGACCTCAATTTGTCAAACTCTAAATCTAATTTAATTTACCTCAATTTGTCAAACTCTAAACTTAATTTACATTAATTTTTTAACTCTAAATTTAATTAAATCCAACTTTTCAAACGCAAATCAAATTAAAAAATAAAACCATCTAATGCTTCTTACCTCATCCATCTATGCACTGTCTAGAAGGTCTACGCACTAAATGCCGAGGGGGACTAGGAGGTTATCTGGGAGGGGGGCCGTGATTATAACTTTTTACTAAAAAAATTCAGGATGATATTTTTATTATTTACTTAGTATTAACTATTGGAAAAGAAAATTTGTGGGGGTCGGTTGACCCCCCTTGTGCACAAAAGGCTTTGCCCTTGCTAGACGCTCCCCTGAATGCCTAGCGTCTAATGTTTTTTAGAATATTGCCAAGTACTAGCAAACATTTTAAAATAAAATAATACTCTATATTGATAGATTTAATTTTTCAACATTACCGAAAACTATGAGCTATGATTAGACAAGATGAGCAGTGATCTTTTGAATTAGTCCAGCCAAAAATGAAGGGGTTTTTAGAAGTGAAGTGAAAAGGAAATGGACAAAAAGTAACAAAATGGTTTAAATTTGACTGTTGGTGGCAGCTCAGGATTACCTCTTTTCCTGCTTTCTTCTTGCAGTCTGGAAAGACGAGCCTTGGAGAAGAACTGTACAAGGTATTGACTGCAGAATTGAGTTCTGCTGGAGAAATGCTCAGTTCCCTCAATTTAAAATCTGATCACAGTGCACTTGACGCCGTTAACAAATTAGAAGCTGCTGTATTTGCGTGGAAAGAAAGAATTTCTGATCAAGCTAGTGGCAAATCCCCCGTCCGAACATCATGGTCCTTCATTAAAGACCCTATATCAGACCTGGATAAGACGGATTTCCTGTTGGAACGAGCAGAAGCCCTAATACAGCAGCTAAAGACCAGATATCCTAACCTTCCTTGTACATTTATCAGTGCCACAAAAATCCAATATGGCAAGGCGAGTTTTCTCATCATATCTTAATAATCCTGTTTATAGGCAGGCATAAGATCATATTTCCTCGTAGCTTTTTATCTGTAACATACGATTTGGCTATTCATGATTTACCAACTGCATTTCCACAGGATGTTGGGCATTCAATACTGGAAGCATACTCCCGAGTTCTCGCAAACTTGGCTTTTAGCATACTCTCTAGGATAGGAGACATTCTACAAGAAGATGCATTGAGCAATCCCAATTCACCTGTGGCCAAATGTAGCATTCCAGGTTCAAAAATGAATGATAATGTTAATATGCATCAGATGCCATGGCTTCGCCTACGTTCAAGACACGTGCTCATTGATCAGATGAACAAGGCAGATGGAAAGTACTTAGCTTCAGATTCAAGTAGTTGTTCTGCTTCAGGAACTTCAACAAGTGAAGTTAAAGCAAGCTCTGTGAATTCCACACCTAGTGTGAATCGTTTATGGTGTATTAGTAAAGAGGCTTGTAAAGGTTTGTCCCCAATAAATTCTCCATGATGAAGACTGAGTTGTAACATTGCTCTTTGTAAATTGCTACGAAAAATATATTCATAATACCTCATCAAATCCTTAATATTTTCGTAATATCTTATCAGGTCCTTGTTAAAAACTAACTGTAACACATCCACATATTTTGTTATTTTGCCCGCATGAAAAATTAGAAGCTCTCTCTCTTCAGCCTTTTTTCTTCCTCTCCATCTCTCCTCTGCAATTTCTCTCCAATCTCCACCTCCATCGCACCATTAGTTTCCAGATTTTTCTCTCCTTTGTAATTTGTCTATTTTTTAGTGATCCAATCTTTGCAAGCTCTCAAATCATCCATCAAACCACTTAAGACAATTGGCTGATTTTTTTAAAAGCATGAACTAAGCAGTAAAATCATTTCTATGTGATATATAATTAATCATATTGCTACAACAAAATGTTTTATTATCAAGGATACAACACTATCATCATGGACGACCTGCACAAATGACATTAAAAACTCAAATATAAATTTTTACAAGCAAAGCAATGCAATCAAATTTTGAAGTGCAGCAACAGGTCATGAAAATTGTCTTCTAACAACTACAAAACTGTTTCATGGCCTAATTGATGTCTGTCAATTCTTCTTTGCCTTGTTAAAATTGTATTTAAGTGTAACAAAATTATAGGTATGAGTTTAGAAATTATGAAGTGGCAAGTCTTTAATGAGATGCGACATCCATGGCTTTATATTCCTTTCACACGAATACTCAAGCCCTAATCTAGGGCTTTGATCAAATCAATTAGCACTTTTAAGAAGCATAGTTTTACCCCATCTACCTATTCAACATATAATGAATTTATGTCAACCACAGACTCCACAGATGACAAGTGCCATATGTTCTAAGTTAGAATACAAGATCTGGCCTCTAGTGGGTGGAGAGACAAAACCAAGAGCTAAGACTTGACAGCTGAAACGTTTCCTTCAACATATTGAGTTTTATTCGAGACAGAGTGGGTGTAGCTCCATCAATGCTAAAAATAAGATTAAAGATTTAAAGGTGACAAAGAAAATTCAATTTTAGAAAACAAAGCTAAGGAGATAGATATAGATCTTAAAATTATCAAATATTGGGTCACGACAATGCATGATTACCCATTACATTTCCAATTCTGTCGCCTTTAACCCATGTGAATCGGTCATGGTATGATTGTGAATCTTGAAGTGAACAGAGTTACATTTCTTTTAATTATCTTTCTAGAGAGATCAAGCTACACTAGAAAGCACAAGAAATTTAGTACATATGAACACTGGCAAGCTCAAAGAAAATTTTACCCAACAGACTTTATTTGAAGATGTGGCATTAATTGATTTATTTAGCCATGAAGCAACCCAATACATTGATTCGGAGAGGGAACACAATATAGCAACTTAAAGAGCAGCCATGTGACACCCTCTCCAACTTTCCAAATCGACCAATTTCTGTACAGGGCGGCAGGGCCTATGCTAGTAGTGATGAAACACTACTTAACACAAACAAATAGAAAATCAACAGACTTCGGAAGCATTTTGGCATATAAGTGGCAAAAGCTTTCAACTGTACCATTGTGGAGGCTGAGGTTAAAGATTTCTTCGACTTAATTGCCACGCAAGCTGATCAACAGACCCCATAGCACGAGATGCAGAGCCAATTGAGCCATCATATCTGTCAAAAAGCAACCATAATTATGCAAAAGAAACTTAACATCTAGATCCTCAGTTCACATTTCTAAGCATGTCGAAAGTGACAATGAACATCAAATTCGCTTACAATGCTACCAAGAGGAACGCTTTTGTCTGCATAACAATAGCACCTTCACCAGAAGCTTTCGTTGTGTTAAGACATCTCGCACAGAACCAATTCTCATGAATTGATGTAACAATATCTGTCATCAAAATTCCAACCACCAAACTTCAACAATAGAATAAATTCCGCGACATAATTAAATTTCACAACACATTACATTGAATTCATAAAATGTCCAAGAGACATGAATAGCTTTATCTTACATTGGTTTTGTCCAATAATGAAGCAGTCTGTGTGAAGTTTATTGAGTTTGATAAAATCAACAAATTGAGTCAATTCAATCGGGTCGGCTTTGATTCCTTCTTGTTCTGCACTGTAGAAACCATAATGAATATAGGGTATTTCAAATAAATAAAATAAAGGGTCAGCCTTGACGCAGCGGTAAAGGTTTCCGACATATGGGTTCGAATATTAGAAACAGTCTATGCTCGCAGGATAAGGCTGTGTAGATCTACCCTTCACATACAGCAGCCTTTGTGCACTAGGCCGCCCTTTAAATAAATAAATAAAACAAATAAAGAAGCTTACATGGTGGATAACAAGCGAGAGGGTCCAGTGGGATCATAATTAATAAGCAAAGCTGCCTTCAAGGGTTCACCTACAAATACATTTAAAAATTTCCCAACAAAATCGATTGCTTATTCCTATTCATCTTCAAATAATTATGAATGAAATTAAAAGCTTTTGGATAAAGGGTAAATTACCAGAAGAGCCAACGCTGGAAGAAGCCCATTTTTCCCAAGTTTTGTGCACGAAACCCCAATCCATTGCTCTCGTTAACAATGCAATTGCAACCGAGTAATGTCAATTTCTGAATCAGTGAGTGCTGGTGCTGGGGTTGGGGTTTAATATAACGAAGAATATGTACTGCGCTCCAATTTGGGCCTTCCTTGTAAATTTAAGCTTCTCTCTTTAAACCCAATTAGATGTGTCGTTTACTATTTTTAATAGTTCATGAAATTATACTTGGCATGATATTCAAAAGTGACTAAATTTAAGAATAGTTCGAATTCTATAAATTGTTCATATACTGTTATGATGACATGCGTTTAGACATGATTAAGGTCCGTTTATTTCGCAGTAAAATGATTTTTAAAAAATATTTTCCTTATTTTACAGTGTTTGGAAAATTTTATGGAAATTTTGGTCAATGTAAACTGTTTTCTGATTAATTATAAAATTAAGTCATTTTTGACATATAGAATACAAATCTGTAAGTTATTTTTTGGAATTTTTTACTTCTTGTCCAAGATTTTCATAGGTTGCTTCAAGGGAAAATTTTGGACTTTGACCTGGATCTAATGTGTTTTTGTGGATCTGGTTCTGTATCCAAATTCGAAAAAAATCCAAATTTGGATGCGGGTATATACCATCCGGATTCTGGTATACTTGAACTTGATCCAAAAATCCAATTTTTTAAATATTTTTCAATTATATTTATATAAAATTAATAAAATTTTGGACACATGTCCCGGAATTATGAATCTGCGTAGATATGAATCCGGAACTCTGATTTTTTTATTCTTTTCAATTATATTTGTATAATTTTATGGACTCGGATCCCGAAATTCCAGACTTGTGTAGATTTGAATCCGAGTATAACCAAACCGCATATAGAAATATGGATTTTTTTTTATATAAAAAAAAAAAAAACAACCATAATTATGCCTAAAAGTAATCTCTCATATAAATCCTCATTTGAAGCTTTATTTTCCACCTTATGTTCGATTTTTCGAAACGGTATTCTCATTCAAATCTTCCTCCACACCACATGTACAATCCTCTTCTAACCCTACTCCCTCTACATCCCCTATCGAGCTTTCCAACTCCTCTCCTGCAGCAGCCTTATCCCCGAGCCGACCCACACCAACACCCTCGCAAATTAGTTCTTTACTTTCAAGTATAAGAGTGATGAAATAATAAAATAACTCGGTAAGTCTGTGGTTGATCCACATGAAATAGATTTAATAAAATAAAATAATAATTCAACTAATAAAAAAATACTAGGGTTAAGGGATCCACTATTGATATTTCAAATATTAAATAATTTTTACTTTTTTATAAAATATAAAATCTAATTATTTCTGAATCAATTTATTTCATGTTTATCAGATCTTAATTATGTCAACATATGTAATTCGTCTTGTCGATAATTAGTCATACCAGTATACTAAATATGTCAAAACATGTAGAACCGTATTATCTATAAATAATCTACATCTTTAATAGTTCACTTTCTCGCATTTATGAGATTCAAGTATCATATGTACCAATCGGGGACTGTCTACAGCTAGTCAATACAATAGTTCTCAATAAACTATAAAGAGTACGAATTTTATTTGGAAAATAATCACAATTTATAAAATATAATATAAATAAAAATCACGTATATTTTCATACCAATAGCTTCACCCCCTTACCATATCATGATACAAATTAGTAGAATAATATATAAATAAAAATATTCATAATTTTATTAATAAAAAATGAAATTATAAAAAATAAATAAAAATAAAACACACATGATAGTTACCCTCTAATCCTCCCGATAGGGGAAAATGAAGTAAAGTATCAGAATCAGGAGGAACTCTCCATCCCCCTCCCCCACCCACACACACTGAGGTGTCGAACACCTCCTTTTATAGGAGGCCTCGACACCAAATTACAAATGCAATTGCATTTGCAATTTGAGATGCAATGTATTATTGCAATGCATTATTGCACTGTAATTTGGTCCTATAAGGACCGTCCCTATATGAGTTTTTCTCCCTTGATACAAATTGTACTTTCAATCATCCTAAAAAATGACTATTTTCATTTTTTTAAATACTTTCGTCATAAGCATTTCCCTATCATCATCTGAGGGCCGATCCTGGGGCTAAGCTCACACAGTCGGTGGGCTGGGTCTCATGATTTGGTTGTGTCATATTTAAATAAATAAAAAATAGATACATGGATTATGATTTTGTACTAATGCATGAGTCAAATTTTTTTTTTATTAAAATCACTAAAAATCAAAATTGCGATCCTAAATCTAACCAAATTTAATAATTAAATATATAAGTTAAACATTTTTAAGCCTCCTCACCGCGTCACATGACGGTTTCATATTAAAGTTATAAAATTAAATTAATAAATCAATTAACTAAAAATCATATTATAATAAAAATACATATTATGATTTTATAAGAATTCTATTATAACAACAAAACATATTATAGTATCATATTAAAAAAACTATTAAATTACCTACAATTAACCTAATCTCTACAATTAATTTGTTATTATTAAATTATAAAATCAAAGTATCTCTAATATTTTTTTTTATTAAATTATAAAATTAAAATAATAAATTATTAACATAAGAAACTTATTACAGTATAAGAATATATTCTACTATTAAAGTAGGAGCTGTTAATTAATTAATTAATATTTTAATTTATTATTATTAAATTATAAAATTAAATAAAGAAACATATTATAATAAGAAAACATATTATAATCTCTCATTGAAATAAAAAAACATGTGTGACATTTAATATATACAATTAACCTCTACAAATAATTTTTTATTATAAAATTATAAAATTAAATATCTTTACAATTTATTTTTATTAAAATAAAAAACTTATTGCAGTAAAAATACATATTATTAATAATTTTATAAATACTGTATTTTAATAAGAAAATATATCATATTATCATATTATAGTTAAAAAATATTAATAAATTAATAAATCTATTAAAAATAACCATATTATAATAATAAAAATATATTATACTATTCGATTATATATATAAGCTAAATAATTTTAAATTTCTCATCGTGTTATATGACATTTAATCTCTATAATTAATTAATTTATTACATATTATAATAAGAAAATATATTATAATCTTCTAAAAAATCATATATATATATGTGTGTGTGTGTGACACATAATCTCTACAATACATATTTTATTATTAAATTATAAAATTTAAATAATAAATTATTAAAATAAAAAACCTATTATAACATAAAAATATAATCTCATATTAAAATAAGAAACCTAAACAGTAGCCGCCCATAAAACCTAGCCAAATTTTTAGATTTCGGGTATATTGTTATTTGTTAATTTATTTTGAATTTTTTCTATAAATTTTTTATTTATTTGATGTGTTTAGTATGCAAACTCTGACTATTAGTTATTACATAGTGAATTAGAAATATTATTTGAGAATCGAGAGACAAATGAACGAGACATCAATATTACGTGTAAGTTGTTAGCGACATATTCTCAATTATGGATTTTAATAATGCAACATAAGAGACTTCGACGCGTATTCGCGAGCATTACAAAAAGATGTTGAAGCAAATTGATTATGAAGAGCAAATGGATGTCAAGACTCAAGCGCCAAAATGAAGAAAATCTAGTATAATTTAGGGCCCTCATTATAAGTGAATATATAATTCAAGTACTCTAAACTCATAAGATTCGTACACATTCATATAGATGTATTAGTGTCATGTGTAAAATGATTTTAATTTTCAAATCCTGTGTTTTCTGCACTATGACCGACATATCGGTCCATGATATCGACATATATCAATGATCCTACTCTGCCTTGGGCAGATTTACATGCTCTCTGGAACCAGGCTACTCCATACTGGTCAATCTGAAGTTTACACAACTATTGGAATCAGGACATATCATATCGGTCCTCATATCGGTTAGCTAACCGGCATACAGGTTATCATATCAGTTTGCTACGCTTTAATCTTTAACGATAATATAATTGTTGTTTTTATAGGACCGACATACTGGTCTCATGACAGAGAGTTATAGCAGTTTACACATTCACTATATATTGAACACCAATTTTATTTTTGCCTAGATCTTGCACATTCCTACATTATCTTTAAAGACAAAAACAGTGAGAATAACTTAAATCTTATTTATCAAACACTCTCATTATAATCAAAACTCACACACTACACCCTCATACATATTTAGTAAGTTTGAAGTAATTGGGTTAGAAACTCACATCATAAATCTTCTTTAATATTTGTGAGTGCCCAAATTGTGTTGAAAAACTTTCTTATCTTCAAACACTTGTGGTTGGAAAATCCCTTACTGAGTTGGTATACTCAAAATGATGGTTTTTGGTTGTAAAGGTTAAAGAGTATACCGAGGAACAAAACTCTTAATGTTGTAAAAAAATTTGGGGTGAACCTAGAAAAATTCTTGATTTGGGATGAACCACGAAAAAATCAATGTAAAGTGTGGAATCACATTTACTAGTGAAAAACTTCAAGCGTGGCTTGGTGGGGGTGAACGTATGCAAAAAGTTGACCGAACCACTATAAATCTGATATCATTTTATCTATCCATAAACTCCTTTTATTTATCGTAATTTATATTTTGTATTTGCATATTAATTAATAACTTTCTTTTTGGTAATATATTGTGATTGAGAAAATTGATCATTAAGCTAAATTGGTAAAGTTATTAACTTAATTACGTAAAATCAAAAATATTTATAATTTCGCATTATTTGGTCATTACCCAATTCACCATCTCTTGGGCATAGAGATCATATGTTTGTGTGCGCTTGTAGGTAATTTCATAAGTAAATCAATTGTTTCATTAAATTATAAAATCGATAAGATTTTGATCATTTATAAAATCAATACTTAAAATATATGTTCCACCCGCACAAAACACGAGACCTATACTAATATGAATAAAAACTAGAGGTTATCATATGATAAGAAATGAAGATAATTTATCAATTTATACAGGTTTCATAAGAAAATTAAGTGAAAATAGTACAACAAAATATAAGTTAGATAATAGTCAGATAATACAAATTTCAGGAACTAAGGGAATCCGTGCAATTCCAGCAAAAAGTTTATCAGCAGAACTACACGATTTGGTTATGGTTGGAAATCGTAACCGAATCGTACGATTTATGATTTGATTTTAACCGAATCCTAGAAATACAGTTCGATTATGGTTCGACTAAAGTCGAAACCATAAAATCTTAGTTAAATAATAATCGAAACATAATCGAACCGCACCCGAACCAGGGACAATTGGATGGAGCAGTTTCAAGTTTCCGTTTGCTGAAGGAATTGGTTTTAAAAAAAGAGCGGCATTACAACAAACGAGTGGTGTGCAATATATATATATATATAAATTCACGAAAGTTCAAAAGCTCTCTCCAGTCCACTGCAATGCTCAAGGCTCTGCCTCTGCTTCATCGACTGCCTGTTGCGTCCTCAAAAAGGCGAGTCTTTCTCTCTCTCTAACGCAGAACAAATGCTTTGATATTGCTTTGCCTTTAAATTTTAATTTTCTGTTCAATCTACAGGACAATTTGTTTTAGCAAAATGAGCGCAACAAATCCGGCACCGATTTGCCCTAAATTCATTCCTGCCGAAGGCAGCGATGTTCATTCCAGGAATAAATCTGGAGGACTTAGATTCAGTCTCGTCTCTTATAACATTTTAGCTCAGGTATCGATTACTTATCACTAATATTTTCACTGTAAAAAAAATTTAGTGTTGAAGCATTTATGATGGACGCCGCATTGTGTTTATTGTAATTTTTTAGGTATCTTTTACATTCAGACACCGTTTGGTATTGTGGCTATGTGAAGTAAAATTCAAAAAACAATTGTGTTTGGTAAATATAATATTTGAAAAATGATTTTAGGTTTCAAGCCATAGCTGCAAGTGCTTACCAAATACTTTAGACAGCTCCTAATAGCAGTACCAAACTGAGCCTAAAAGTGCGTAAATGTTGATCATTTGGCGGTTTATTGCTCTAATTCTAACTTGTGGATTAATTCTTCATTTTGTAGGTTTATGTGAAGAGTTCTCTTTTTCCGCATTCGCCATCTGCTTGCCTAAAGTAAATCTTCTAATTTTGATCATTCCTCTCTGATAAGCTGTTTCGTGTTTCTTCATCCATTGATTTCAAATATCACCAGGACTTGTACGTTGAATTACAAGAAATTTTGCTGTGAAAATGAAAATCTACTAGATGATTTCAACTGAATCCGATAAGATTGTCACTTCACTGTTAGACAGAGTTATTCTGCTTGAGCATTAACTTATCATTTTTCCTTGTAGTCCATCATTGTTCTGTTTCTTTGCTGATTTTTTTTTTGTGTAATTACATCAGGTCCTAGATATTTTCCTTGCAATTATCGTGTTTCTTTTGACCTTTTACTTTTTGGTTGTCCTCATATATCCCCGATGATCTTCTTCATGGTGCTAATATAAAATCTGTCTGTTCCGAATTCTAATAGCGGAAACTTCACTATTTTAAGGATTTGTGAATATTTATGTTTTAGTTGATAGCTAATATCTTAAGTGGCGTTGCCTTCCCAATCCTATACCTGAATTACCTCATATTTCTGACTTCAGAGGCTTGAATTAATGCTATTCTAGTACTCTGTCTTATTTTATTCAATTATTTTATTTATTTTCCTTTTATTTCTTAAACCGAGAAACTCATCTAGTGTCCAGTGTAGTGGATGCTAGGCTACCACTTCATTAAGTGAAAGAGAGAGCAGCAGCAAAACCGGAAGTTATCCATATTTCTAAAAAATGAGGACGCTTTCATTATGTTCATATTGTAATTTAAGATTCGTATGTGTAAGATTTATTAGCTTTTTTTTAAGCCTTGGGCTTTACCGCTTTAGAGCTTTTCAAAACATTTCATATTTTTATACTCCTAAATTTGGAATGAGTTTTGGGTTATCCTTGTGCTTTTGGCTTAGAATTTTGGGTTCTTTATATTTTATTTGAGAGCTGTTCAGTTTATACTACTCAGATCCTTCTTGTAGTAACTTAACTCAGTATTTTTTTGAGGTAGAGGGTAAATCACAGCTTATTTATTAATATGCTAATATGCTCATCACAGGTTGAAGAACCGTTCAGATGCAATTTTAACTGTTTTAAAGAGCTTTGGTTCCGACTTCCTTTGCCTACAGGTTCTGTTTACATTATATATATATATATACTCGTGAGGACGGGGGTGGAATAATTGGCCTTCGTAAATTGTTCCTCACACACACACACAATATATATATATATGAGAGAAAAAGTAATGTATAGTAATATACTAATTTAATGGTTTATATTATAGGAATTAGACAATGAGGATTTTTTCAAAGGACATATGGGGACTGATGGCTATTCTAGTATATATATTCAGAGAAGTGGACCAAAGCGTGATGGATGTGGAATTTTTTACAAACACGGCCAGTATGCTGTCTTCTCTTATTCTGGTTCAAGATGGATGAGTTATTTTGTTTGAGTTATGCAGACCCAATTGGGAAAATAGTTATTTATGTTCTTGAATATTTTGCATGCAAGTCACTGAAATGTGTAAAATATATGGTATTGCATTTGATTAAACTCTATATTATGGCTACACCAAAGTGTGGGTGTCCATATTTCTGTTCTATCACTAAAACTAATTTTAACTGAACTCAAATTGCTCTAATTCGCAATGTCCGTTAGCATTTTCTCAAGTGGTTTGCGTTGGAATGGTATTGCTTTATGTCTTAGGTAAAATAATACCATTTTTTTTAACAATCTAGAGTTAAAATTAATACCAAGTAATGGTAACAAGTATAAATAAAACGTAGTTGGCTCCTTATTTTAAAAAAAATTATGGTTGGTGAATTTAATTTAATATGTGGTTGGCTACTTGATTTAAACTTTTAGTTTTAGCCAACTAGTTTGAGAGTCTGAGACACATCCATACTAAAACCCATGGTAACCATGCTTTATTTCTGCTTACTAATGCTTTTTTGTTTTTTTTTTTTCCCTATATTATTTGGGAGCAATAACTTCAATCAGTACTTAATAATAAAGAACCTTTGTAACTTGTGAGTGAATGAGAATTCTAGTATAAAATCAGTTCCAAAGGCCCTCTAATTATTAGAATAGTATCGAATTTAAAGGATCTTCCTAAATTTCTGTTGGAAGTGGAACAATGTGCTTTATTATTCTTCAATATTTTAATGTCATTTTAGATAACACCTTTTTTGCCGTTATGTGCACTGAGGATGATGTGATTGCAGCTTTACAGAATTAGGTATTCCTTCAGTTATAGCAAAAAAATTACATTATTTCGTTGTCATTTGTTCAGTGCAGAGTTGCTCGTAGAGGACAGAATAGATTACAATGATCTCGTAAACTCAATACAAGATGGAAGTTCATGTGGCGATGACAAAAATAATATGCTGGGCAGAGGAAATAATGATACTGATTCAAAGAAGGGTAACTTCTTGTTCAGTTCTGCTCTTCCCGATGTTTACAATTATTAATTATTTATGTTATTTGGCAAAAGGATAAAATATTTTTCCACTAGGAAATTCTGAATTTTGTTGCAATAAAGGAAGCAGAAAAGAATGATGAAGGTGAACTGGCATATATGACCATTTTGTGACAATAAGTACATGAATATAAACTTGGTTGGCTACTTGATTTAAACTTGCCTTTCCAGATATGCACAACTTGTTTGAACCAAATCCATATTTAAACCCTAAGCAAACATGCCTTATTTCTGTCTTCACTCGATCTTTTTTCCTCCCTCATTGGGAGCAAAATCTTCAATAGTACTTCATAATGAGGAAGCTCTATAACACATTATCCTGTGCAAGAGTCTTTCCTAACCAGCTACACAGACATTGTAGATCGATATGTTTATTTTATTTTGAGTAATTCTTTCCTGTTTCTACAGGAATACTTCTCTTTCCTAACATTTTTCATTTTACTTATTTATAATGATGGTCATGCATTTCATGGTATGCTGGTAGCTTACTTCTTTATTGATCTGTCTTCAGGTTCATCCTTAGAAAAGGATTCAAGGGATCATGGAGATCTTAATGACCCTTGTGTAAGGTTTAAACGCAATTGTGTAGGAATCATGGGTGCCTTCAGACTCAAAGGTCCATTTGATCATATTGTTATCGTGGCAACAACACACCTTTATTGGTAAAGTGGTTCATTTGTGGCTATTATTTATCTGTTGTAATGTTGTTGTGGTTTCTATTGTTCTCAAAGTATTCAGGATTTTTTTTATTGAAGTTGTGATGGGTGTTATTGTTTCTGCTCCAGGGACCCAGAATTGGCTGATGTCAAGCTTGCACAAGCCAAATATCTATCGTCACGATTGGCTGAATTCAGAACACAGGTTTCAGACAGATATGATTGTGTACCATCCGTAATCGTGGCTGGTGACTTCAATTCAGTCCCAGGGGATAAGGTATTTAGTACTTTTCATTTCTCTGCAGCTTTCATTCCTCTTTTTCGTTCCTTTAATATCTTTTCTAATATTGATCTAGATTTTCCCTTTAGGTTTCTATAATCTATGTGATATTGGAGGATATTAAATATAAAATTATTGCCTAAAGACACTCATACATGATTCAATTTTCTAAATCTGTGGACTAATTATTATGAAATATATACACGATGCATAGATGAGCTAAAAATTGTGGTTTATATACTTCTACTAGTATTAGCTAAATAATCTTTTATGGCCTCTTTGTGAAATATATTAAATTTATTTATATTAAAAGAAAACTAGAAACAACCTCTCTATGAAAAAAACAGAAGACCTTCCCCAAACCCAATTTATAGCGAGAGCCTTGTACACTGAGTTCGACCTTTAGTTATATGTAAAAAATTATTGTTCCTTGGGAAGTTTGGCGTGGCATGTTTATTAACTTCGCTTTCACTAGAGTTTGATCACGGTGCTCAATGGCATCAAATACTTTATTCTTGATACTCCAATATGTCCTTGCAGTAGTTCTGAAGTGCTACTTCTTTCAGGTCTATCAGTACCTCACTTCGCGCTGCCCAAAATCAGCGCCACTGGTGGAGTGTATTGATGAAGAACATCCTATTCCCTTATGCAGTGTCTATGGTTTCACAAGAGGAGAACCGCCATTTACAAACTGCACTCCTGACTTCACAAATACGCTCGATTACATTTTCTTCTCTCCTTCAGACTGCATAAAACCGGTCAGTATCCTTGATCTTCCAGATTCGGACTCACCTGATGTTGCTGGTGGTTTACCAAATTACTACCACCCAAGTGATCATCTCCCAATCGGTGCTGAATTTGAAATCACCAAGGATTGAAAATCTCCATAGCGCAAAGCTCCCTTTATAAACATGATTTATGAAAGGTTTTGACATATGCAGCCTTATTTATTTTTTTTACAGAGAAATTATTTTCATAATCCAAATTCTTGACCAAGCCGATAACAAGTTAACTCATCATTGATGCAGTCGATTCTACCCTTGCAAAATGTTATGACAACTTGTATGTTCAACAAATTTTGGTTTCTGCCCTTTGTTGCTAAATTTCATTTAAGTCTAGAAGATGATTTGAATTTTTAAAAATAATATTTCCTCTACTTTACTGTTGAACTTGAATGTCATTATTGTCACATTTTTTTTTTTGAATCGTTGGAAATCCCGCCGTCAAATCACTTATTACGGGCTTAAACAGAGCGGGTAAAACGTCCGACTGTCAGAGCCTCTTATAAGAAACACACTCATTTGATTTAAACCTAAGACCTTAAGGTCAGATCCTGAGTCTTATACCGTCAAGTTAGTATGTCATTATTGTGACTTGCCAGGCACTGTTTGGATAATTCTGGTAACCACAAACTTGTTTCCAGCCTACCTCATGATATTTTTAATTAAATGTAACAAGAAGTGCTTTAAGCTGCGTTAGATATAGTTTTTTTTTTTTTTTTTTAAATATAGATTTTTCAGGTTGTTTCTTTTCTAGTAGAGTTTTTAACAAAAAAAATAATATGGTGGTTTGACTTTAAAAAAATTAATAATTAGTCCCTTCGGCAGTGCATTCTCTACATTGGACTTTATTTTGATGTATCTATGTCTTCATTTTGATTACGCGTGTAATGTAGAGTCTACTGACCGGGTCTTGAATTAGATTGAATAGCCCGAGGAGAATCGAATTAATAGTTATGGAAAAAATTGAAGAGTGATAAAATAAGATTTCTCCCAAAAGACTATTAAAATAAAAATAAAGTTATATTATTTTACTTAAATGGAAGAGACTCCACTTTGGTTATATATTTTTAATAGATAAATAATTATAAATAATGATAATGATGTGATGTAAAAATTACATAATATTAATAGAAGATATAATGTAAATAAATATTATTTTAATCAATTTGAATGAGGTTCATTTTAATTATATTATTTTAATATATAAATCATTATTAGTAACTCCAACTATCACCATTATAATAAAATTAAGAGAGATAAAATGTTATATCTCTTCAATATTAAAGAGTGATGAGTAAAATCTAATTTGAATAATCTCAATTAATGTTTCTTTTAGAGTAACTCTAAAAGACTCATCTAATTTTACTCTTCAAATACGTATTTAATTATCTATTTGTCAAATTGAAAGGTGAAAAATATGTCACCTTCCAAAAGACTTAAGACTCTTCAAATAAAAATAAATTATATTATTTTAATCAAATTAATGGGGCTCACTTTTGCTATATGATTTTAATATGAAAATAATTGTAAATAATGATGATGATGTGATATAAAAATTATATAATATTTGTAGAAAATAGATCATGCAAATAATTTTTCATTATTTTAATTAAATTGAATGAGACTTGTTTTAATTATATTATTTTAATACATAAATAGTTATTAGTAACTCTAACCACCACCATTATAATAATGTTAAGAGAGATAAAATATTATATAATAACATTTGAAGAGTGAGAAGTCAATTTTTTTTTTAATATTGAAGAGTGAGAAGTAAAATCTAACTTGAATAATTTATATTGATATCTCTTTTGTAATCAATTTTAATGATTTGAGTCTTTTATTTAACAATTAAATAATATTTGAAGAGATTTTTGAAGTTGTTCTTATATCAAATTTTGATGAAGTGACTCTTTTATTTAACAACTAAATAATATTTGAATAATTTGTTGGAATTACTCTTAATTTGTTACACAATGATAATTTTTGGAATTACTCTTACAAAAAACTTAATCAGTAATTTTTTTGGAATTACCCTTAATTTGTTAAAACTTATTTCAGATCGAATCGGATAAATTTGATAACTATTGGATCGAATCGGATTTTATCCGATTTGATAACAAATCCAAATCCAATATCGAATCTGATTTGATAACGGATTCAAATCTGATAGAGAATCTGATTTGATAATAAATCCGATAGTAGATTCGATTTGATAACAAATCTGATTCGATAACAGATCCGATTTAAAAAATTGATCTAAAAATTTATAAATTCATAACAATTTTATCGAATCGGATCAGATAACTTAAAATTCAATTTTTTTTTATCAAATCGGATTTGTTATCGAATCAGATTCGTTATCAAATTGAATCCACTATCAGATTCATTATCAAATCGGATGCTCTATCGGATTCGGATCTGTTATCAAATCGAATTTATCTGATTCGTTAAGATATCAAATCGGATCGAATAAATCCGGTTCGATTCGATAGTTATCGGATCAAATCTGATCTGATCCAATAAGGACTCAAAATACGATCGAGCCAAACAAATCAACTATTATCGAATCATATCGGATTCAGATTCAGTCTGATCCGATCCGAATCCGATAATGCCCACCCCTAAGATGTCTCATCCTGACCGAGTCTCATCCCGATTACTATTCGGGATGAAGAAACTATCCAAAATCCAAATTGATATTTTTAATATGGATGAAAAATCTTCTTGAATTGCGGACCGAATGGTGTAGGATCTCGAATCCCCGATTGTAATTTTGATTTTTTTTGGCTAAAATTTAGGATTCATGAAGGAAAAATGGTCTTACATCCCGATCCAATTTTTTATGTTGTCCTAAATCCCAGTCGGATTTTGATGGAGGCAAATCGTCTCGAATCTCGAATCGAATAGGACGATATCCTAATCGAGATTTAGGATTTTCTACCTACTCTAAACATGATATTATACTCTTTGACTTGAAGTCATGGTCCTTCAAGATTTTGTGCCTCTCAACACCTTCGTTAGACTTGACCATCCGCACATTTCCAACTATCAAGAAATTATCATTTAGTTTGAAATGATGGTCCCTCAAAATTTTATTATCGGTACGAGTCTACGAGACTAATCTAAATCCACCCAAAGGCCTCATAATAAAGAAGGTCATGTTTATAATAATCACATTACTGTTACAACAAAAATTTTTATTTATTTTTAAAATAAAAATGTTAATTTTAACAAATATTGTTGATGATGGTTTTTTGAAGGTTGTTTCCCCAAGAAAGGTTCAGATACCGGGGAGAGTTATAATAGAGATTGCACTTGGCCAAAAGTGGATAACAAATACCCAATGACCTAAAGAGAGATGTGGTTTAATAGAAAGACTCAACCTCATGGTACATAGAAGTTCGCCCGATGGCAGAGCATGTTAAAGATTAAGCTAGTAGTACCGACCCGACCACATGAAGAGAATTTGAGGTGTTTGAGAATCTGTAGAACCTGACCCGATAAGATCCTTATGTGCGAAACCGACCTAGTTGAAGAGTTGGGAATGACTTTGATAAGTATCATCTACCTCGGTATGTTGACCCAAGTAACGAATATGAGATCACATGTCGACCAGTATTGAGGTTATATGACGTATTCCCTAAGTGGGAACATCTGATTCCAGAAGGCTAATGATGATGGAGGAAAAGCATCGGTTCACAGTGGTCGTAGGTCCTTCCAGTCGCTATAGGGCGGTGTAATGGTAGAACAATGGCAGAGTTGTTGCAGGCCACCAGAGGCCCGTGAATTGGCAGAGGAATGGGTTGATCTGATTGACCAGATTAGGTTGGGGGTGGTTGATGAGAGTTGTTGATGGTGTTTTTTCGGGCACTATGTTATTTAAACAACACGACAGGGGTAAAATGGGTAACTCTATTGATCGAGACCGTTAAAGCCGACCCGACAACTTGACGGTAAGAGGCCGAGCACTTTATACTAAATGGCCGAGCACTTGAGATCGGATGACCGAGCATTATCAGATCGACAGCAGCATTCTCAGTTCAAATGGCTATCGTGACCGACCTCATGAAGACCGAGCACATGACGAGGCGTGCTCAAGAAGATAAAACATCATATTCTTGTAGAAAAGGGATAAGTTGTCCTACTTTAATGGGGTAAAGTAATAAGTTAATATCCTAATAGGATAAAGGAAGTAAAGGTAGTTTGAAATTAGGAAACCTTGTGGCAGAAGGAGGTTGACTCAATTAGGAACCCTTGTAAGAGAAGGAGTCTGATTCCTGTTTTTATTATAAATAGGAGGGTAGAGCACAAGTGAGAGAGATCTAAAAAAAATCATCACAAGAGTGAGAGATTAAAATTCCAATTTGTAAGAGCAAAGGGGAGGCCTGAGAAACATTTGAGTAATAAAAGAGTATCATCCTGTTCTTGTCCGTGGACGTAGGTCGGATCCCAAAAATCCACCGAACCACGTTAAATCACCTTGTCTGATTGGTATATTTTCGTTTCCCGCTAAATTTGCCTTTGGTTCCCCATAACCAAACAAATTCACAGTTGAAGGAGGATTCCCTCGGAGGTGATATTCCTATATTACCCTGAGACCAAAATCCACCGTCAACAGTTGGAGCCGTCTGTGGGGAACTCTACGAAAAGCAATTTGCGTAATAAGACAAATGGCGGAAGGCGGAAACCAACAATCACCAGGGGCTCGGCTGCGGACTGGATGGAAAAGATCGAGGAAAACCTTAGGAAGGAAAGGGAGGAAAACCAAACTCTACTAAAAACCATAGTAGACCGGTTGGAAAGGATGGAAGGAGCACGCGACGGAAAATTCGAGGCCGGGACTAGCCGACGAAGGAGTGAGATAGCGGAAGGAAAGAGAATTGTTGATACAAGCGAAGACGACAGACCTCAAAGGAGGGAACCCTACAGGGTGAGATCCGTGGTAGTACAAAGGGATTCCCAACCGAGGACACATGGGAGGAGGAAGATGACAAATCATTACCAGATCCCTCCTACGATAGCCCTCACAGTACCCGGAGGAGAGGAAAAGAACATACCGAAGAGGTGCGGGACGACGCCGACCCTGAGAAACGCCGCTCCCCAGATAGCAGAAAGAAAAGAAACCTCAGAGGGCGGCATGGAACCAGGGACAGCGGTATGAAATCTTGGTTACGGGATGAGCTGGTCAAATGGGGAGTATACCCCAACGCAAACAGAGGGGATATCCAGGACGTCAAAGATGAGTCCCCCCTCACGGAGGAAATAAAATCGGAGAAATTCCCGAAGAGATTTAACATGCCGACCATGACACCGTACAAGGGCCATACCGACCCTAAAACCCACATTGAAAGTTTCACCCTGCTGATGGAGGTGCAAGGGGCAACAGGGGACGCCATCTGCAAAGTGTTCCCCCTAACTCTGGCCGGACCAGCCATTCTATGGTACAGGAGCTTAGCCCCAAGAAGCATCAGCAGCTTCACACAACTGAAGAAGTCATTCATACGACACTTCAAGGGGGCTTGTGTCCCCAGAAAGACGATTGGAGAACTCCGGCTCATGAAGCAAGGAGACGATGAACCTCTGAAGATATTTATTGAAAGGTACCATATTATGGTACTCGAAGTCGGAGGGTATGAATCCCCTGAAGCCCTGGAAAGCTTGAAAGGAGCCTTGAGGGTCGGAAGACTCTGGACCTACCTAAGGATCCAGGACACCCCGGACTACGCCACCGCCCTGGAGGTGGCCCGGAAGTTCGTTTCGTTAGAGAACGAAGAGAAAGTGTCTCGGAAAGGGAACAACATCAGGGATAGAACCACAAGGGAGGGCGCCCAACGCCGAACAGAAAAAGAATCCAGAAGACCACCCCCGAAACACAAAGAATTCAAGCCACTGCACCGGGACAATCATGAGAGAAGAGCGCCGACCCAAGTAAACCACGTGGTCAGTGAAGATGCATACATTCCCCTAAAAAAACCACTGGGACAAATTGTCATGGAGATCCAGGGGAAAGGCCTCTTAGTGGAACCCGACCAAAGGAGGTTCCCCCCGGACAGAAGGAACCAAAAGGCTTATTGCATACACCACAACTCCAGAGGACATGCAACGGACGGATGTAAAGATCTGCGAGAACAAATGGAGGATCTAGCACGAAACGGGTATCTGAACAATACATTGACCACGAGGTTATGACGACCAGACAAAGGGCATGTGGCCGCCAATTCAACTGAAAGAGGGCAGTTTGTCCCCAAAAACATAAATAAAACTTTCTCCTTTCAAAAGAAGGTTCTCGGCCACTTTCTTAAAACATAAATAGAAGACCTACTAAAAAACCGGGGACAAACTTAGCACCTAAATACAAAAAGAACGACCAAGCAATAAAAACTTGGGCAGCTCGGGGCTTGACCTTGCCCCACCGAGGTCATTCAGTTATCCGGCTCGGGATCGGGCTACGTCCCACCGAGTCATGCACGTTGGTCTGAGGACAGAACACTCCCTCAGAGCCAAGTACGTCTTTCGGCTCGGGGCTGGATTGCGTTCCGCCGAGGCCCCTTCATTAATCAGCTCGGGGCTGGATTTCGTTCCGCCGAGGCCATATTCAGCTCGGGGTCGGGTTACGTCCCACCGAGACATGCTCATTAGTCTGGGGACGGAACATTCCCCCAGAGCCAAGTATCTCTCTAGCTCGGGGTCCTCAGGGACATACCCGATGTAACGGATCCGTGAGAAGCATAGCACAGGGAGAGATGATACCCCTGTGGCGATTGCTTACTCCAGTGTTACCGAACATAAGGAGGAACATGCCCTTAATGTGTCGAACACTCTTCTGATCCTCACCTGCCCGATGTAATGGATCCGTGGGAAAGCATAGCACGGGGGATAATGACACCCCTGTGACGATTGCTAACTCCAGTGATACCGGGCCTAAGGAGGAACATACCCTTAGTATCCCGGACACTCTTTGATCCATTCATCATCCGGATCCGCGGGAGGCACAGCACGGGGAGGCGTATACCCCTGTGGCGTGTGCCTACTCCAGCGTGGTAAGGAGGAGCCCTCATACAATACACAGGCTCCCGAGCGAACCGACGTGTAGAGGATGTGCCCTTACCGTTCATACGCTCTTCTGATCCGAATCCTGGTTCGCCGGGACACTGAATTGAAAGATTCAGAATTGTGTTTTGGAGGCCTCGGGCAGGACACTGTTTCGAGGCATCCGTGCTGTTATTTACACTTGTGAAAAGTTTTACTTTGGGACAAGTGCTAAGTCACCCCCACCTTTTGATTTTATCTTCGAAAGTTTTGTTTTTATTTTTTTGCCGGTCTGGCAGAGGGACGCCCATGCCAGATTCGTTAGGGCTTCAAAGGTTGATTCACTTCCCTTCTGAATAAGTCCCAGTGATTAATCGGCTCGGGGCTGGATTCGTTCCGCCGAGGCCACTTGATTATTCGGCTCGGGGCTGGATTTCATTCCGCCGAGGCCACTTGTTGATTCGGCTCGGGGCTGGATTCGTTCCGCCGAGGCCACTTGATTATTCGGCTCGGGGCTGGATTCGTTCCGCCGAGGCCTCTGGATTAATCGGCTCGGGGCTGGATTTCGTTCCGCCGAGGCCACTTGATTATTCGGCTCGGGGCTGGATTTCATTCCGCCGAGGCCACTTGTTGATTCGGCTCGGGGCTGGATTCGTTCCGCCGAGGCCACTTGATTATTCGGCTCGGGGCTGGATTCATTCCGCCGAGGCCACTTGTTGATTCGGCTCGGGGCTGGATTCGTTCCGCCGAGGCCACTTGATTATTCGGCTCGGGGCTGAATTTCGTTCCGCCGAGGCCACTTGATTATTCGGCTCGGGGCTGGATTTCATTCCGCCGAGGCCACTTGTTGATTCGGCTCGGGGCTGGATTCGTTCCGCCGAGGCCACTTGATTATTCGGCTCGGGGCTGGATTTCGTTCCGCCGAGGCCACTTGATTATTCGGCTCGGGGCTGGATTTCATTCCGCCGAGGCCACTTGTTGATTCGGCTCGGGGCTGGATTCGTTCCGCCGATGCCACTTGATTATTCGGCTCGGGGCTGGGTTTCGTTCCGCCGAGGCCACTTGATTATTCGGCTCGGGGCTGGATTTCATTCCGCCGAGGCCACTTGTTGATTCGGCTCGGGGCTGGATTCGTTCCGCCGAGGCCACTTGATTATTCGGCTCGGGGCTGGATTTCGTTCCACCGAGGCCATTATAACTTCTCTCAGCTCGGGGTCGGGTTACGTCCCACCGAGTCTATTCCTTCGGACTGGGGACGTAACATTCCCCCAGGTCCAAGTGCCTTTCTCAGCTCGGGGTCGGGGTACGTCCCACCGAGTCAGCCCTTCGGACTGGGGACGTAACATTCCCCCAGGTCCAAGTGCCTTTCTCAGCTCGGGGTCGGGGTACGTCCCACCGAGTCAGCCCTTCGGACTAGGGACGTAACATTCCCCCAGGTCCAAGTGCCTTTCACAGCTCGGGGTCGAGGTACGTCCCACCGAGTCAGCCCTTCGGACTGGGGACGTAACATTCCCCCAGGTCCAAGTGCCTTTCACAGCTCGGGGTCAAGGTACGTCCCACCGAGTCAGCCCTTCGGACTGGGGACGTAACATTCCCTCAGGTCCAAGTGTCGTTCTCAGCTCGGGGTCGGGTTGCGTCCCACCGAGTCAGTCCTTCGGACTAGGGACGTAACGTTCCCCCAGGCCCGAGCATCTCTCACAGCTCGAGACAGGATCACATGCCACCGAGCACATCATCGTTAGCTCAGAGGCAAAATTTTCTCCTCACAATCGAGATTGGATCAGTCAGGGGTCAGGACCCCCAAATCTCTGGTACATATATTACAGAGGATGAGTCATTTTTAGTTTGGACAACAAGAGGAACTTCATCTCCTGATGGAACGACCCAAGTAAGCAATTTGCTTTGAGGTGGAGAATCATTCTGAATAGAGTCAGCATCTCCAATAAACCGAGGATATGAAGATAGAAACAGAAGACTTAGTTGATGGCAAAGACAATTTCTCGGTGATTTCTGGAGCGACCACCAGCAAGGCGATCAGCACACCATCTTTTTTTATAGTTCCCGGCATCAACTCACAAACTCGTTGTTACCGAGAACTAGGGGACAGATGTTGAAGGTGTTTTTCGGGCACTATGTTATTTAAACAACACGACAGGGGTAAAATGGGTAACTCTATTGATCGAGACCGTTAAAGCCGACCCGACAACTTGACGGTAAGAGGCCGAGCACTTTATACTAAATGGCCGAGCACTTGAGATCGGATGACCGAGCATTATCAGATCGACAGCAGCATTCTCAGTTCAAATGGCTATCGTGACCGACCTCATGAAGACCGAGCACATGACGAGGCGTGCTCAAGAAGATAAAACATCATATTCTTGTAGAAAAGGGATAAGTTGTCCTACTTTAATGGGGTAAAGTAATAAGTTAATATCCTAATAGGATAAAGGAAGTAAAGGTAGTTTGAAATTAGGAAACCTTGTGGCAGAAGGAGGTTGACTCAATTAGGAACCCTTGTAAGAGAAGGAGTCTGATTCCTGTTTTTATTATAAATAGGAAGGTAGAGCACAAGTGAGAGAGATCTAAAAAAAATCATCACAAGAGTGAGAGATTAAAATTCCAATTTGTAAGAGCAAAGGGGAGGCCTGAGAAGCATTTGAGTAATAAAAGAGTACCATCCTGTTCTTGTCCGTGGACGTAGGTCGAATCCCAAAAATCCACCGAACCACGTTAAATCACCTTGTCTGATTGGTATATTTTCGTTTCCCGCTAAATTTGCCTTTGGTTCCCCATAACCAAACAAATTCACAGTTGAAGGAGGATTCCCTCGGAGGTGATATTCCTATATTACCCTGAGACCAAAATCCACCGTCAACAAGAGTTATAGCTGCAATGATGTCTAAGTGACATGGACTGATGTCGGGGTTGGTGGAATAGTAGATTTATGAGCATATATAAAGGGGTTAAAGTCACAATTTCAAGGGTTATCAATTTTTGTATTACACAACTTGTAAAGTCGAGAACTTAAAAGCTTAAGATAGAAAGAAAAAACCGGTCAGTTACTCGACCTCGTTCAGACCCGAGGTGTTTATCATTGTATTTGTTAATTCCCCTAATTTGTAGTTCGAGTCGGTTTTACCCTGAGACATAATAAAATATCACATTTCTCCCGTGAATGTAGGTAGGAGTCACTCTCCACCGAATCACGTAAATCTTCGTGTTTACTATTATCTACTTGTTAAGTTGATGTGATTCTCAACTAACCAAACAAATTGAAGACGTGAGAATACCTATTTTACACTTGAATGAGAAATATCCGTCTAACAAATATAAATGACGAGGCCATGTAAGGATTTAGAAGCCCAACACAGAAGATCAATATACATAAGGCCAGAGCCAGAGACTCGGGGGAAAAAATACCACAAAGGGCCATTAACAAGAGTTTGATTTTGGATGGCGGGGCAGTCAAGAAAATGGATGATACTGGTGGCAACAATATGGATTCAAGCATTTACAGGCACAAATTTTGATTTCTCAGCGTACTCATCAGAATTAAAATCTTTACTGGGGATATCACAAGTTCAGTTGAATTATTTAGCCACAGCTTCTGATTTGGGGAAAATGTTTGGATGGTCTTCAGGATTGGCTTTGATTTATTTGCCTTTGTGGGTTGTTCTTTTCATGGCTGCTTTCATGGGTTTCTTTGGTTATGGCCTTCAATGGCTTCTTGTTAGCCATCTTATTACCTTGCCTTATATGCTGGTATGTATCTTCTTACTACCCTCTTGCTTTATTCTCCCTTTCCGCCATTTTCGCTCTCTAAGATGCCCTGTAAAAATTTAATAATATATTGACACGTGTATATAATTTTACACAAGTGATTAGTGATAAATACATCACTCATACGACGATAATATTAAGTAATTATTTTTTTAGAGAATAACTTTGATATCTTGACACCCGTATTATATAACATTGAACTTGAAATGAGATCATTGAATTTAAAATTTATAATATTAAAAATTTCAAATTTAATTATCAAGATTCATGCTTAATGCATTGAATGGGCTACTGTCATTTCTTTTATAATTGTATTTGTTAATTGGTTTGGCTGTGAAATTATGGCCAATCACAATTAAGAGAGATGATATATGTACTGACTTTGCTACACACACTTTTCCAGGACGACGTCAAAGCATGTCGTTTTGCTTTAATTGAAATAACCAAGATTAACAAAGTGTCTGTAACCAAACACCACAAGTCTCTTCATTTCTCCTAAAATAAAACGACTTCAGAATTTCACTTCATCGCATGGGTAGCATATTTGTTGCTGGAATTTTTTTGACGGATTTAAAGATTTGTTTGATTTTAGTATTATCTATATATGGTTGATTGAAAGTCTCTTTGGATTCTGCAGTTGTGGATTAAACATTGAGGATAGTTGTGTTGTGGATTAAAACTTGTGTTTTTATGTAGTGATGGGTTGTGCAATTACCTAAAATACATATACAGTTTGCAGTTGATTTGTAAAATACATATGGGTTGTGGATCGTTCTTAGAACATTCAGCTTTATTTGGTTACTCGTGATAAAAGAAGCCAGAGTCATGGCTGACGGCAGTAAGCTGGAGGATGCTCGGGACATGCTCGTTGAAGCACAGAACTCCTTGGAGGATGTTGTTGATGCGTCTAATCAGTTGGTTGAGATGCTGAGGATCGAGCTGCAACAGCTCTTGAAATTGATGAAATCACAAGAAATCTACGAGAAGCAAGGGTGTCCTTTTGCACTATCCTCTGAGACGTCCCATGATCGCCAGCGTTTCGCTGCGAGAGGTGATTTGGAAAGCCTGAGGCTATTTGCCACTCCACGTATGGACAAATACCTTGAGCAAGCCAAGTCGTTTGATGAGGATCCCAGTAAGCCTCTACCCTCATACTTGAGACGGCAGAGGAAATGAATTAGCACCTTTGACGGAGGAAAGGGACGTGCTGGACGGCCGTGCGTTTTGTCCGCTGGAGACTTGTTTGCCGGCGACGGACTGCAACGTGGACGACGACGTTCAGCGATGAAGTCAAAACCCAATATTCTGAAGTCGTTTTGCTTTAGGAGAAATGAAGAGACTTGTGGTGTTTGGCTACAGACAAATTGTTAATCTTGGTTATTTCAATTAAAACAAAACGACATGTTTTGACGTCGTCCTGGAAAAGTGTGTGTAGCAAAATCAGTACATATATCATTTTTCCACAATTAAACAGCTTTGGTGGGTCCTCACCTTTACTGAACGACTGAAGCAGTCAAGCTTTGTTTTATAATTTTTGTTTTATTAAGAAAATAAGAGAAAAGTAGTCACGTAATAAATAGATGATACGGAATTTAATGATATAATATAATGATTTTAAAAATTCATATAGCTAATTTCATTTAATAAAAAAAATTATTTAAATTCAGTTTAAATATCTAACCTATTTGTTCAATATTCTTTAGTGAATATGAAGTTGGATAATTAATAAATTTTTGGAGAAAAGGGAGAACCAACTTGTTGGTTTGAATGTTTGATAGGATAGTAGTAGTATAGAAATAATAAATTTAGTAGGATCTAGCATAATAACAGTAAACTCGAGGGGTCCGAATGTTAAATTTTATATGGAACTGGAAGTATAGTTAAGTTTCAGTTTAACCCCTGATATTTTTGAAAATTTTTTATTTGTGGGTGCAGATTTTTCTTCTGTGTTTGTTATCCGGATTGAGCATAACTTGGTTCAACACAGTCTGTTTTGTTCTTTGCATAAAAAATTTCCCAGCAAATCGAGCTCTTGCTCTGTCACTTACAGTAAGCTTCAATGGTGTCAGTGCAGCCATTTATGCTCTTGCAGGCAATGCAATAGACCCATCTTCAAGTGCCCTGTATCTTCTTTTGAACGCTATCATTCCCCTAATCATTTCCTTAGCTGCCTTGATCCCTATTCTTCGCCAGCCTTCTTTAGAGCCTCTTCCCTCAGACGGCGTCAAACGTGACTCCCTTATCTTCCTCATATTCAATATCATAGCCATTTTCACTGGTGTGTATCTCCTACTCTTTGGTGCACGTTCATATGACCCAACCACATCTCACCTCCTCTTTAGCGGAGCCCTTTTCCTTCTCATATTCCCTTTGTGTATCCCTGGTATTGTGTATGCGCGTGATTGGTTTAAACGTACCATTCATTCTAGTTTCCACCTTGAAGGCTCTGGTTTCCTTCTTGTTGATGTTGATCATCTTGAGCTTCATAAAGAGTTACTTTCCCGCCAAGTAAGCAATAATGGGAATGGACTTGATCTTCCTCTTATGAGCCATCATACACCAACAACAGACAGTATCACTAGGCTAAAGAGCTTTGAAAAGGAAGGGTATTGTGAGACAATAATCGGAAAAGATCAGTTAGCAACGCTTGGGGAAGAGCATTCAGCACGGTTGCTTGTTCGCAGGCTTGATTTTTGGCTATACTACATTGTATACTTTTGTGGAGGAACAATTGGCCTGGTTTACAGCAACAATCTAGGCCAAATTGCTCAGTCACTTGGAGAAAGTTCGAATACTGCGGCTCTCCTCACTCTCTACTCATCCTTCTCCTTCTTCGGACGCTTGCTCTCTGCTGCACCAGACTTCATGAGAGGGTGAGTAAAATCATCCTTCTTTGTTCAAAACAAATGCATTTGATGAACAAAAAATCGCGCAACTAATAGCAACAACAATTTCAAATTTCATCATGTCTATGCAGGAAGGCATACTTTGCTAGAACAGGATGGCTGGCAATTGCGCTACTGCCAACACCAGTAGCATTCTGCTTGTTGGTTACTTCAGGGAACGCGGTGGCATTGCAAGCAGGGACAGCACTAATAGGGCTGAGCTCGGGGTTCATATTCGCTGCTGCTGTTTCAATTACATCTGAACTTTTCGGACCCAACAGCGTAGGTGTAAATCACAACATTCTCATCACTAACATCCCAATAGGCTCACTCGTGTATGGCTTTCTTGCTGCAATAGTCTACGACTCGAATGCTAGCTCAAGCATTCGAGAACTAGGCAACGTTGTTAAAGACTCAGCAGTATGCATGGGGATAGAGTGCTACTTCTTTACATTTGTGTTGTGGGGATGCTTATCAGTTCTGGGTTTAGCTTCAAGTGTGCTTCTGTTTTTGAGAACCAGGCAAGCTTATGATCATTTTGAACGAAACCGGTTAGCATCAACACTGCAATTGAATTGATGATAAAGTGATTAGAATTGATTCACTGTGAAGAAGCAAAGCTTGTATAGATCAAAGAGGAAATTGTGTTCGAATCCCTGGTACTTGTGGCACTTACTTGGGACTTTATACCAAAATAATCAATTTATTTTTGTGGTAACCAAGATTCGAGTCCCTTGACTAATTGTAATCTTTTAGCCCTTTGGTTAACAGATTTGTAAAATGGTGTATGCATTTGTGCCTTTGAAGAATAGAATGGAGCTCATAAAACACTTTTTCATACTCAGAATGAATAGAATTTTCCAAATAGTATTTGTAAATAAATGTAGAGTTACAAATGAATAGGGAAAATGATGAAACTTTCGGATGGTTGTGTTTTTCTAAACCCGATCAATTTGCTAACCATACGATATATATAATCTTATGCTACTATTTTAATACAAAGAGGGAAATTTTTATCAAAAATTCAATTAGTAAAAATAAAAATAATTTCTAAAAGAGATCCAAGTGTGATTTTTCTAAATAAAAATGAAGATAATTGTTAATTTGAAGGGTATTTTAGTAATCTTCAATCAAATTTAGCATGACTGTGTAACTTTTTTTTTTAGTTCAGCATATAGCCACATAATTTAAGGGTCTTTTAGAAGAAATACTTGGAAGAAGAAGAGATAACAGAAACCTGAATCTATCTGTGAGTGTGACATTGATTCCGAGCAAAAATGGATTTGCTTTCAGTTTCTTACACTTCAGCTTCCCATTTCCCTTCATCAATTTACAAAATCCCCAATTTTTGTCGATCCAAATCTTTACCTCTTTCTTTTAAACCCATTTCTTCACTTAAAACCCCAAAAATCTCATCCAAAACCCTAGCTCTTCAACAACAACACGAGCAGGGTGTCTTTTTAGCTTCGGCCCCACAGACCCCGGCCACCTCCATGCGCGGCGCCGAAGCCGATGCCATGGGCCTTCTGCTCAGAGAGAGAATTGTGTTCCTGGGTAATCAAATTGACGATTTCGTTGCTGACGCCATTATTAGTCAGCTCCTGTTATTGGACGCTCAGGACCCCACCAAAGATATCAGGCTCTTCATCAACTCCCCCGGTGGCTCTCTTAGGTATTATCAATTTCTTAGGGTATATTCGTAATTGTTGTGCTTCTGCTTAATTTTGAAAGTGCCGCTGCTAAAAGTGTTTGATAAACGTATCAGGTATCACCACCGCCCCACTTATATAATTACATTGTGCATTGTAGGTTGCAATAGATGGTCTAATGATTCTGTTAATTTCCATTATTGGGTTCGTTTGTATTTCTTGTGCTTCTACTTAAGTTTGAAAGCATGCGGGCTAAAGTGTTTGATAAACAGATCAACCATGTACCCCACTTATACTTGATAGTTAATGATTCCATGGTGCATTTTAGGCTACAATAGATGTCATGGACTAATGTTTTTGTTAAATCCAACTGTTGGGTACGTTTGTAATTGCTGCGCTTCTACTTAAATTTTGAAAGCAATACAGCTAATGTGTTCGATAAACACATCAGCTATGGGCCCTATTTATGCTTGGCAACTAGTGATTCCATTGTACAACACCTTAATCCCGAACATACTCTTGAAATGTTGTAGGCTACGATAGGTCGACTAGTGTTTTTGTTAAATTCAACTATTAGATAATTGGAGTCATGCTAGCTGATATTTTTTTGTTGAATGTCAGTGCAACAATGGCTATATATGATGTGGTGCAGCTGGTGAGAGCGGATGTATCCACCGTTGCGCTGGGCATATCGGCGTCTACTGCTTCGTTAATTCTTGGTGGTGGGACGAAAGGCAAGAGGCTTGCAATGCCCAACACGCGGATAATGATTCATCAGCCCATGGGAGGAGCTAGTGGGCAAGTATTAGATGTGGAAATTCAAGCAAAAGAAATCATGCATAGCAAGAATAATTTCACGAGAATTATATCTGGTTTTACTGGTCGCCCGTTTGAACAAGTGCAAAAGGATATTGATAGAGATCGGTACATGTCTCCGATTGAAGCAGTTGAATATGGAATCATTGATGGAGTTATTGATAGAGATAGTATCATTCCTCTGGTTCCTGTGCCAGATAAGATCAAACCAAGCTTTGATTTTGTGGAAGTCCGTAAAGATCCAAGGAAATTCTTGACACCAGATGTTCCCGATGATGAGATTTTCTAGTGTGGAGAGTTTTATTAAGGTATGCCAATTTAATAATACTACTCTCGTGTGTTTGCATCTTGCTGCTTGTATAATTGTTGGAATGATGTCCAATGATCTTTAAGGAGATGGTGCACTGATAGTTTTTATCTGTCCTAGACTTATAGTTTATGCTAAAGAATTATGTTTGCGATGGCTTTGAGTAAGTACTGTGATTTGTTATGAAAACTTAGAGAAACGTTAAGGTCTGTGCAGAAGTGTCTTAAAGTCTTGTTTCTTACAGAAGTATGCGCAAGACTCCTTTGCAATGAGCAACTAGTTGGAAACATAAAAAATTAACTTGTTGAAAACATAAAAAATTCTACTTATTATTTTTAAATGGTAATCTCATTGTGACATATTGTCATATGCATCTATTCTGATTTAAAAAATTGAAATTTATACAGATTGACATCTAGAAGTCCGGAGATTGATACTAAAAAACTGAAGCCTTTCAATATTCTGTATTCTGTATCCATTATTTAAATTTTGTTGTATTTTGATTTCTATTGGTACTAGTCTCAACTGATATTCAAAGTAGTTTCAATCATTACTAATCAGCCCTAGATATCTGTTCATGTTGACTTGCGCATTATCAAAGTTAAGACCTGATTGATATTTAATATGACCCTATTGTTTATTTCTTTAGAGGAGGCAGTTACGAATGCATTGCAAGAGTTCTGAAAAAATCACAACCCTGTATTTTTCTAAATTCCCGTGGCAACTGTTTCCACTCATTCTGAAATGATCATCATCTGACTTCAGTTAACATTTGGTCACTCGAGAATAAGTTTAAGGGGGTTATTTTTGGTGGCAAGATTTCCGAATGAGTTAATGTCCTAGCTATGTAGTATTCTTAGTTGAAAAATCTGGCTGTAAGAATGCCCTCAACTATTCTGGCCCCTTTCCGTTTCTCTCAAATACCACTTTTATGGACTAATTTTATTAGGTGAAGATGAAGTATTGATATCTTGCAGCAGAAGGGAATTATTCAAGTTTCAAGTTGCTAGACATTGTTGTCTGACTATATTTGTGGGTGTTACGGAAGAGCACATCACTCCTCTCATATGCTCATGATAAGTACTATTCAAAAAGGAGAAGACTTGGTTTTATCAAGTTTTGCTTTTCTTTTACTGAAATTATAGGCAATCCCATTTAACTCTGCCTCTTTGAGTCCCGCCCTCCACAAAGTTTTGAAATTCTGCACATCTTCCCCCATCAAACACTGTTGCTTTAATTCATTGGCTATGGAAATTGAATTTAGAATCATCGTCCTCCCAAATACAATAATATTACATACAAACTATGTGAGAGTCCTTTGTGGCTTTTGTCTTGTAATTTGTATAAGTAGATGTATGAAATTTAGGAGAGATTATTTTATTCTTATTGTTGTGGTGGGTTTTTTTTTTTTTTTTGGCCCCTGGTGGTATTAATATTGTCATTTTCATGTGGAAGTTGTGGAAAACGAATGCGATGAAAAGTTATTTTCCCTCCTTTTTTTACAAGGGTTTCAAGTTGATGGATTCTTCAGCGGCCCATACCAGTGAGTGATTCCTTACAAATTGGGGAAACATTAACCGGATCCCTTCATGTTTGGCGACTTGAATGGCCGAGTGCAGAATGTGGAAGCGAGATATGAAATTAGGTTCCTTTACGATCATTCCATTCATAGAAACTAGATTGTATGAGAAAAACTTTGAATTTTCATCTCTTATTTCTCTCCCTTGTGGATTTTATGCATACGTTCAATTGTTTTTTCATCTGCTTGTGAGCTAAATAAACTCTGGCATTAAAACTGTGACAGAATGCTTAACAGTGGGTAGATTGCAGATTTAACTGAGCCAAATTGGATAGTCTCTAGAGCTTGTTACACGATTGTTCCCATTCATTAGTGGTGAGCTTTTTACTTCTTGGTGGTGTATGGTTGCAGGATTGTTTCGATTCCCACCAATTTATCTTTTATAGGATTTGGACATCCATGTTGTTTTATACGAGTCTAGAATAGCGTTCGATGTGAATTTTTGTGTGTGAGAGATATAAACAGTCATAAACTAAGCAGTTTAAGTGACGATTAGTCGCATATTGCTACTGGAGTAATCTGATTTTGTCGAAAATTATTGATTTAGTTTTCCGTCAAAAATCGCTGTTTTTTTTTTGTTGATTAATCACCAATTTCGATTTCGGTTGATTTGCAAAAAACTCTTCTTATTTTCTTCATTTTTCTTGCTAGAGATTTTAGTATTTTCTTTCAATTTTATGATAATTTAAATGAATGATTTTTAATAATTTTTGGAGAATATTGAGAAATGGTTTTTATTTTTATTTTTAGTTATTCCAAATGTCAATTTTATATATGATTAATTCTCAAATATTTTTGATTAATCGTAAATCGTTCTAGGAGTGATTTGTTGTTAATTTTCGATTAAATTACCCGGTTGAGTTCAGAAAATGCCTATGTTGCTAACTTGTTAATAATGTAATGTTCAAGACACTGCATGCTTTTATCATTATAACTCAACCACCAATTTTTCCCCTCAATTTTATATTAACTTGAAAATTTTAGAAAAAGTTATTATTAGAAATGAAAATTACATAATCTTCTTCCAAAGGTAATTTAGTTGGTTGCTCTTTTATGGTGAAAGCAAAAAATTAATCTTACATATGGCAATGAGTCTTTCTCACCATTGATTTGTTTCAACAATCTTCTTACAATATTAGAATTCAAGTTCTAGCATTGGCTTCAATAACAATTTACGTGTTGTTTATTCAAGTCTAAACATGTAAAAACACAATAAGAACATATATTAAAAATTATTTTTCTAAAATATTGAAAATATTCATAAACAATATTAAGATTATGGCTTATTTTTTTCAAATCTGATCCATTAATTAACCTTTTAAAAAAGATAAAAACTGAAATTAATATTTTTTTGATTACATATGGTATAAGATGAGTCATTATTAAGTATATGTCAACATCCATCAAAGTGAAATCTGCCGGCCGATTACCAAAAAAAAAAATATTATGATCTTTATGTTGATTAATCAAATTTAAGCTTAAATTTATTATTAAATAATTATCATTAAAACTTAATCAGAAATTGCTTTGGACACATTCTATTCAATTTGAAGTGTAAGATGGACACTAAAAATCAGTTAGTCAAAGGATTCAAATAAAATAAAATATAATTGCATATTAATTAAATTGTTAATTGCTTTGGTATGTCGGCTAGTTACCGTCCTAATTAAGTCATTAATACAAAATTATGATTTTAGTTATTTAAATATAATAAGTTGTTTGATTAATTACAACCTGCTCACTCTTTTTTTTTTTTAAAATTAAATTATTTCAAGTCAGTTGTCACATCATAATGAAGAGTAGGTCATTCTTTTTGCCTATTATTTGGTCATTCAGAAATTATAAAGAACTATTTTAATTTTATAATGCATATTTTTAGAAATTATTTTAGTTTATTCTTTCATGGAAAATGCATTTAATTTCACAAAAAAAAAAAATGGTTATTTCCATTTTATAGCACAAATTTATTGACTTTTCTTTTAATATTACCACATACCAAAAAAACATTACTTTAACATATAAGGATCGAATTATATATATCACATTCACAATAATCAATCATTTAAAGAATCAGTCTCTGATGAGAGATTCCTCAAACATCGAATTAATAAATATATTATATCAAGTCGGACCAAATAAAAACGAGAAAGATAAGATATATATATATATATATATATATATATATATATATATATAATGTTGTTATCTCGTAACTTAATAACATTATTATCACACATTCACACTGAAAAAATTTAAATCCTCCAATTAAATGAAATTCCATTTTATATATCAAATCAGGATAATGCAAATCAAATTAATAATACTCAATGCGGCATGGCATTTGGCAATTGGCATTTGGTAAGAACCTCTTTGACATAAGATCCAAATCTATGGGTTACATTAATATTTATCTAAAGTAAAGGAACCTTAGTGATAATTAATCTGAATGAAAACAACACCGTCAAATTCACGCGCGAATGTTCCATCAACGGCTCCAAATTTTTCAAATTTTTAAAATCAAAAAGCCTCAAAGTCGTTTTCATTTGCTTCAACTCTTCTTCAGCTTCGCTCATTCAGGTAAAAACTTGAAACTAATAAAATCAAATCCTGCTTTAATTATATATATATATTTTTTAAATTCCCAATTATTTAATATCTGTGCTCCCAGCAAAATTTCTCAGCAAATTTCAACCGTTTTGCCGTGAAATACAAGTTTCATTCGGTAGAATGAAAAAGACAAACATATTGTTTATGGAATCAAAATAAGACTCATACGTATTAGATTCCAAAAATTTAAATTTTCGTTTCTTTTATAGTGTTATTTTAATTAAATTTTATGCCCACCAGATGCTTGTCATGTTAATTGAAAGAAATATGCGTATGTTGTTATGTTTTGCCTTGTAATCTTAGTACAAAGTACTTCTACATGGGATTCTTATTACTTCTTAGAGTCCAGTCAACTGAATGTTGATAAAGACTCATTTGTCTAGGTTTTAGAGAGAAGAGAGAATCGTCTTTTCTGGTTAAGGGGTGTTGCCTTGAACAAAAATTCAAGTTATTATGATGGGCTGTTTCATATGGAGTTAAGTAATACTTGTATTGTGTAGAGGGTGGGTGGTAATTTCTTGGTTTCGGTGGGAAAGAGGTAACATGGTCAATGATGGAAAGAAGGTAAGATTAGACGATAGTAGTGAGAAGAACTTTGGTTTGTATCATCCACAGGTGGTTCAAAATCCTAGGAGTGAGGGGGAGAAGCAGGGTTTAATGGAGGCAGAGGAGAGAGGGTTTTCGGACTTGTATAGGAACACTAGTGAGGATTTGTTTCTCAAGTCATTGATGGAGACCTCAATTGGTTTGCCCACTCCAACTATGGAGATGTTGGGGTTTAAGAATCTTTCACAGGGTTTTCGTACTGATAGTGAGGAGTTGTTCAATAGCTGGCTCACTAACGAAGAGGCAAGCTATTGTGTGATCTTAATTTGTTTTCCATGAACCGTGATTAAAATCGGATGATAATTTATGAAATTTGTGAAAAAAAATCATCCGTATTTACATGTCATGTGTTTTTAGGCTGCAAGGGATTGTGTTGATCCGATGCTTTGTTTGAAGTATTTTTCTCAAAATGACAAAAGGAAAAACACCACGCATTGTTGACCCATTTCTAATATTTAGTTCTTTGATAGAGTAGAGACCAATTCATTTCCAGATGCAAGTTTGAGTGTTATTTTGTTGTAGCTTAATTGAAGTATGATAACATGCTTTGTATGTGTTATTTTATATTTGAGCTTTTACAATTGTTCACTTGTACTTATTTATTATTTTATTTTCTCTTTTACCTTTGGGCTTTGGTTAGGATTGAGAGCAGTGGAGTGATATTCTATGTCATCTCAGAATCAAAAATCTGATTCTGATTATTTTACGTGGTTGAAAGAGAAAAATTAGCTATGATGCATTGATCTGATCTAACCTTTTTTATGCTTTTGCCAAGTGTTGCATGGTGTCCATGAACAGTAAATATAAATGACTGTGTTTGAATAAATTAATGGGAAAAATAGCTCAAGAACCACCTAACAGCGGCCTAGTACAGCTTGTTATTTGATAATACTCACATATTTATGTGGTGTACATTGAGATCAATTAATTCTATTTTATTTAATTGATGCACTTACCTTTTGCAGAATCATGGTTACAGTCCATCAAGCAAAGCACATCGTACACGACAAGCATCACGGAGGTGAGTGGATTGACGTAATAGAGCCCTTAGAAGTTAGAATACCCTGTAATAGTCAACTCATTGTTATATGCCATCATCTTCTTGAAATCCTTTTCCCATGGTTAAATTTGGAATCTTTAAAACAACTAGCTAATTAGGAATCAAAGATTTTGCATTCACATTACTAGAAATACAATCAAACTCATGGAGAAATCCAGTTGGGGAATGACACCATGAAAAATCATTGTCATAAATATGCTTTATGGAGAAAATATTTTGATAGGTAGGCCCGGCCGCGGTTCGGTTCCGAACCGGAACCAGAACTGCCTGGAACCTCCCGTTCCAGGAACTGGCCAGTTCCGGAACCGCGGCCGGGCCTATTGATAGGCAACGATTATTAACATGGTCGATATAGAGTGGGAAAGGAAGTTGAAAGAGAATAACGAGATTAACATTAGCTACATGTACATGTTCGATTTAATAAGTTACATTGTGTCATAATTGAGAAATTCTATGGGTCGAATCTTTATTATTCTCTTATTTATTACCTGTATCTACTATTTAGGCAGAATACACCAACATCGAGGTGCCAAACCTTCCCATCAATGTGAGCTCTTGGGGGAAGATCAACTTGATATCCTTAGAGTAACTTTTATCCGTTGAGCGACTGCCTTTCCACTTGGCACCATCGGATCACTAAGGCCGACTTTCGTCCATGCTCGATGAGTGGGTCTTGCAGTCAAGCTCCCTTATGCCTTTGCACTCAACTTGTGTCTAACATGATGCCCTTTTTGGGATGCGAAGATGATTAAACTTGCAAATATTTGTTGGAGAATGTTAGTTTAAATACATGTTAAAATCTGTGGTGGATCGCTAAAATCTTACTGTCTTGTTTGATATTCATATAGACAGATATTAAATAGACTGGTCTGTGAATCTTCTAAAGATTCATAGAAAGATGATGCAAAATAATTTATTCCTGCAATATCACTTTTCATAAACCTATTTGTCATGATTTGGAAGTCGTAGCGAAAATTATTTGATTCTACATGACAATATCATCTTTGTTTCTCGTTCTTTAATAATTGATCATAAGATTCTCTTCAAAATGTCTTCTTAAATATTTGTAATACATATTTGCTTTGTAAATGATTTCAGGATATCCACAGAAAATTCCAATTTGTCTTATCACCAACATGGAGGTTTACTTCAGAAGAAAAAGAGCAGTGATATCTTATTTGCACAGAACACTGTCATGGCTGATGAAATCTCAGGCGACATTAGGTGGCCACTGTATGCTTTACCCAATCAGTCCTAACTACTAAATAATATAACATGTCTTTAGACTTTAGACTTGAAAGCTGAATTATTTATTATCTGACTTTCTTTATCGTGTTAATAGGGTATTTTGTTGTAAATCTTACTTTCTTCTCCAATTTTATCAGGAATGCTGTAGAAAGAGGACTGCAAGCTAGTAATTTATATTTGGCCAAGGTTTGTTCGTTTTGAGTTCTTGGGAAAAATCAGTTTGAGCTTCAAGACATTCTGATGACATCAATTTATATGCAGGCTTGGTTTCATAGTTCTCAACCCATGACAAGAAGTCGATCCTCTGAACTGCGGTATCATTCCTATCCCGCATCCTTTTTATGAAACTCATATATACAGGAATTTATAACAATGGTGTTTTGTTATTTTACAAAGTATCATTTTTAAGAGCTTTAAGATTTCAAATGCACATAAATATGTTGTAATGGGCATATGACTGGGAGGTTTTTAAGCAGCTTTCCTTTGTTAACCACCCGAGTTCATCTGGGGGAGATATTGGTTAAAAAAAAATTAATTTGGGCTTTGCCCATACCCTACCTTAAAAAAGTATCATATAAAACACATGTGCTCACACTCGCACTCGCAAATTATTCAAACTTGATAGCTTTACATTTTTAGATGTGTTTTCAACTACACTCTCTCATTACATTTTACTTTTCTCAGGAGAAGGTATGCTGCCATGCAAACTGCTCAATCAACAATAGGTGTGGAAGCCATGTATAATGCTTTTGGGCCAGGTGCCAATAAATTGAAAGAAGAATATGCAAACCCAAATGGTTTTACTGACCTTCCTATGAGTGAAATTCCCAACCAAATGGGCACATTCATGACTCCATCCAATTCATCTTCATCTATGTTCATTACACCACAAACTGGTAATGTTGATAAAGTATCATCTGTTGTCAGCATGCTAAAGGGTACCCTGGAGCGCAAGAAACTTAGTAACCAGATTGAGAAAAAAACATTTGAAGAATTTTCTGATGGGCATTATCAAGCTCAAGAAGTTGCAGTTAACAGTAGTTTTCATCACGGACATGGAAATCATAATAATGAAATGCAAGGAACTTTACAAGAATTATCTGCTGGACGAGTAAAGGATCCTGGGGTGTTAGAAACAATCCAGGGATCTTTAGATCTTGACTTAGAAGGTTTTGTAAACCCTACAAACACAATTCACTTGAGCTCATTTTCTCGAGAACCATCCCAGAGTGAATCTTCTGCTGCTGCACCTGTTGTCTCATCTGGTTTTGATGCATGTGATGGTCCCAGCAACTCAAGTCAAACTCTAAGCATTTGCGAGAGCTCGAGAAGACAAGTTGGAAATGGCAGGAATTCAGAAAATGCCTCCAGGGCAAAAGGTAAAGGATTTACTTGATGAATATATTGACTTAAGCACATCCATTCTTAAATTTTATCCATCATAGCTCTTTTGAGTCGCTTTTCTTTTCCTATGAATATTCTTTGACAACTATGAAGTTCTTATGCTGCACCATCAAAAGTCAAAACTGAATTTTGTGTCTTGATGTTGGTTTGTGTAGTTCCCATCAGTTGATGTCATCATATTCGAAATGCAAAGCTGGTCTAATTAATTTTAACTGGGAAAATATTTCAACTGAAGACCAGTGCACTCCATCTTCACCATTTTACCATTTAGGCTCAAGCTTAGGGACTCAAATTCATACATGGATACTGTCATGGTTTATCATACCAGAATATTGTGAAAATCTGGAAATTTACTGTCACTAAAGCCCTTTTACTTGTCCATTTACTGATTATCAATGGGTTTTTGTTTTGGCTCAAAACTCAAAAGTATTATATTAGGTGTACAAGCTAAAATGAGCACATAAAACATTTTTTTGGGTATAATTTCACTATTTTCTATGTTTTGCACATAAAGCATGAAATAGGTTGGATATGGAAGTCCAATAAAATTTCAATAAGTCGTATTTGGTTTCCATTGTGTTGATGAAGCATTGAAGCACATGAAATTATATCACAACAGCTAGTAATCTTATCCAGTATAACTGCAGATTTCAGAGAGCAAATAATTGACAATTTGAAAGATGATAGAAAGGTATTCTCCAACATATTCATGCTTTATGTGCAGTGTTCTTATTATTATTTTTTTCTTCAACCTGAACTTTTGAATATGTTACCCATTTCCACCTTTCTTCTTTGTTTGGGATTGTTTAATAGAGGGGAGGGCTAGTGCGATATGGATCCGTGACATCATCTGGATCAGGTACCGAGTTATGCTTGGACTTCAACTGTATGAAATTTTTCTTTCTTGTTCTTCATTTCACTTGACGTAATTTGTTCTCACATAACTTCTTGAAATTCATTATGCTTTTGCAATATGATTTTGAAGTTAAGAAACAATCAACTCCTTGACTTGAAGCGTCTCTGAATAAATTGGAGTTAAAAGTTACAAACAATATTGTTGATCCTGTAAGAGCACACAGAAGGACAAGAAAAAGAGGACACTGATGGAAATGTTAATGGTATAATTGCCATCATATTAAAATTTGGGAATTCTTCAATATGCAGTGCCCAGCAGTTTTGGGAAAATAATTTTCTAGTTTCTAATTACTTCATTGTCACTATTTGAACCCCCATGATTCTATACAACAATGAGATTAATTTTCGATTAGAGGTATACCTCAAACTTTGCAGATATTAAGACTCTCGAAGGGAGTTATTCAAATAATGATAATGAAATAATACATTGGAAGTACATTCTTTTTGAAATTTTCATATTCAATTCTTTGGGAAAATTAATATAAGTTCAAACTGAAATTGTTTTATAATATGTGGTTCTGGCACATGTTGGTTGCTCTAACTTCTAATTGATTCCATGCATAATTGTGGATATAATTCTCCCCTTATGGGGAAAATTTTGTGACATGCATATTCTTGTGCTTCAAGAAAGAGTTTTATGTGGATATAACTCTCTATTTATAGGGAAAATATTTGTGACAGGCATATTATCGTGCTTCAAGAAAGAGTTTTAGCGACAATGTTAGGCATTCATAGGGTTTCTCGTCCTTCCAAAATTATACAATGGTTATAGTTATTTATCTTGTGAACCATATGCAAATTACATACTTCATATGAAGTTCTTATCTTCATACTTCATTAAATTAAGCATTAAGACCATTTCGCTAACCAACTGAAGTTGTGCAGCAGAGAAGGGGGACCCGACAAAGAAGCGTAGGGTGGAGCGTTCAAGGAAGTATGTGAAACTATCTGATAACTTGAGAGAACAAATCCTCTTCTTATGTGTTAAGCTTTGATATATTTTCTTTAAAAAATTATCATTTAATTTTTCCTTTAATTGTAAAAACACCCCCTCCTATCTGATATGAGGATTGTACTACCTCAAGAGGGCTTACCAATTGAACCGATCTGATGTTGCTCTAATTATCCAACAAATTGAAACATTGTACTTATACTTAGTAACTTGGTGTTGTAGGATGGCAGAGGCAAAGGAACGGAACTTAACACCAGCAATTCCATCTGATATGCAATCAGTTTTGAAGCGGTGTGAAAACCTTGAGAAGGAAGTGCGATCACTCAAACTAAACCTGTCTTTCATGAACAGGTGGTGACAAAAATAAATATCGGTTCACCTGCATTGAGATTTGATACATATTTGCATTTTTCCCAGTTAGTTTAAAGTTAGTTTAAAGTTTTCCTTGGTATAATGCCAAGGAATTATTCCTCCATTCCAATTCATGCACGTGCTTATGCACCTCCATACACCCCTTATAAACTTAACCTACTGAGGTCTGATCGGAAATCTATCTTCTTGAATGAATGTTGCCAAATTATAGCATTTTCAGTAGAGCTGATAATGATCCCTAGTACATCCTTCACGTGTAATACAGTAGCGGTAGGTGATGCCGTCTATCCTTGGAGATGAAGTTCATTTGACTTCTGATTAACATCCCCGACATTCATATTCTAACAAACAGTTTCCACCTTATTATTATGCATCTAGCTCCAGGTTCTAGACCTAGTTTAATTTACATACCATGCAAAACGTCGTTACTGACCAAGTTCTGCTAAAATATTTCAGGAAGGATTCTGAGCAGTCTAAACAGATAGAAGAGCTCCAGAAGCAGAATGAGGATTTGACGGATGAAAAAGAGCGCCTTTTAGAAGAGATTGAACGTATAGTCTCAGAAACAGGATAGATGTAAAACAAACTTGGATCAGTCGTTTCCACCTGTTTACAGTAAGCAGCAAAGCTTGGCAGCAACTGCAGAAGTTTCCAAAGATCCGTTTCAGGTACTCACACGGGCTTGAATTATTACAGTAGTTTTAAGTCTACCCTTGATGCACCTACATAGGCAGGGTGGGCTGACTTATAAATACATGTATATCAAATCTACATCCCCAGCATATCTGTTGTGCTAACCGTATCCGGAAAAACCTAATGCAGAAGGCAATATCAGTTAAAACTGATTTTAAAAGTGAAGGAAACTGAAAGTTGATACTTCAAATTCCAATTTGTTGTATTTACTGGTGATTCTATTCCAAGGATCACATATTATCAAAAATGTTTAAAGTTCTTGGGGATTCTTTTCATGCCCCAAGTACAGTGAACAATTTTAAAGCATCTCTATTGAAAGATAAAATTTTCCCTCTGCAATTACTACATTCAGGTTTAAATTTTACAATGCTGAATCATCCTTGTATTTGAAAGATGGTTATCGTTTCGATAGACTGATGACTAGACTTTAGAGCGCACTTGAGTTTTAGTATTGGTCTGGAGAAGACAACATGGGCATGACAATCTGGTTAACACAAGCTTTATTAGGGGTGGCAAATTGTGGCTTGCTAGTAGGGGTGGTAAATGGTTCAGTTAGAAGGGAACTAAACTTAATTAAATCCAATCGAAGTTTGATAAAAACCGAACCGAATCCGAAATACCTATCCTTAGTAAATGTTTATATTTTTCTATGATTTCTTTGTATACAAGAATAATCACAAATTCTATATTGAGATTATGGTGCATATTACAATAAAATTGTTATAATATTATATTTTGTACTCTTCCTTGACAAAAATATATTTATGTTGAGATGATTGAATTAAACAAAAGATATAAAAGTGATAAATCCATACAATTTCAAATAAATGTTTTCGATTTATAAGTTAAATATTTTTTCAAAAAAACATGAAGACATCTCAAAACGGTACATTATACATCGTAAATTAATATATTGCGTGCTACTTTATCATTTAATATAACCAGTTGTAATATCAAAATCAAAATGAAATTTGACAAAAACCGAATAATTCTGAAATCTCAAATCGAATAGTTTTGAAATTGAATCGAAATTTGGTAAAAACCGAACCGCACCCGAAATGTCCAACCCTCCTGCCAATGCAATAGAGTACAAAGGGAAGGGAATGGAAGAGGGGGTGGAACAATATTGCAATGTAAATTCTAAACTTGTCAAACACTTGGAACTGCACATATTTGATAGGAAACATGAACTTTATTAAGAAATAACATAAATATTACACAAAAGTGGATAAGGGATCCACTGATCTTACAATTAAACAAAACAAAGAACTGCATCATATATTACAACTTTGCTATTTCATAACATAAAATGATAAAATTGCCTATATACATTGAGCATTCTGAACTTTTTCACCTCAACTACTACCTACATATTTCTCTTAGTTACAGACTTACAGGTACGTTGCACTATGTTTTACATTTACTGCAAATTTTAAAATTGCAGTAACGAGTAAAAATAACTGCCACCTTATTAGTTATACACTCTGAAAATTCTTCAGGAGACCACCAAGCCTTTTGATGTACATGATGGCCACCCAACCAGTAACAGACAAGTATACAAGAAGGAAAAAAACACGCTTGAAGCGGGCTGTAGTAAGAGCCTGAGCAAGCATCCACGGTTTCATTTGTTGTATGATTCCAGCAATGCTGATGGTGATCAAGGCACTCATGAAACCAGTAATAAGACCAGCTACTGTCTCCCACCCCCGATTCTTGGCCTTTTTCTTGCTAACAAACCAAGATTGCAAGATTTTCACAGACCTGACAATATAAGCAACATAAAATTGTATTGAAGAAAGACATTCAAACTGCAAAGCAGAAACAAAAACACATGCATTTTATTTATGTGAGCCTGTGAAGCACAAAGGGGGCACATACAGATGTATAGATATAACAATACCCTGGTGGTGTGGTAAAATTCAACATTTATAACAAGATAACACGCTACTAATATCTTTGGCAGTGTTCTTAAAGGTGCAAGGCTCGCGCCTGATGAAGTTGAGGCGCAAATTGCAATATATATATATAAGAGTATCCAGTCAACTAAAACAAATAGAAATCATTGAAAATATATCGAAAACAATTGCAATAACACAAATTCTGATAATATAAATTAACGTGTTTGTCAAAATTTAAAATTCACCCCAAAACCTATCTTAATTTATTATAGAAATATTATATAATTTGTTTCCGGGTTGGAAGGGGCAATTCACGTAGGGGTTTTCTCAAACATTTTATGAGGCGCACCTAGGCACATGCATGTCTTTGTGCCTAGGCGCGCGCCTGATGAAGGTCACCTAGTCTAACCCTTCATGAGGCGCAGTGGTCAAGTCTTTGGTCATAATCCGATATAAAATATATTAACATGACTTAGCCACTGAAATCAAACCACAATATTACTAATTTAAAGTTGCACTGCCGTTGCATTGATTTGAAGAATTATGAGATTTACTATGTAAACAACCAAGAAACTAATGAAATATAAAAAATCCCAAACAAAAATGGATTCAAGAAATGCAGCAAAGTTACTTCTCTCCCCCAGAAAAAGTTCACAGTTTGCAGTAAGCATAGCAGGGATTGCATGAAAGTCTTCAAATTTTACAGTAGTAGGAGTTAACAACAAGCAACCAGAGTATAGGGATGTGATTTAGATGGGCAGAAAAGAACCAACTTTAACTAAGATTCTCGATGGGAATAAATTTTGTTGCCGGAAACTCCGGGAAACAGGGTTCAAAAGGGTTCGGATATCAATAGTTGATAATGATAAGGGAAATTTGGTTATGGACTTATGGTTATACAGGGTTTCATGAGGTTATGTCCAGGACTGACTAAAATGCTCATAATGATGCCACACAAAAAAACAAGTATCATCTATATAAACCAAGGCCTTGACCTACTGTCTGCAGAATGAAAGAGATATCCTGTTAGTATGCGGATGGTATATCCTTCATGGTCAGTAAAATCATTGGTCTTTTCATTCACGATAAATATCACAAACACTTCCAACGGTCTGGCATTAACATAAATGAAACTGTTAGTTTTAAATTCATCAATGACTTTTCCTATAAAATCATGAAACTTGTTGAAAACATCCCTCAAATTGACGAGATATGTTTCAAAAATCTTCTGGAATTTGTCAGAACCTTACTGATATTTTCCAAATCATGAAAGTCCACATATAGTTAGGCACTACAGCAAGGAAGGTCGGTATAATTTGCCCTTGATTCCATAATTTTATTGAAGTGTTAATTTTCAGAAAATTTCACTATTTCACTATTTTGACGGGATGGACTGTATAAACAGTTCCAAAATATTACAGATTTACCCGTCAACACAATGTACAATCTAAAATGGTTTTCAGCTTAGTCCCTTAGGTTTGAAAATTGAATTTTAAAATTTTAGGAGCATGATGATGTGACTGTTGAATGTTGATCAATGAAAGTAAAGTTGTCAAAACTTCAATTTCAACTTCTCATCCAATATATGTGACTGGAGTTAAATATTATGTTTCCTAATTATATATTACCAGTAATACATGGTAGTATATTACAACATATTTGAGTTAAACAAATGGGCTGAAAAGGAAACCGAAGTGGGGAGGCTGATTGAAAAGTCGATAGTGGACTACAACAGGGAAGGCTTAGATCCACCACTGCAATCCTAGATAACCACTGAAAACTCATCTTGCATGATTTTCCTTGACCCATTAAATATAGGACCATGGTCATTTGTGAAAACCAGGCATATATACCAGATTTTCCTTTTCAGTTTCATTGGTTTCTTAAAACAAGAGATCTTCAGAATGTAATTATAGACTATTTTCATGATAAAATAGTACAAGTATTACCATGCTTAAAACCAATCAGATGAATAAAAAACTGCGCCATGCATTTATTACAAAAAAAAATATGTGCATCGTTATCCTACATCTGTGTGTGCCTCTGCCATGGAGAGGGAGAGAGGTAAAGAGACGGATCAACTGCTGATTATAACTGATGTGCATTATTCCTTTGAAAAAACCCTTAAGCAAGGAAACTAATCCAAAGAAACGCAAATGCCCAGAATGCAACCATGGCCATTTATGAAGCAAACGAAAAGGGGGAAAAAAGTAAACGAAAAAGGGCAGTAGTAATAACTAATAACTTTAATGAAAGAAACAATAATAAATAAAAGGAATAATCTACTCACAGGATGAAGTACCTTTGAATCATCTCAATTGTAGATGGATCTTTTGCCTGGCAACTAAAAAAGCCATTGCGATATAAGATGACTTTGGTAATTCCCACCGCATACCAGCAATCATAAGTTTCATTTACCTAAAGGTAAAAATGGAAATATTGGGAAAATATTAGATTAGCGTTCACTTGTTGCAAGCTAAAACAAAATCAATAAATTCATTTATGAAGCTCCAACTTCCAATAACAACGGAAGCTTTGTGTTGCAGTTGCAACCCTAACCTTGAACTTATCTTTGGTCAACCATGCAGCACCAAAACTCGGCCTACAACTAAGAGGAAGTGCTTCATTTGGAGCCTCAGAAAATGCTAGTCGCGTTTGGCCCAGCGAATGATCTATGTACTCCACCTAACAAAAATGATAAAAGTAAAATCAAGCACATTACTGAACTATGCATCATATCACTTTGTTAAAAGCATTACCGAACTGACCCTTAAACGCATTCATCAAAAAACACGAAACATGATCGCGACTAAGAAGCTTATAGTACAAGTAAATAACTAATTTGAAAAAATATTTACCTTGAACACAGAAGCCCAATAGTAGTCATACCGACAGCGAAATTTACTTGCTTCAAATGGATAAAACACTCGCTTCGCCTTATAATTCAACGCTCCAAGTTCACAAACTTTTGCTGACCTTATATCAACACCTGCCCCAAAAAAAAAAACCAAAATCAAAATAAGTAAATATAGCATTTTTAAACAAAATAAATAAATATTATGAAATTAAAGAAAAGGGCTTACTGCTGGACACTATCTTGCACTGGGAAGCAACAAAAATGGAACTGGAAACTGATGATTCACCGACTATAATGGCTAAGATTCCGATCAAAATTGCCAAGAAAAAGAGAATAAAAATTGAGAAAACGAGGGTGAAGATGAAACGCATGAGTGAAAAGTTAAAACCCTTGTTGGTCCTTTCATTATAAGGCGGCATTTCGACGGAATCCATGATGAATATTATCGTAAATTTGAGGGACTTCAGGGGGTGTTTTGATATTTTGTGACCGGAATCAGGTATCCGGCGATCATCAGATATTTTTTAGAGGGAGAGAACAAAGATGTTGTGAGGTGGTCAAAGGTTTTTAATGGTCAACGGAAAGCAAAAGAATCACTGGGGCCCTGGTCGGTCTTTAACGGCTGGATTTGCTAATGCGTAAAATCCAACGGCATACGTATATAAGTGAAAGTGAAAGTGAAAATGTGAAAATGTTAATTAAATGAAAATATACTTAGATTCTGAGTTTTAAAAATCGAATCGGTAATTTAAAATTTTCAATATATTATTGATTCAATTGATTAATTCGTTTTGGTTTGATCGGAAAAAACCAAATAACGTTTTATTTCATTGTAATTTTTGATTTAATTTTTTTAGAAATCAATTGATTATATTCATTAATTTTATTGATTTTGATCGATTTTTAACACCCAATTTTAAGATTCAATCGAGACGGCCGGTTCAACTCACAGGAAAATCTTTGGAGAACATAATGACACGGGGTCATATTTATTTTGTTATTTATTATCTATGTTTTTGTTTTCTATTGTTTAATTTGTTGTTGTTTAAGGGGTATTATAGTTATTTTTTAAATTAAGTTAAAAATAAAACAAAAATGAATATGAAATAAATGAGATAAAGAGACAATACCTTAGACCTATGTAGTATATATTGTCTTTAAAATATATATACCTCATCCCGTTGAGCAATTGTTTCGATGTATGTTTCCTAAAATAAAACGGAAACCAAATATTTTTAGCACATTACCAAATATATTAATTTTCATTAGGATGTGTGAGTTTGATCAAACTAATCAGAACCGATATTTGCACCCTTGCGGATGTATATAGAGAGACCATCTATGCTTATATCACTACTCAATCATAATTGAGGAATTATAAATAAACTCATTGAATCTTAATTTCTTTTTCTACACAGGATAAAAAAACTTTCCCTTTAATTTTTTATCTTCTTGTGTGTACTTTGAGAAAAAAAAATCATTTACCTGAACATCGTTTGAAAAAATAAATATATGATTTCAAATTATTTACGGTGGAGAATTCGAATCACACATAATCTCACACTTTTACAAAATATAACTCAATAAAAAATTCAGCATATAAATATCAGATTGTTTTGTTATTCTTTAGGGATGGTTCGTGTCATAGAATTGTTTCTTGAGTGATCATCTGAACTTCTATATGGCTTTAATTATAGTGAGAAAATATATTCACATTAAAATTTGTTAAAATTGTATTAACATTAATAGAGGCTTATCTTTTCATTACAGAGTGGATTAAAACTGTATTCAAACTTTACCATTTGATTAGTCGATTTTTTGTTTTTTGGGCTTTTTATTGGTTTGCTCGTTATTTATTTATCTTCTTAACCAAGTGATGGGGATATAATGATTTTTTTGGGCATACCCTCTTGAATTTTGTGATTGTTAGAGCATAAGCAATCTACTTTTTTCTTTTTTCTTTTTTCTTTTTTCTTTTTTTTTTTGTTTTTTGAGAATAGTTGAAAATTCTGTCGTCAAATCATCTCTTTCGATTTAAGCAGAGAATATGTCTCAGGCTCTTACAAGAAACACATTTATTGAATTCGAATCCAAAACCTCAAGGTGAGATCATGATTCCTACACCACCAAAATAAGTCCCTTGGGACATAACCAATCTACTTGTCAATGTTATGTGGACTATTTGTGTCCAAGTCCAATACCGATCTCATAAATTTCCTAATTTTTTTATTTATAAAATAATAATAAAATATTTAACTCATTAATACTACATATTAACATATTTAAATGCCCCTCAAATAATATAACGCCTCCACTCTTATTAAAAGACACGTTAATTGAGATTCAACTTTTTTATTCTCTATAATATTATATGATGTTTTATATCACATCATCATCATCATTAATAATTATTTATCTATTAAAATAATATAAATATATTTATATTCGAATAATCTTTTAAATGCCCAATAAAATACATAAATGTATATAATAAAGAGATCTGAATTACCCTAACAGTCGATAATATATTATGAAATTTAGAGATCTCATTGGACACATATTGGAAATGAACAAAATTATGGTCAAATATATATATGGCGTTGATATATGATAAAATTTGATTTTAATATAGACCATTGTCAACATATAAAATGTATGTAAATATTCAGGATCCTGAATCACAAAAATTTGATTGAGTATCAAAATTAAATAATATTGGCCAAATTATTTATAAAAATATATATATATATATATATATAATTGGACTCGTAGTCTATACGCTTGAAGCCGTAAATTCATCAATAAATACTTGAAACAAATTTATAATTGAGATACTTAAAAGTGTCAAATTAAAAATCTGTATATTCACAAATAATACTTAAAGTGTTAAATAAAAGTCTACGGTTTATGATAAGATTCCATAATCAAGATAATTGAAGGGAGAAAATCAAGGAATATCAATTTTTAAATCTTTTGTAATTATGTCATTATCTAGTAGTTAATCTCTTTCATATTTTAAATTTCAAACAATGTGTATATATAGTATTAAATGACATTGTGAAATATAAGAGAAAAGAAATATTTCTTCAACTTGTCCTCTTCAATTTCTACATGGTATCAGCGCCCAGATCCCTTCTCTAATTTTTTTTTCCCAACATCACTTGGCAAACTTTTCTCCACTATCTCCATCCTCCGTTCCAATGGCCTCCGACGGTACCCAAAATGTCATCCCCAACACCCAAGAACCTACAAAACCTTTGATCATAGTTGCCATCCACAACTCAATCAAACTCACATCAACGAATTATCTCTCCTGGAAAACCCAAATTGAAGCCATTCTCATCGGCTACGATTTACAAAAACACATTGATGGAATCATCAAACCCCACAACGTACCGTCACAACCAATAATGTCACTTCACCAAATCCCGAATATCATACCTGGCTACGCCAAGACAAACTGATCTTTGCAGCTCTGGTCGGCACCCTATCACCATCGCTAGTCCCTCTCATCACCCAATCCACCACCACCTATGAAGCCTGGCAAAATTTGCCAACACCTATGCCCGTCCATCTCGGGGTCACATCAAACAACTCAAAGATCATCTTAAACACATCACCAAAGGCCCTAAAACCATTACCGAATACATGCAATTCATCAAAACCACAGCCGATCAACTTGCCGCCCTTGGTAAACCTCTTGACCATGAAGATCTAATTGAAAAGGTGCTTGACGGACTTGACGATAACTATCAGTCCATCATCGACTCTGTCAATGGCCGTGATTCCACTATTCTCTTTGATGAACTCCATGAAAAACTCATCAACAAGGAGTTATCACTCCGCAACAGAACCAGCTCCCCTTCCCACCCAGCATCCGCACATCCCACCAATGTTCGGACCTAACCGACCACATCCAAATAACACTGCCCAGACCGGTCGGTTTACACCAACCACCAACCACCAACTTCCCAGAAACACTTCCACCAACACTAGAACCGACCGACATCCTCCTCGTCCATTTCTTGGTCGTTGCCAATGGTGCTGCAATCAAGGCCATGTGGTCTCCCAATGCCCTCTCTTCCGCCAACACTTCCCCGGTGCGCAACCACCAACCCGGTCGACCAACTCCTCCAACCCTCGCACGCCCAGTCCTTGGCAATATCAAGCAAATGCTACCACCACCTCTTCATCCAACCAAACTGGCTTCTCGACAGTGGAGCCTCACATCATGTCACTACTGATCTGAACAACCTTGCTCTCCACCATCCTTATGACGGCACATATGAAATAATGATCGGTGACGGCACTGCACTACCCATTTCCCACCACGGTTCTACCTCTCTTAATACTATAACTAACTCTTTTACCTTATCCAATGTTTTATATGTTCCCAATATGAAACGTAATCTCATCTCCATTTCTCAATTTTGCAAGTCCAATAACACTTCCATTGAGTTTTTACCATATTCTTTTCATGTGAAGAATCTCCGCACGGGGGGCAGTTCTGTTGCAGGGTCGAACTAAAGATGGTGTCTACGAATGGCCGACCTCCCCCACTTGGTCCCCTCTAATCGCCTTTTCAAGTGTCAGCACCACTGTCCCTGAGTGGCATCATCGGCTCGGACATCACTCGTCGTCAATCTTCAAACGCATCATGTCTTCATTTAATTCTGCTGTCTCTAATTCCTTTTATTCAATTTATCATTGTAATGCATGCCAATGCAATAAAAGTCACAAATTACCGTTCTCTTCCTCCACTCTTACTACATCTGCCCTCTTGAAGTTATATATACAGATTTATGGACCTCCCCGGTCTACTCCTTCGACAACTTCAAATACTACATAATCTTTATCGACCACTTCACCAAATACATATGGCTTTATCCCCTAAAACGAAAATCCGACACCCGTGATGTCTTTGTGCGCTTCAAGGCACTGGTCGAAAAATTCTTCAATCGCCCTATAATATCACTCTACTCTGACAATGAGGGGGAATACCAAGCCCTCTCTTCCTTCCTAACAATCCATGGGGTCTCCCATCTCACTTCTCCTCCTCACACTCCTGAGCACAATGGGTACTCTGAACGTCGTCATCGACATATCGTCGAGACAGGTCTTTCTATTCTTACTCAATCCTACATGCCTCTCTCATATTGGCCCTTTGCGTTCTCCACTGCAATCTATCTTATAAATCGGATGCCCACACCGACCTTACACCATCACTCCCCCTATCAAAAACTCTTCGATCATATGCCGAACTACTCGAAACTTCACAGCTTTGGCTGTCTCTGTTACCCTTGGCTCCGTCCATACACATCTCACAAACTTCAGTCTCGGTCATCTCCTTGTGTCTTCGTAGGATATTCTCTCACTCAGAGGGCTTATCTCTGTCTCGAGCCTTCCACAAATCGACTTTACACCTCCCGACATGTCCGCTTCGTTGAGTCAATTTTTCCCTTTGCCACATCTCCTTTGTCTCCTTCCCGTGCCACTCCTTACAACATCTCTGAATGGTGCTCCATGACCTTACCGGTACTGGACCCACCATTGCAGAATGTCGACCCTGCACCCCGACAGAATTCCACACCCATCAATGCCCCGAGCCAACCTCCCCCTCCACCTCACATTACTCCCACAGGTACAACCACTTCACAAGCATCAGCAGACCACAGAAGCCCTATCGGGCATAACCAATCCAGAGCATCATCATCACTTACCAATCAAACCAATTCTGACCGACCACAAACAAGTCCACAATTACCACAACTCGATGATCACTCTAACCTCGACCGACCCACTACAGGTCACTCACCCCTCACCAATAATCCACATAACAACCGACCTCATACACACAGTCGGGTATCAACCCTCCCCAAAAACACAACCGGCGACACTCCACCTGACCACTCTCGACCACAACCCAACACCGACCACACATATACCAACCGAGCACATCTGCACATGACCTCTCAACTACAGCATCTGTGCCCGACCACACAAAACAAAACCGACCACTTGCAAACTCAACTACACAACCCATACCCGCCCACACCAAAACCGACCACCCGTATGAATCCTCCGACTTACCCCGTGTCATTGTCACACGTTCCAAGCACAACCTCCACAAACCAATTCAAAAACTTAACCTTCACGCCCAGCTTCTGCAACCTACTCTCGAACCCACCACCATTACCCAAGCCCTCAAAGACCCTAAGTGGCGCCAAGCTTTGTCGGAAGAATATAATGCTCTACTTCGCAATGGGACATGGGAACTAGTGCCACCCTGTCCCGACCAGAACCTGGTCGGCTGTAAGTGGATTTTTCGCACCAAATTTAATGCTAACGGTTCTATTGACAGGTACAAAGCTCGATTAGTTGCCAAGGGATTCCATCAACGTCCTGGCGTGGATTATTATGAAACCTTCAGCCCAGTCATCAAGCCGACCACAGTTCGGATTGTTCTCAGTCTTGCGGTTAGTCAAGGATGGTCTCTCCGACAACTTGACATCAACAATGCCTTTCTTCAAGGCACTCTCACTGAAGATGTTTATATGTCACAACCTTCGGGCTTCATTGATCGGGATCACCCCAATCACGTCTGCAAACTTCGCAAAGCCATCTACGGCCTCAAACAAGCTCCTCGAGCATGGTACCATGAACTGCGTCAATTTCTTCTACAGTCCGGCTTCACCAACTCACAGGCCGACACCTCTGTTCATCTTCACCAACGCCCACACCACACTATATCTCTTAGTCTATGTCGACGACATCATCATCACTGGAAATGATGTTGCAGCTGTCCACGATTCATTGACCAACTCTCTCAGCGCTTCTCTCTCAAGGACCTTGGCCAACTTGCTTATTTCCTTGGGGTGGAGGTTACTAGCCACAACATGATCTTTTCCTTAGTCAACGCAAGTACATTGCCGATCTGCTCACCAGAACCCACATGATTGACGCCAAGCCAGCCCCAACTCCTCTGGCGACAAACCCGACACTCACATTACAATCTGGATCTCCTTTACCTGATCCGACCGAGTACAGAACTATTTTCGGGAGCCTCCAGTATCTCTCCCTCACTCGACCAGACATTGCTTATACTGTAAACAAACTTTCTCAGTTTATGCATCAACCGACCGATGACCATTGGCATGCAGTCAAGCGTCTACTGCGATATCTCTGTGGCACTCTGGACCATGGCATATTTCTCCGCCGGAACTCCCCTCTCGCACTCCATGCCTTTTCCGACGCTGATTGGGCTGGCAACAAGGACGACTTCACCGCCACTGGTGCTTACATAGTATATCTGGGTCATAATCCTATTTCCTGGAGCTCCAAGAAACAACGCTCTGTTGCACGCTCATCCACTGAGGCTGAGTACCGATCAGTAGCCTCCACTGCTGCCGAAATTAGATGGATTTGTGCTCTCCTTACTGAACTTGGTGTCACTCTCTCTCTCCAACCAGTAATCTACTGTGACAATGTTGGGGCAACCAATTTATGCTCCAATCATGTTTTCCACTCACGCATGAAACACGTCGCGCTTGACTACCACTTCATCCGGGAACAAGTTCAAAATGGTCTACTCCGGGTCTCACACATCTCTGGAGCTGATCAACTAGCGGACGTCCTCACAAACCGCTTGCTCGGTCTCCTTTCAATTCACTCAAGTCCAAGATCGGACTCTCTCCACGACCGTCCATCTTGCGGGGGCATGATAAGATTCCATAATCAAGATAATTGAAGGGAGAAAATCAAGGAATATCAATTTTTGAATCTTTTGTTATTATGTCATTTATCTAGTAGTTAATCTCTTTCTTATTTTAAATTTCAAACATGTGTATATATAGTATTAAATGGCATTGTGAAATATAAGAAAAAGACATATTTCTTCAACTTGTCCTCTTCAATTTCTACAGTTTATACGTTGTTAATAAAGCTATAATCATTCTTAGGGATTAAAACAATTTGAATAATAAAGTAAAAATGCTTTAGTGAAAATTTGTTATAAATATGATATGTTAATATATATCTACTATGTCATGTAATTTTATCTCAAAAACTTGTAAAAATTACGAATTGACTTTACAAATTTTCAAAAATATATTGATGATTTCAATATAAAAATGACTTTCGAAGAGCTCGTGATTTTTTTTTTTAATTCAAAAAAGAAAATTCTTTCAAATCATGGTTTGAATTTTGAAAGCTTTATCAGGTTGATACATTTATTAATATTATATAAAATATAAATACATGAAGTATTTTTGTTGAAAAAAGAAATAAGGTCACCCTATAACGAAATCGCCATTAGACGAAGAAAAGAACGAATGAATGAAGGACGATAGAGCGAAGAGCGACGAAGAGTTGAGACGACCAAAGAAGCGGTTAGGACGAACATGCATGATGCAGTTGCTTCCACAATCGCAATAGTTTGACAGTTTTCCCTCCACAACCAAGCAATTGAGACGCATAACCCAACGGTTGAAGGCACGATCCAGCAGCTGCAGGGAAATACTGGGATCGCCCAAGCAGTTTATAAGTCTCACTCAATCCACGATCAAGCAATTGAGACCCACAACCAACGGTTGAAGGCACGATCCAGCAGCTGCAGGGAGATACTGGGACAACTCAAGCAGTTTACAAGTTCCACTATAAAAGTTCACTCGGACAAAGAGAAAAGACTCAAACGAACATTTTTTTTTTATCTTTTAGTTTCTATAACTTTTAGGACTGTAATTTGTGTGTTTGCGCCCCTTGCAGACTTATTCACTTAATCAAACACTCATTGCTATGACTTTATCTCAGGAGGTTTGAACTTTACACGTTTCTCTTTCTTATTCGCGCACAAAAATCGCGCAAACAATTTTATATAGGAAAATTATTACGAAAAATTATCTTCATTTATAATATAAAATATTAATTATGGGTCCTGAAATATCATATTTAATTACGTAGTATCCGGTGGCATATTACACATTATACAATATTTCATTCTTGCAACTGCTCATGATAAGCTTAAGACACGAGAATGATGTGGAAACATATAAATTTGTGCAATAAATAATAAAGTTTTATTGAAATAGATGAACATAATTAACAATATATATATATATATATATATATATATAATATATATATATTATTTATTATTAAATAAAAGTTAACGACTTGAAGGGACTTATATGCATTGCACTATTTTTCATTCACTAGTCTTTTTCCAATGGATTTTTACTAGCAAATATTTTAACGAAACATGTTATCTATATTATGGACATCTAAAAGAAAGTTTTATAAATAAGATAATTTATATGTATGAATGTCCATAATTCTATACAATCATAAATTTTTAATCTTCCCACTAAAAATATTGTAGCTCCCTATAACTTCCACTATATCCCTGTATTAAGAATATTTGTCTCTTATATTTTTGGTTTATTACTCATATTTTTATAATTGTATGCGTATAAAATGAATAATAATAGATAATATTGTGTTCTATTTAAATAAATAAATAAATATTTATTTATTTATTTCTTAAGCTCAATAAAATAAATATATCTTTTAATAATTTCTACAATATTTTTTTCTTCGACCTTGGACGCTTGAAACAATTAATTAAAAAGTTTATTTAAAGCACAAAAAAGGGGAAGAAATAAAGAAACTTTTGGGGAAAATATTTAATAGTCTATATGTGTAGGTATAAACAATAATGCATTTGTGTCACGTTAATTACCTCCTCCTCCTCTGAAAGTGCAATCATGATGTAACGCATCGATATATTGAAAACAAAAACACAAAAAACAAAAAGCATTTTTTTTTTAAATCGATATAAATCTCACCGTCAAATCATTCATTCCGGACTTAAACGGAATAGGTAAAATCTCTGATTATTTCGAGCTCTTACAAAAAACATACTATTTGAATTCGAATTCAGGACCTCAAAATGAAATTCTAAACCCTATACTATCAAATCACGCCATTTGGAGACGTAACGTATTGATAAATTAAAAATAAAAACACAAAAAATAAAAAAGATAATTTTTTTTTTAGGAAAAAAAAAAAAGCATCTCTAACCAGTAGCTATCAAATCATATTTGTTATCCATTTATTCCCTTCTTTTTTCTTATTATTATTCTTCTTCTGTATGATATAAGCATGCATTCAGCAGCATCAATGGCGGAAGTTTCTACCGGTGACCGTGCAACTATTCCTTCAGAGGCTGTTAATCTTGAGCTTTCATCATCGCAACAAGTCTCTAACAATGGTGAGGTAATTAATGCACAACCTTCAAATCTTTTTTTCCTTTTAGCAAAAAAAAAAAAAAAAAAAAACCTTATTTGAATTAGGGTTAGGGTAAATTGATTCGTCACTTTTGCAAGTTTAAGATCATACAAGGAAGGTGAATTTACAGCTAAAAACATATTCTCATATTTCTTCTAGAGAATCTTTTCATTCTTTCAAAGTAATTACAAGGATATTCTTATAATAATAGATAATTGTAAATAAAATTAATCAATTATTCAAACGTGTTTCCTTTAATTTTTTTTTAAAAAAAATTATTATATTGAGTAAAAGTTTAATTAATTTCAACTTCTTAAAAAGGATTTATGTTTGAAATTGAACAACCATCATATAAAGATTTTAGTATAAAGTTTCAAGGTCTTCTATTTAATGACAAAAGCATATCACTGGGGCCAAGTCTCAAGGGGCGTGGTTTAGTGGTGTAGGGTTCATGATCTCTACATTGAGTTTCTGAGTTCGAATTCATATAGTGAGTTTCTTGTAAGAATTTGGAATAATTGAGAGTTTTACCTGCTCAACTTAAATCCGAAATGGATGATCTGGTACATAAATTTCTAACAATTTCAAAAAAAAAAAAAAAAAAAATCACTTGGGACAAACCTAGTCATTAAATTGCCATAAAATAACAAATAAGAGTATGCTTTTGCCCAGAGCTCTAATGTCGTATTAAAAAAAAAAAAAAAAAAACTTTTTTTTTTTTATTTATATTAAATATAAATAAATTGCCATGGTCGGCATGTTAAACCGCTTCGGGAACTGTGCTGACCTTATTTCTTCCGTAAGGGGGGACCCCTCTTCTTCGCCTCGGGTGTCTCCCGCGCCGATCTTGAGGCCTTCTCCCCATCTGGTCATCTCTTTTCTCAACCAAGTCTTTATTTCACGGGCTGTGCCCCCATGTCGCCTTCTGCGTTCTTCTGTTCGCCTGTCGTTCCGGGTGTGGCGTTCCATAAGCCCGGAGGTCTCCTGCACGTCTTCGTTGTACTTCTTATTCTCCCTCTCGGAGTTGTAAAAACTGTCGGAGGAGGGGTCGAGTGATTGTTCCTCTTCTTCTTCCCATGTGTTTTCTGATCGCGGCTCTCTTCCTACCACTTCAGATCTTATCCCATAAGGGCCTCTCTTTCTGGGTTCCTCGTCCTCGCTTACATCTGCTACTCTTTTCCCTTTTTCCCTTTCTTTCCTTTTCTGGCCGGCCCCGGTTTCAGGTTTCTCGTTGTCTGCTCCTTCCATTCTTTCTAGTCGATCCATCATAGACCTCATGCTATCTTCCATCTTTTTCATCCAGTCCATTGCCGGACCTCCTGGTTGGTGATTTCCGCCTTCCGCCATTTGTCTTATCACGTGAACTGCTTTTTGTGAAGTTCCCCACAGACGGCGCCAACTGTTGACGGCTGATTTTGGTCTCAGGGTAATATAGGAATATCACCTCCGAGGGAATCCTCCTTCAACTGTGAATTTGTTTGGTTATAGGGAACCAAAAGCAAACTTAGCGGAAAACAAGAAAATACGCCAATCAGACAAGGTGATTTAACGTGGTTCGGTGGATTTTGGGATCCGACCTACGTCCACGGACAAGAACAGGGTGGTACTTTTTTATTACTCAAATACACCTCTCAGACCTCTCCTTTGCTCTTACAAATTGGAACTTTAATCCCTCACTCTTGTGATGATTTTCAGATGCCTTCAACTTGTTCTTCTACACTCACTCTACCCTCATATTTATAATGGTGAAGAAATCAGATTCCTATTTGTACAAGAATTCCCAATTGGAGATGGTCTCCTTTTCCTATCAGGATTCCTAGTCAAAACTATTCCCTTTTTCCCATAAGGATTCCTAATCAAAACTACATTTACTTCCTTTATCCTATTAGGATATTAACTTATTACTTTACCCCATTAAAGTAGGACAACTTATCCTTTTTCTGCAAGAATAGGATGCTTTATCTTCCTGAGCACGCCTCGTCATGTGCTCGGTCTTCATGTGGTCGGTCATGATAGTCCTTTGAACTGAGAGTGCTGCTGTCGACCTGATAATTGCCCGGTCATCCGATCTTTAAGTGGTCGGGTTACCGATCATAAAGTGCTCGGCTCCTCACTCATGTGGCCGGGTCGGCATTAATGATTTCGACTGAGAAGGGAATTACCTTTTTACCCTTGTCGTACTCCTTAAATATCATAGTGCTTAAAAACACCATCAACAAATATATTTATATTCGAATAACCTTTTAAATGCCCAATAAAAGACATATATGCATATAATAAATAGATCTGAATTACCCTAACAGTCGATAATATATTATGAAATTTAGAGATCTCATTGGACACACATATTGGAAATGAACAAAATTGTGATAGTAAAAATGTGATAGAGTATCAAAATTAAATAATTGGCCGAAATTATTTTAAAAAAAGAAGAAGAAGAAGAAGATTGGACTCGTAGTCTATACGTACGCTTGAAGCCGTAAAATTCATCAATAAATACTTGAAACAAATTTATAATTGAGATACTTAAAAGTGTCAAAATTAAAAATCTGTATATTCACAAATAATAAAATGTCCGAAGTAAGTACCTAAAGTGTTAAATTAAAAGTCAACGGTTTATACGTTGTTAATAAAGCTATAATCATTCTTAGGGATTAAAACAATTTGAATAATAAAGTAAAAATGCTTTAGTGAAAATTTGTTATAAATATGATATGTTAATATCTACTATGTCATGTAATTTTATTTAAAAATTTTGTAAAAATTACAAATTGACTTTGCAATTGTTCAAAAATATATTGATGATTTCAATATAAAAATGACTTTCGAAGAGCTCGTGAATTTTGTTTTTAATTCAAAAAATAAAATTCTTTCAAACCATGGTTTGAATTTTGAAACCTTTATCAAGTTGATACATTTATTAATATTATATAAAATATAAATACATGAAGTATTTTATATAGGAAAATTATTAAGAAAAATTATCTTCATTTATAATATAAAATAATAATTATGGGTCCTGAAATATCATATTAATTTTATTACGTAGTATCCAGTGGCATATTGATATTACACATTATACAATATTTCATTCTTGCAACTGCTCATGATAAGCTTGAAGACATGAGAATGATGTGGAAACATATAAATTTGTGCAATAAATAATAAAGTTTTATTGAAATAGATGAACATAATTAACATATATATATATATATATATATATATATATATATATATATTATTTATTTTTTATTAACGACTTGATCTTGAAGGGACTTATATGCATTGCACTATTTTTCATTCATTAGTCTTTTTCCAATGGATTTTTACTAGCAAATATTTTAACGAAACATGTTATCTATATTATGGACATCTAAAAGAAAGTTTTATAAATAAGATAATTTATATGTATGAATGTCCATATATAATCTATACAATCATAAATTTTTAATCTTCCCACTAAAAATATTGTACCTCCCTATAACTTCCACTATATACCTGTATTAAGAATATTTGTCTCTTATATTTATGATTTATTACTCATATTTTTATAATTGTATGCGTATAAAAGGAATAATAATAGATAATATTGTGTTCTATTTATATATATATATATATATATATCTTTTAATAATTTCTACAAATATTTTTTCTTCAACCTCACTTGATATATATGCTGTTGATGGTGTTTTCAGGCACTATATCATTTAAGACAGCACGACGATGACAGAAGGGTAATTCCCTGACTGGTTGAGATCATATAGCCGACCCGACCACAACATGTAAAGACCGACCACTTTGGTTCGTATGACCGAGCACTATAAGGTCAGAAACACTCTCAGCATGAAAGATTGTCATGGCCGACCTCATAAAGACCGACCAGACAGGCGAAAATATGCTCAAGACGACGACACTCTATTCTTGCGGATAAGATAAACAAAGTATCCTACTATCACAAGTAGACAGAGTCAGAATCCGAAAAGGAATAAGAAAAGAGAAGGGAGAATCAGACTAGGAATCCTTGCAAGAAGAGAAGATTAAGTTCAAATAGGATTTCTTATGCAAATAGGAGTCTGATTTCTGTATTATTATAAATAGGATGGCAGAGTATGTGTAAAAGAGATCATAAAAATCATCAAATAATTAGTGATCTAAATCTTCAAGCTCTAACTTGTAGAGACCCAAGAAGAGTGTTTAAGTAATAAAAATACCATCTTTTTGTGTCCGTGGACGTAGGTCGGATCCAAATCCACCGAACCACGTTAAATCTCCTTGTCGATTGGTGTGTTATTTGTCTTTTGCTAAATTTACTTTTGGTCCCCCATAACCAAACAAATTCACTATTGAAGGAGGATTAGTCTCGGGAGTAATATTCTCATATTGCCCCTGAGACCAAAATCAGCCGTCAACATATGCTAATATCATCTACTCTCATTTTGTTATCATTAGACACTTGAAACAATTAATTAAAAAGTTTATTTAAAGCACAAAAAAAGGGGAACAAATAAAGAAACTTGTGGGGAAAATATTTAATAGTCTATATGTGTAGGTATAAACAATAATGCATTTGTGTCACGTTAATTACCTCTTCCTCCTGTAAAAGTGCAATCATGATTTAACGCATCGATACATTGAAAACAAAAACACAAAAAACAAATTTTTTTTTTTTTTTAAATAATTGTAAATCTCACCTTCAAATCATTAATTTCGGACTTACATGGAACATGTGAAATCTCTAATTATTCCGAGCTCTTACAAGAAACGTACTCATTGAATTCAAATACAGGACCTCAAAATGAAATCTTGAACCCTATAGTATCAAACAACGCCTCTTGGAGACGTAGAATTTTGATACATTAAACAAAAACACAAAAAACAAAAAAGATAAAATCTTTAAAAAAAAAAAAAAAAAAAAAAAAGCATCTCTAACCGGTAGTTATCATATCATATTTCTTATCCATTTATTCCCTTCTTAATTTCTTCTTCTTATTATTATTATCAGTATGATATAAGCATGCATTCAGCAGCATCAATGGCGGAAGTTTCTACCGGTGACCGTGCAACTATTCCTTCAGAGGCTGTTAATCTTGAGCTTTCATCATCGCAACAAGTCTCTAACAATGGTGAGGTAATTAATGCACAACCTTCAAATATTTTTTTCCTTTTAGCAAAAAAAAAAAAAAAAAAAAAAAAAAAAAAAAAAAAAAACCTTCTTTGAATTAGGGTTAGGGTAAATTGATTCGTCACTTTTGCAAGTTTAAGATCATACAAGGAAGGTGAATTTACAGCTAAAAACATATTCTCATATTTCTTCTAGAGAATCTTTTCGTTCTTTCAAAGTAATTACAAGGATATTCTTATAATAATAAATAATTGTAAATAAATTAAGTCATTCAATTAAATTAATCAATTATTCAAACGTGTTTCCTTTAATTTTTATTTTTAAAAAATTATTATATTGAGTAAAAGTTTAATTAATTTCAACTTCTTAAAAATGATTTATGTTTGAAATTGAACAACCATCATATAAAGATTTTAGTATAAAGTTTCAAGGTCTTCTATTTAATGACAAAAGCATATCACTTGGGCCAAGTCCCCAATGGGCGTGATTTAGTGGTGTAGGGTTTAGAATCTCTATCTTAAAGTCATGTGTTCGAATTCATGTAGTGCATTTCTTGTAAGAATTTGTAATAATTGGGAGTTTTTCATATTCCGCTTAAATTCGAAAAAGATAATCTGGCGGTGGAATTTCCAACGATTTCAAAAATATATATATATATATATCACTTGGGCGAAACCTAGTCATTAAATTGCCATAAAATAACAAATAAGAGTATGCTTTTGCCCATACCTCTAATGTCGTATTAAATACATTAAAAAAAAAAAAACTTTTGATGCCTTCATTTTCATTTTTTAGCTTTACTTTGTTTGGATGCTAGGAAAGTATGCAGGAAAATGAAAGAGAGAAAAAAATTAAACATAGAGCTTTACTCATCTCTTTTCCTTTAAAAAATCCACTAAATTTTTTTGGGAATATATTATTTTTCCCTTAATAGGTCCACGAAAGAATGTGATACTCTTGCCTAATCTTGTCCCTCTCAACAATATATATTTCTTACTTGTGACTCATCATTTAATCTTCAAAACAATCATTTTTTTTTTATAAATTAAAATTATATGCACAAGTTTCAGAATTCATATTATTTTAATATATGTTTTTTTTAAAAGTTAATTCTAAATAGAAATTAACATTCATAATTATTTGAAAGTCTTTTATCAGATTAATCCTTATGTATTTTGAAAATAAAAAAGTTCACCATTTATTAGTAGTAGTACAATAAAAAGTCATACACTAAATGATAGAAAGTCATACACTATCATTTATGACCATTAAAATAAATTAATTATTTTAATTTATGTTTTTTTTTTATTATTTTTTTTTATCTCAAAAGAAGCGACACTCATCATGACCATTAAAAAGTCATACACTAAATGATAGAAAATTGTGAAAAATCACACATCATTAGATAAACATGTGACTTTTGGGATAAAAATGTTATCTAGAATTATTGTATAGGAAATTGACTAGAGATGATCGAAAAATCTCGAATTTTAATCAAAATTTGAGATATCGTATTGTTGGAAATTTGGATTATTTTTTATACTAAATAAAAAATTGGGATGGTTTTTTTCGAATAAAAAAATTAGACCGAGGTTCATATTCAATAATTTAGTAAATGAATCATAATATCAAGGTTTGTATTTGATTCATTTAATAAACAAATCTTAAAATAATATCTGTTTCGTCCTGATATGATTTAATGACATAAATGAACATAATTTATTTAATTATTTTATTTTTTCATGAACACATATGTATGAAAATACATCATTAATAAATTTACTAAAAATGACCCATCAAATATAAATAATATTATTTTTATGTGAAAACCGACAACAACTTATTGTACGTGCCAAATTTGGGCCATGGGTAAAACTGTCTTTTCATTCGAAACCAATGTCAGATAAAGCCCATAGACAGAGATGAAAGCCCAGGATAAAGCCCAATAAAAACCTTATTCCACTTAATTCATACATAAAGCCAAGACCTTACCTAACATTCCCCACTTACCCTGATCATAATTATAATGCTCCACTTTGATCATTAAATAGTGATATCTTAGCACATTGTGGGACTTATGCCAGATGCGAAAGTCACTCATCTTCAACTATAAATTACAAACACAATTCGAGAAAGGGGAAAGAGCAAGCCTGACTTCTCTCTTACAGCTTCTGCTCTCTGACACAACTCTCAGAGCTTCACATTTCTTAAACATTTCATTCCGCCCTCACGGCCACCAAAAGAAGGTCATGGTAATAGTAAACCTTGCTTTCACATTTAACATATTCACTGCTCATTTCATACTACTGACTTGAGCGTCGGAGTGCCCCCGGCACCCACCACACCGGTGGGAAGTCTTCTCCCGCTCACTCTACTTTGTCTTGCAGGATCGTTGATGCCCCCAACCTATAAATTCTGATTGTGGACCTCGGCCGAAATCCAGCATCCACAATTATCAATTATTAATTTTAAAATAACGATAATTAACAAAAGGAATAAACAAATCACAAATAAATAAATAAATTAATGAGTTTAAATTTATATTTGTTTTGTTTAATAAACAAATAAAATTGAACTGATCAATTTATTAAACATATCAATTTTTTCAAATTCATGTTCTCTTTAATATGAATCGAAGCGGCTAATAAATTATTTTTCATAAAACCTATCTACTTTCATATTTGATATTGTAAAACTTCCATGTTCAAAACATGGTTGTCATTTTAGAAACTAATCGAATCCAGTTGGTAATTAGTCAAAATCCAGGGAGTCAACTGATATTAAGTGAAAACAGAAAAGCCCCAAAACACGTGTTTATTATTCTATTTACTATTCAATTTATTTTCAAAAATGTAGAAAATTTAATACAACTGTTGCGAAAATTAAAAGAAAAATATTTAAACTCCAAATGTGCTGGTAGTTGAAAGAATCTCTGGTAGCTCTGATTGATTTGGGCTATCTAACATGACGGAGCTTCTCTAGTTTCTGCCTCTCTGCCCTGTGCTTGTTTGATGGTTCGTTTATTTCTCTTTCTTATTTATTTATTTATTAATTTTCAGATCTCTTTACATTCACTCCGTTGATGCTTACCAATCTTGCATTCTAATGTCTTTACAATCTGACCCTTTTGTTTTCTTAAGCGTCTGTTTAATATGAAACTTTAATTCATGTGTTCTGTGAAACCCATTTTTTGTTTTTTGTTAATAATTTGTTTATTTTGCTATTGTTTTGATTTATAATCAATATTTGATAGTTACCCTTTTGATAGTTATGCTTATACTTGATGCAGAAATTGAGGAACACTGTGAATAGGCAAGTATCAGTAGAAATGGGACAGTCCGATGCTGTTGAATATGCTAATATCAATGACCAGCCACCTTCTCCTAGGGTTCATAACAGTAAAAAAGTATCAATTTTACCACTTATTTTTCTGATTTTCTATGAGGTTTCTGGGGGTCCATTTGGTGTTGAGGATAGTGTACAGGCAGCTGGTCCTCTTTTAGCACTTCTCGGTTTCTTGGTATTTCCGATTATATGGAGTGTTCCTGAAGCTTTAATTACTGCTGAGATGGGTACCATGTTTCCTGAAAATGGTGGTTACGTGGTTTGGGTTTCATCTGCCTTAGGTCCATATTGGGGGTTTCAGCAAGGTTGGATGAAATGGCTAAGTGGTGTTATTGATAATGCTTTATACCCAGTTTTGTTTCTTGACTACTTGAAGTCGGGTATCCCTGCTTTGGGCGATGGTTTACCTAGAGTCATTGCAGCGTTAGCTTTGACTGCTGTTCTCACGTACATGAACTATAGGGGTCTTACCATTGTGGGATGGGTTGCTGTTCTTTTAGGGGTTTTTTCACTCCTTCCTTTTGTGGTTATGGGACTTGTGGCCATTCCCAAGTTAGAGCCTTCAAGATGGCTTGTGGTAAATTTAGGTGAAGTGGATTGGAATTTGTATTTGAACACTCTGTTTTGGAATCTCAACTACTGGGACTCAATAAGTACACTAGCTGGAGAGGTGGATAACCCGAAGAGGACTCTTCCAAAGGCTTTGTTTTATGCTATGATTTTGGTCATTCTTGGGTATTTCTTCCCCCTTCTTATTGGCACTGGAGCTATTCCACTAGACCGTGACTTGTGGAGTGATGGTTACTTTTCAGATATCGCCAAAATGCTTGGAGGAGTTTGGTTGAGATCGTGGATCCAGGGGGCTGCAGCAATGTCGAATATGGGCATGTTTGTCGCTGAGATGAGCAGCGACTCTTTCCAACTTTTAGGGATGGCCGAGCGTGGAATGCTACCTGAGTGTTTTGCTATGAGATCTCGTTATGGGACTCCTTTGATAGGCATCTTATTCTCTGCATCTGGTGTGGTTTTGCTATCATGGCTGAGCTTTCAAGATATTGTAGCTGCAGAGAACTTCCTGTACTGTTTTGGTATGATTATGGAGTTCATAGCATTTGTACGGTTAAGGATGAAGTATCCCGCTGCATCTCGTCCTTACAAGATACCCACTGGCACAGTTGGAGCCATTATTATGTGTATTCCTCCGACCATATTGATTTGTGTTGTGTTGGCCCTTTCTTCCCTCAAAGTCGCAGTTATAAGCCTTGTTGCTGTGGTGATTGGTCTTATAATGCAGCCTTGTCTCACATATGCTGAGAAGAAAAGATGGATGAAGTTCTCCACTACTGGTGACTTCCCAGATCTTGGTCCTGAGCGGGAGAGTGTTGATTCATTAATAGAGTAACCAATCTTAGCAACAGTATGCGACAACAAGATTGTACTACAAGGGTGGTTCTAAGCAGCCAACGTTTAAACCTTGTGCCCGGTCTCAACGGCAGAACATCATAGGTGCAACTTGCAAACCCTTGTTTCTTATTCTATAACTGTTAATGCTAGCAATAAGTTACCAAAAGCTGCTTATCATCTATGTTTTTGGAGTGATTGTAATGGTAATGGAAATTTAACATGTAGAAATATGCAGACGTTAGTAGCTTAAGTAATGATGCAAGTTAGCTCTCAGTAGATTGTAACAGTGTGTGCAACTATGTATTTCAAATTCTATAAGTAGCACAAACTATTGATAGTGAAACTGTAGATCTAGTAATTGTTGATACATGCGGATTCCTGTTAGAAACCAGCACTGGTATTCATAGTTCCAAATCGAAGTTTTATGAAGTGGTTGAGGTGTTTTCTTCATCTAAAGATAGTTCATCGACGACAATATTGCTGCAGACTGGAGTGGGAAGTTCCCTTTGTAATCAGAGAAAGGGGCCTGGTAAGCGGATATGTCACCATCTCTGCTGCGACAAACCCTCAGTTGAAACCATTTGGAGTCTTAAAGGGAAGGTTAGAACATATCTTTTACTGTGTGTTGTTTTATTCTGACATTTCAACAGGGCAAGAATATGCATTGATAATACAGCTGCTGTATGGTTAAAGCAAAGTTTTTTCGCATTAGGTGGAATCAGCTATATGATTTTTTGATGTTATTGTGTTATATTTGAAATCATTATTTCATCAAGCTCTATAAAATCTATATATTTTTTTTATAATTTCTATTCATATCATCTTCTATCTCGCTTAACATGTGATTGCACCATTTGCTCTTTCATTCTCACCGGAATACTTACAAATTTATATTGAATATGTCCGAATCATCTTAGTCGTGTAGAGTCCTAATCCAAAAACAAAAAAGAAAAATCTCTGTACCAATAGAATGATTATTATATGGAAGCCGAAAGGGAATCGGGGCTTGTAGAGTCCTAGGCAAACTATTTGGATGAGTGTAAGGTAATGTTGGAATTTATGAACATGCTGGAAATTTTTCATGATTTTTAATCAAAGAATCTTATAATTATGCTTGATTTATGATAAAAATCAATAAATATTATTAATCAAGAAGAAAGAAATAAGTACCTTAAACATAAATGGCTTGACCCTTAGCCAATTTAGGCGGTCGTCTAAGGTCTACTCATCCTAAATAAAAGGTTTTATGAAAATCGTGCCTATATATTTAAGTGTATTACAAATTATTATTAATTTTTATGAAAAAAAATAACAAAATTCCCTAATTGATTTGTTAATTGTAGTATAGGATTATGAAAATTATTAAATTATTACATTTTAATAAATATTTACTTTGACCTTTCTTATTTTCTAAACAAATAATATGATTATTTTTTTCTAAGGTTCTATTTGGTGTTGCGATTAAAAAAGTGTGGTGAACAAACGACAATTCATAAACGGTGTTATGAAATTTTGATTTATACTAAAAAATAATTATGGTGCACTTTTTTAATAGTCTGATGATGAATAAAATTTAAAATTTTTAGCTTTTGAAAATCTTAGTTTCTGAAAAAAAATCACTATTAGTAATTGTAATTTCTCATCATTAATCAAACGCTTAAAAATTGTGTTTTGACCCAAACACAGTTTTGTTAGCTCACCACAGTCAAACCACAATATCAAACAGACCTTAAAAATATCTATAATTTAATAAGATCTCGCTAAGCTTGAGCGGCCCCTAACCTTAAACTAGGTTTTCTTGATTCTTGAATCTTTCTTGACCTTCATTGCTTCTTGATATCTTCTGGTTAAATTCTAGATTAAGCCATCCAAATGTGTGTGCCTCTAACGTTGATTCTTCAAGATCTCATATATCAATTAAATAGTTAATTGGGACAACGAAAGATGAATAATTTGCTGTCATCATCAAGTGAGGGAGAAAGAGAACATGCTGAAAAGCTGATGCAATTCATTGTTCTTGTGAATTAAGCACCCATTAACCCATTACAATAGTATATGCTTTCAGATCCGAAACCCGACCCATTCTTCAACCTTAATAAACGAACCTACTCACAAGCTATGCTCTTTTCATGATAAACAATTTTTAGCAATTCGAAACACAGTGATCCTCAAATGGCAAATCTTTTTCAAGAGTGATTCTTTAACTAATTAAGCAGGTAACCTTGGACTTCATTTCTTATTTCTTTATATGGGTTGTGATATTCAAGGAACAAATGAAGTTTCTTAATGGTGCTTGAAGAGAACACAAGATTAGTCCAACGTAAGTTAAATTTAATCACGAGGACGGAAAATGAGCAAAACCCTCTCCGATGCTTGTCGAAATAATCTCTTATTTAACTTGGAAAATATAACAATTCGGATTAGTTTGGAATCGAATCACAATCGATGTTTATAATATCATATTTTTATCGAAACTAATTTTATTCATCCCTATCCCTCGTGACTTTGCTACCATTTGAAGGGATAAGTCCCTAGAGTGAAAGGTAATAACATTTTGAGTTGTAAGAGTGCATTGAAAATATATAACCCTTTAAAGGATTAATTACATCCTCAAGGCTAAAGATATCTCTTCAATAGCACCCCTTCATCTCTATAAATAGAACCATTAGGTTATTCATTTGACATTCACTTAGAAAAAGAAAATTAATTGTTAAGGTCTAGAAAGAGAATTTCAATCATTATTTCTAGTTCGTGTTCTTGATTTAAGGAGTGTCTCTAAATTAAGAAGTCACTAAGAATCATGGGAGAACATTAGCTACAAGATTCGTTGTGCATTAAGGTCGGGCTAATAAATTCTTAAGGACGGACTAAAAACTCGATGCGATATTATTTGCGTGATGATCATTATCTTGCTCATTTAATAAAGTAAGGCATGCAGATAAAGCACGCTAAAGTTGGTTGCATATTTTGCTTGAATTAATATGATCATATAATCAATAAGTCATCTTGCATGATCTTCATTGGCTTTACGTAAGCCATGCAAATGGATTTTTTAGGATTTAATAATATGTTTGAAGGGATGGAGTTTGACCAAAAAAAAAAAAAAAAAAAGGAAGGGAAATAATTTAAAAACAAACAAAATAGGTGCATGTGATGTGATGATTTGATTTGAAATTTAGTTTAGTATAACAATGTAAATGCACATGATTTATGACTTTGCATGTGTAACTCACTGTTTTATGATTTATTCTATAATTGTTTAATTAATTTAAGAAAATCAAATAATAAATAATTTCTTATCAAAATTATAAACTTGGTTATTATAAATTTAAGTTAATTAAAACATTTTCAATTATCACATATTAACACAATAATTTAAATGTGATAAAGTTGATGTTAGTATCTTGGAAAAATAACATTGCATATTATATCTTATACAATTGTTATATTTAAACTTGAGGATTAAAAGTGTAACACTAAAAATATTGAATGCCTAAGATTTTCTATTGAGAATGTGATTAAAGAAATTCTGTCACCAATGCGATAAGAGCCTAAGTGAGCAGAGACTCAAGTGGTTACCCCAGACCCTTCTCGTCCTCTGGGAATTTTAATTTATTCACCTATCATAAGAAGTTTTAGTCAAAAATTCAAGAACTTGTATTATTTAGTACTACTATCCAAAATAATAACAAGTAGATTTTTAGTGCAACACTTAAACATGATCATAAAGTTGATCTTTGTATGATTTATCTTGTGTTATTTTACAGTTACACATGACCAGTGGAAATATCACAGTACCGGTCGCTCATGCAGAGAAACATGATAAGTTTGGTGGAGCAAACTTCAAACAATGGCAGAACAAAATGTTGTTATACCTGACAACACTGCAGTTGGCTAAGTATCTCAAAGATCCTTCGGATCCTGTATAGGGAGAAATGGAAACATCCAAACAACTGCGAGATGAGACATGGTCGTCAGACGACTTCTTATGCAACAATTATCTTTTGGGAGGGCTTGATAATACCTTGTACAATATGTATCAAGGTATGACTTATGCGAAGATTCTATGGGAATCTCTTGAGAATAAATACAAAACAAAGGATGTCAGACAAAAGAAATTTATCGTGGGTAAGTTCATGGACTATAAAATGGTAAGTTCAAGAACGGTAATGTCTTAGTTGGGTGAACTACAGTTAATCATTCATGAAATATTGGATGAATGAATGAAACTCTGCGAGACGTTTTAAGTTGCTACAATCATTGAAAAGTTACCTCCATCATGAAAGGACTTCAGAAGCTATCGGAAAAAAAAAAAAAACAAATGGGTCTTGAAGATCTTGGAGTTCGATTGAGGATCGAATATGACTACAGGAAGTCCGAGAAGACTAGCTACAAGACTATGAAGTCTAAGGCCAACATCGTCGAATGTGGAAAAGGTAGCAAAAAAGAAAGAACAGTGGAGCTGATTCTTCCCAAACAAACAAGAAGTTCAAGGGGAAGTGCTACGTCTGTGGGAAAGGCGGCTGCATGGAAAAGAACTGCAGAAACAAGAAGTCTCAAGACAATGGCAAGAAAAAGAAATATGAGACCCATGTCACTGAAGATGAGCAATTAACTGATGAGATTTCAGACTTGAACCTCTCAGCAGTTGTAACTAAAGTCAACTTGATTGGAAACCCGAAATAATGGTGGATAGATATTGGGGCTACTCATCATATCTGTGCAGATAACAATATATTTTCCTCATATCATAAGGTTGATGGTGGCGATCATCTGCCTATGGGAAACTCGTCAACCTCTAGAGTGGTTGGACAAGACACAATGGTTCTGAAGATGACATCCAGGAAGGAGCTTACATTGAAGAATGATCTGCATGTTCCTGATATTCGAAAGAACTTGGTTTAGGGCTCTCTCCTTAGCAAGAATGGCTTAAGCTTGTATTTATTTCTGACAAGTTTGTACTGTCTAAAAATGACATTTATGTAGGAAAATTATGCCTCAATGAAGGCCTTTTCAAGTTCAATGTAATGACTGTCAATCGACATAATGCTAATAATAAAGGTACATTTTCTGCTTATATTATTGAGTCACAAAATATATGACATTGGAGGTTAGGGCATGTTAATTATGATACAATGCGTAAATTAATTAACATGGACCTTATGCCTAAATTTACAATTGATAACCAACATAAATGTGAAACATGTGTTGAAGTAAAAATGAATAGAACATCATTTTATTTCATATAACGAAGTTCCAAACTTTTGGAACTTATACACAGCGATGTGTGTGATATGAATGTTGTACAAACAAGAGGCGGTAAAAAAATACTTTGAATCGATGATAATACAAGATTTTGTTATGTGTATTTGTTGAGGAGCAAATATGAAGCTATTGAGAGCTTTATACACTATAAGAACAAAGTTTAAAATCAACTTGGCAATAAGATCAAAAAATTAGAAGTGATAGATGAGGTGAATATTGTTCTAATTATGAAATTATTCACGAAACTATAACTCTTTATTCGCCTCAACAAAACGGGGATTGCTGAACTCAAAAATCGTACGTTGAAGGAAATGATGAATGTAGTGTTGACAAGCACTGGATTACCCAAAAACTTGTGGGGGGAAGCCTTACTTTCCGCCAACTACGTTCTGAACAAGCTACCTCACAAAAGATTGGACAAGACACCATATGAATTGTGAAAAAGGTCCCGTATCTTCCTACTGTTGGGAAGCGGCCGCGAGTGCGCAGCGGAAAATTAAAAATTATGATGCCGCTATCTCCTTTCCCAAGACCTATTTGTTTTGATTATTCTACAAGCCTAAGCATGGTACTATATATTCTAAGCATAAAAAACTCATAAAACATGCAAAGAACATAAACTTAAACATGCTAACTATCATAAGAACTCTAATTAAAAATAAAGAAAGAAAAAGACTTACTTGAATCGAATACTCCTCCAATCATCCCTCCAATCTACAAGCTTTTCTCGAACTCAGCAAGCTCTTCCACGTTTCAAAGAGCCACCCAAGTGTGTGGCCTCCAAAGGTGCACACACCAAAGCCAAAACTCAACGGCAAGACTACGCCTTGAGTGCACATGTATTTTGCCCTTGGTGCTAGCCTAGGAAAATACCTCAAAAATTTTAACTTGAGATTCATCTAGTCAATTGGACTTAAGGATCCTCAAAATCAGTGGCTTACTCTTAAACTTTAGAGTTGCTCACTTATATAAAACCAAGATATGAAAGGTTTTGGTGTAAAAAATTGTAAAGAATTCTTTGGGTTTATATAGGTGCTCCAAAGACAACAAAATTAATTAAGAATCTGATGTGGGATAAATGCTAATTAAATCTTAGCCATTGGATATTAATATAATGATTTAATGAGATTATAAAACCCTAATAAGAGTTTGGGCCGAATTGAAATTCAAAACAAATAAAATAAATAAATAAATAAACGCAGATTTTTATTTATTTATTTATTTATTTTCTTATTCATTTTTCCAATTCCCAAAGTGCCCCTATCGTTATTCACCAATCTATAAGCCACTTTGGAACCTCATAAATGATATGTTAAATAATTAAACACATTGAACCATTTATGAACAATTCCTACAGCAATCATATATGCTGTTAAAATTGTATTGTGCACTGTTAACCATTGATTTCGACTTTGTTGTGTGTGACCTTTTGGGTTCCCCTCAAGTTGGACATGAAATGAATCATGATAATTTAATCGAACATAAATTATTCTCCGATCAGATGGTCGTTCGATTTCAATGACCAAGGTTGACATCTAGCAACATGTCAAGGCCCCCAAATGAGAAGGAAAGTTATATACCCATTCTGTATGCGATTTACATATGATACGGTCCATCGCCTCACTGTATCCCCACCGTTTGACCTATGGTATGGAAAGTGTCTACCCATATAGTCAAATGTATGATGTTGATAGTGTCATGAATCATGCTAACCCAAGAATCTCACATGATTCTTCCGTTGCGGCCACAGTCTCAAGCACTGATCACACATATCAACCCGCGAGCTATAATACTACTCTTATAAGAAAATATTATCCGAGAGAGTAGCGATTCTCTGTTGTATCTTTACAAACTTCATGTGTTTCAACAAATGACCCAATCATACTCTTATGATCAAATCTTTTGAACTATGGAATGAGAATGTCAAAGTCATTTGATCCACACATAAGATTGTAAAGACCTCAAGTCTAATGACTAGTCATACAATCGATACATGAAAGTTCTCACAGACACATGGGATAAACACTCCATGTGAAAACTTTTGGCCGTCAGTTTGATGGACACTAGCAACTCATGCATCTATGTGATACACCAAGCGGATGGATCTCCGCTAGTAGCCTATGAGATCAGCTACCCCACTTAAGGGCAGATCATATCATCATGATAGTCTCTTCGCTTTGTGAATGTCCAGCTTATTCACAAAACTATGACTATGAATGTTTGAGAGCAATAATTCTCATAAGGCGTGGAAGCCATCATCTTATTACTCCAAGAACTTTATTACAGTGTTTGATGATTCATATAATTTATGTAAGACACGTATAATAAAGATTGCCATTTTATTAATTAATGAAAATATTGCAAATACATGTACATATAGCCCATCCACAAGTTGGGTATAGGGCATATCCCTAACACCTACAAATATCTGAAAGTGTGGGAGTGTCTCGCCAAAGTAATGGTTCATAAACCTAAGAAGGTTAGAATATGACCCACGACTGTTGATTGTATATAATTGGATATGCTCACAACAATAGTGCGTATCGATTCTTGGTACATAAGTATGAAATTCCTGACATCAATCCAAATATGATAATTGAGTCAAAGAATGCGACATTTTTTAAATAGACTTTTCCTTGTAAGGAAAAATAAAGAACAAAGTTTCTCAAAAGAACTATTGATACTGCTACATGCAGTGATCAAGTTGATCGAGAATCAGATCAACATGAAAATATTGAGGAAAAAGAACCTAGACGTAGCAAAAGAGCTAGAACATCTAAGTCATTTGGACCCGATTTTCTGACATACCTGTTAGAAAATGAGCCTCAAAATTAAAAAGAAGCAATGTCTTATTCGGAGGCACTTTTGTGGAAAGAGGCTATCAATAGCGAGATAGATTCTATCATTTAAAACCATACTTGGGAATTGATTGATCTTCCTTCAGGTTGCAAGTCGTTGGGCTACAAATAGATTTTCAAACAGAAGATGAAGCTGGATGGATCAATAGATAAGTACAAGACAAGATTTTTCATAAAAGGTTATAGATAAAAAAAAACCTTGATTACTTTGATACATATTCACCAGTGACTCGTATCACGTCAATAAGAATGCTTATAACCATAACATCTATATTTGGTCTTGAAATATTTCAAATGAATGTGAAGATGACATTCTTAAATGGTGAACTAGATGAAGAGATTTACATGGAACAATCAGAATGTTTCAATGTTCTTGGACAATAATAGAAGGTGTACAAACTTGTAAAATCCTTATACGGATTAAAACAAGCACTTAAACAATGGCATTAAAAATTTGACAAAGAGATGTTGTCAAATAGGTTCAAAATCAATGAGTGTAATAATTGTGTATACACTAAATCAACTCAAAAAATGATATGTCATTGTGTGTCTGTACGTAGACGATATGTTGATAATTAGTAGTAATCATGAGAAGATTCAGTCTACCAAGAAAGTATTGACCAACAACTTTGATATGAAAAACTTAGGAGTAGCTGATGTGATATTAGGAATTGAGATTTCCATAACATCAGAGGGGTATATATTATCTCAGAGTCATTATGTTGAGAAGATACTTGAGAAATATAATAAATGAGATCTTAATGCAGCTAGGACTCATGTGGACCTGATAATTCATTTATCAAAGAATACTGGCTCATGCGTATCGCAGTTAGAGTATTCAAGAATCATCGGAAGTCTGATGTATCTCACAAATTACACACGACCTGATATCGCTCAAGCTGTAAACAAGCTTAGCAGATATACGAGTAATCAAGAATCATCGGAAGTCTGACGTATCTCACAAATTACACACGACCTAATATCGCTCAAGCTGTAAACAAGCTTAGCAGATATACGAGTAATCAAGAACATAACCACTGGAAAGCCATAGTAAGAGTTTTGAGGTATTTGAGAGAAACTTCAAAATATGGTATGTATTATACGAGATATTCTGCTATTCTAGAGGGATACAACAATACTAACTGGATATCTGATACAGTGAATTCCAAATCTACGAGTGGATTTGCTTTCACACTTGGTGGTGCAGCCGTGTCATGGAAATTCTCGAGGCAAACGTGTATTACCCGGTCTACTATGGAATCAGAGTTCATAGCACTAGACAAAACAGCATAAGAAGCGGAATGACTTAGAAATTTTCTATAGGTGTAGACAACAGGACCTGGGCGACGCCGTTCTAGGCTCGCGCACTAGTTGAGAAGTACGAAATAACATGGAGTCGCCACCCGGTGTGAACCGGGACAAAGATTTAAGGCCGCACTCACCCCTCGCAAGGGAAGACCTCAAACCGTTGGGTTCGGAATGGTCCCTTACTTATGTCACTTGTAATAAAAGGATTTATGTAATAATTTAACCAGACTTAAATAACATTTATTTCCAAAAATATCATGCTTCTAAATTCATATGCATACATCAACAAGTTCATCACAACATGCAACATCACATGGCAATCTCATGAACATATTTCAATCCTATAATATGGAAAATTAAGGACAACCTAATCATGCTTGAGTACTATCTCATGAACCTATTAACCAAATAACATGCTAACAGCCTAATCATGCTTGAATACAATCCCGAGAACACATAGAATGGATAAATGCAGGGATACAAATAATACGGTTGGCTATATAACACAAGAAAAATCAACCAAGAGGTAATTATGCATGAATATGATAAGACAGACTCAGTTCAGTGTGTTCACGTTCGTGTAGCGTTCGTAAACGCGTTCGAACGGAAATGAAACAGAATGCTCACGTTCGAGTAGCGTTTGATAACGCGTTCGAACGGAAATGAAACAGAATGCTCGCGTTCGTATGGCGTTTGATAACGCGTTCGAACGGAATGAAACAGAATGCTCACGTTCGTATGACGTTCGTAACGCATTCGAACGGAAATGAGACCTGATGCATGATAAGGCAAAAATGCTTGTGCGTTCGAGTTGCGTTCGTAAACGCGTTCGAACGGGAACAGACCTGATGCATGAAATGAGACACAATACATAAACAACAAAATAAAGGGGCGCAGCGAAGTACTGCCGTAAAGGTGGCCTTTTGGGGCTCTTGATCTCTCAAATAGATGACCTTTAGACCAACATACTAAGCCCATGCGCGTCACATCACATCATGCATACAAACATAAAGACAATCATATTATTCTAAGTATGTCCGATTGAACATGTCTTGCATCCAACCGAACACACATCAACCGGCGCGGCAAAGCATCGTGGTAAAGGGCCTTAACCCCTCCCCATAGGGGATCTTTCATTCCACTTACTAAGCCCATGCGCTCGATTGAGTCATGCATAAATAAGCAACATGCAAAATTTAAGTGACGAAAAATAAATAAATAAAAGCAACACAAAACAAGAGAAGATGCCGTTTACTCAAGTGGTACGTGGAGTTGTATCCCAAGTACAGACCGCACTACCGTCCATTCGGATTCGGCTACGGAATCTACGTCTGGGTTTCCATCCTATATACCACAAGAGACGACACTCTTCCATTTCATTCAAGCCACAACATTCATCCATAAACGACTCTCATGCGAATAAAATTTAATAATAATAAAAAAACAAATATAAACTAATGAAAAGGTACCCTCAGGTCTAACCTTTTAAATCACCTCTCGGATGTATGGTACACGATCGTCGGAAGGGTGGATGCTCCGCAACTCTCCCGGTTCACTGGTTCACTGTTCTCGTTCGTTGTCTTACTGTTTTGAGTCCGTTTTGCTACTGTTTCCTTGTGGTTTCGTTGCCGTCTCCTCTTTATCTTTTGCTTACTCTTTTTGGGTGTGTTCTTCCTCTAATTTTTATGTGTGTGGTGTATGAGCTAGGGACTAGGGTTGAGAAGATTGGTAAAGGGTTCTTTTTATAGGCAAAGGGTTAGGCTTGACAAGTAAATGGATTTGGCTAATTAAAGAGGGATTTGATTTGGTGTTGGACAAGGAAAGCAAGGGATTTGATTTGGTTTGGTTTAGGAATACAATATTTTAGATTGGTAATTATCTTATTAGATTAGGAAGTCAAATATATGATTGGCTTTAATTGGTTAGGATAGATTTTAATTAGGTATATCTTCTTTTTAGTTTTAGTATATAATATATTCAAATTAGGCATGATTTTAGTTTAAGTTTGGTAAATGCTTTATTTAATTGGTAAATGGTTTAAATATTTTATTTAATGTTTAATGTTTAAATTAATATTTATTTATTTAATTTGGGATGTGTTTTATGGGCTTTGGGGAGCTAAATGGGCTGGGTGTGAGGCTAGCAGCAAAACCAGAATTACCGACACCGTTCGAACGCTTCCTCGAACGCGACACGAACACCCGCAATCTGTTTGCCGTTCGAACGTAAACACGAACGCAGCACTAACGAAAACAGTGAACCTTGTTTATTCTGAATTTCCCCTTCCGATGTCCGTTTCCCGTGACCTCCGTGACTTAAAAGGTAGTGTCTCCAAAATGAGACTCATCATAGGGACTTATGTGTAAAAATGCAGTGCCTACAATAGGATATTCCAAATAGGCCAAAACCAGTGCCATCTATAAGCATATATTGTGATAGTCAACCGGCTATTGGAAGAGCCCAAAATACAATGTATAATGGTAAGTCTCGACATATACGCCGCAGACATAATATCATACGACAACAACTCTCAAGTGATATAATTTCAATAAATTATGTCAAATCGAAAGAAAACCTAGCGGATCCACTTACTAAAGGTTTACCTAGAGAGCAAGTTGAGAAGTCATCGATGGGAATGAGCTTGAAGCCTATAAATCAAGAATTGTCACTGTGGAAACCCAACATAGCTGACTAGAGATCCCAAGATCTAGGTTCAAAATGGACAAATGAAACTTTGTGCAATTCAAAACAAGCACTGTAGACTTCTATACTTTTTCTCATTCCTATAATGACGCAAAATGTTATCTGTCAAGATTAGAATAAGCTAAGGCTTTTAATGATCACTATATTATGAGAAGAGTCCTAATGTGGGTAAAGACATATTACCTTTCATAGTAGATCACTTATTTCAAGTAAGAAGTGAAACTGCTTCCATGAGACTTTTTGAAGGTTGATTTCCCTAAAGTACTTGATGAATCAAGGACCGATGTTTATGGCCGAATTGAACACAATCGTAGAACGAGAAATGGTCGAAGTGAAGCTGTGTGTTGGCAATTGTCTTTGTTCACACAAACAGCGGAACAGTTCAAGACTATGGGTCATTGGTTCGCCAAGTAAATCCGAATGTCACTCATCAGGAAAAGATTAAGGCGAAAACTACATATTTCGATGCAGTTTTATTTCAAGAAAACTCTCTTAAAGGTCTATATTAATAATTAGAAAATTATGGGAGATTGTATGAAAATTTTCTAATTTTGAAAGTATTTATACAATGCTTTAGTGAAGAGACATGCCTATAATATATGGCTTTTAGGAAAGTCAAAAAAATGAAGAGATAAGTCCCTAGAGTGAAAGGTAATAACCTTTTGAGTTGTAATAGTACATTGAAGAGATATAACCCTTTAAAGGATTACATCTTTAAGCCTAAATATATCTCTTCAATAGCATCCATTCATCTCTATAAATAGAACCCTTAGGTTATTCATTTCACATTCATTTGGAAAAAAAAAAATTAATTGTTAAGGTCTAGAAAGAGAGTTTCAATCATTGTTCCTAGTTCGTGTTCTTGATTCAAGGAGTGTCCATAAATCAATAAGTCACCAAGAATCCTGAAAGAACATTAGCTACAAGATCCACTGTACACCGAGACGGTACTAATATTTTACATATTTTTTTAAATGCTTAAATATGTATTGGTAGGATTATATTAATTTATTTGAATTATACAGGTTAAAAACGTAAAATTGCTTTCACAAACAACACTGTACGTTGTGATTTTGATGTAACATTACAGTTCGGAAAATGCTAGACAATGTCGGTTGTTGCGTTGGCATATAAATTCTCTACCACTTGTTCCATTCAATCACACAGTAGAAAAGAATTAACGAGTGAGGAAAATATTAAATTAAATATTAATATTAATATTTGATTTTTCGAACTACTTAAATTATATAATAAAATTTGAATGGGAATTTGTGTGTAATTAAAATAACTAATTTAATAATTATCAGCCAATTTTTTTTTTTTTTTTTTTTTTTAAAAAAACAGAAAATTATACTTTTAAAAGTTTACATTCTTAACATAAATGTGCAAACATTGGGAACTTTAGGATTTTTTGGATGGTTGGAAGATGATGATTTATAATCGAATGTAATTCAATGAAATGGAATTGAACGGTATAGAATAAAACGGAATATAATGTATCATAATTTTGTTTGAGAAAAATGAGAAGTTTATAATATAATGTTTCAAAATATTATTTAGAAAATAAATAGTAATGAAATAATTGTAATTAAATATGTTTTAAAGACAATTGTGTCATTTTAGATTTTAAAAACAAAAAAGATAAATATTTTAATACTATTTTTTTCCAAATGACAAATTTATCTTCATAGGTAATATTATTTATGTTCCATCTCAAACCTCCCGATTTGGGTGGCTCATTTTCAATGGCTCAAAGCCCTTTTTTGTTACATTACTTTCCATCCACTCACACTTCATTTCATCTACTTTCATCAATCAAAATAATGAATTTTAAATATTTTAAATTATATTTCACTTCATTTCATCATCTTCTATCAATCCAAACTTACATTCGTGTCCAATCGAATCAAGAACCCGCCATGAGTCCAGTTCGATTGAACACTAAAATCAGAGTATAAAAATCAGTCAAATCCGTTAAAAATCGGTGAAATTGACGAACCGAACCGGTTGATTCTTAACCCAAAAAAATAAACATAAATATTTTTAAAATTTTAATTAATTAAAATTTCACCCGATTTAATCGAAACATAATTTTATCATCAAACCAAAATACCAAACATATATTTTGTTGAGTGACAGGTAAACATCAGTTTTGACGGTAGGAAGAGGAGGAAGCGTTACGTGGAATGAATAAATGCAAGCTTTTAAGCAAAGCCTAAAGGTGATGCAAGCGAAAAGTTTAACTGTAACGAAAGGCATTTGGCTCTTAGAATTTGGTCAGCAAAAGTCAACAGTCTCTGTTCTAAATTCCATTTTCCTTTTTCTTTTTTTTTTTCTTCTGGAAATAGCTGGCTTTCTTTGAATTTTCGATTTAGCCAATTTCATATACCTTTTCTCGATCGGTTTTTTTTTTTTAATTATTATTTAAAAAAAAATCTCAATTAACTGAGCCTTCACTTCTTGAAAAGAAACACAATAATGGAAGCTATCAAGAAACAAGCAATCAAGTTCAGAGAACAAGTCGCCAAGCAGCAGCAAGTCTGTTTTTTTTTTAATTTAAACTATTATTGATTGGTGAAATTTTGATTAATTATTGGTGAATTATTATAATTTGTTTAATGAAATTGCAGGCAGTATTGAAGCATTTGCTACATCTTGGCAATGGAACTGCTGCGGTTGATGAAGCTGAACTTGAGTGTCACCAACAACTTCAAAATCTATATAATTCCACCAGGGAAGCTAAGGTACTGTCCTTATCTAAGGTTCCGTTTGGTATTTTTGGTGATGTGGCTTTTAAATGATAGATGATGTGAAATAAAAGTTTAAAGTGTTAGCCTGTTAGGTAAATATGAGTTTTAAGGAACAATTTTGATAAAAAAAAATAGTTATGGTTATATATGTTTTCCATCAAACAAGTGTAGGGTAAAATCATCTCAACTTTCAGGGTTTTGCTAATGAACCCCATTACCAAGGGACATTGAAGTTGAAATCCGAACAAGTGAAGTTGAAACGAAGTTGAACTTGAAATTTCTACCATTGAACCTGAAATTGATACATGTTAGAAGTTTAAAGTTCAAGTTCAATGGCTCCTGTTTCAGCTTCAATGTAGACTTGCCCTAACTTTCAAACTACTGTTGCAAACTTGAAATTTCTACCATTGAACTTTAAATTAATATATGTTAGAAGTTTCGAGTTCAGTTGCCCCCATTTCAAGTTCATTGGCCATTGTTTCAGCTTCAATATAGTTGTGCCCCAACTTTCTAGCTATAGTTGCAAGTGTTGACTCAACAATACCAAATGGAGCCTAATACTTCGAACAATTATGATGGTTGTAATGAGTTATTTGAACAATATTTGAAAATATCTATGTAGCACAGCATTTTCAGAGAAATATTGTTCGTGGAGTTGAAGGTTTTGTTGCAGTAAGCTTGAAACAAATGGAAATAGGTTTGTTTGGTCTTGCTTTATTTTTTATTCATATTCGAAGGGTATTTTTATTTTCTTAACTCGGCATTGAATTTCGTATTGAAATATTGTAGTGAGAAAGTTGGCCGATAATTGTTGTAAATATGGGGCTGAGAATCAAAGTGATGATTCTTGTGTTGCAAAAGCTGCTATTCAATTTGGCACTTCACACGATTTGATGGAAAATGAGAGGGAAACATTGCTTGGAATTCTTGGTGATCAGGTAAATTCTTCCCTTGTTTTGTCTATGCTATAATGTTGTAGCAATCTGAATGTGAACTCTTAGGACACTGTCTTGCAATAATCGCTTGTCATTATAAGCCTTGAGTTTTCATAAGTAAGTTGATGCATTTTGGTGAAAGATGCTTATGTCAAGCATAAAGTCAAAGCTGTGAGAGTGAAGGATGCATGCAGAAGCCTTACAACCCTAGTTATAGGTTTATTTCTTTTTGTAACCTAAAAATACCGAAATAAGAACCCTAACCTAATATTAATCATCCTAAGGCCCAAAAGTGTATAAACTATCCCTATATACATTCTAAAAGTAAGACCAAATCCATGATTGACTGAAAGAACTATTTATTTAAGGTTTATTTTTTTCTTTTCATTTTTCTAATTATGTTACAGGTTTTTGGACATGTAGGTATCCGAGCCACTACGGGCGTTAATCAATGGAGCACCTTTGGAAGATGCTCGGCACCTGACTCACCGTTATGACAAACTCCGGCATGAAGTTGAAGCACAGGTAAGCTTTGAGGTAACATCTGCATGTTTAAGGTGGGGTGAGAACTATGTTTGATTCATATGGTATATTTTTCACCAGGCAGCTGAAGTATTGAAACGCCAATCAAAGATCAGGGAAACTGATATATCAGCAGAGAGTGCTATGAAGCTTCGAAATGCGGAAGCAAGATTGACCGATCTTAAATCTACAGTGATGGCACTTGGCAGAGAAGCAACTGCTGCCATGTTGTCAGTTGAAACGCAACAGCAGCAGATGACATGTCAGAGACTTTTTGCCATGGTAAATTAGTTAACACTGTCTTATGTTGTGTGTGCCTGTGATGACCTCGGACTTCTTATCTTCATGCGATTGCCAAACTTTCAATACGAACACAATGCTTTCTACTGTCTATAGGAAAAAATTCACAAACTGAACTTAATTTTTTATACAAGATGTCTTGCTGTAAGTTGATTAAAGATTTTTTTTGAATTTAAATTGCTGGTTTAGCTGTTGTTTGAAAGTTCAATTAGTTGCTCACTTAGTGCTGCATATTAAGTTTGTTTCAGTTGGAAGAATATGATCAATATTTTCTAACTTTACAACAACGTACAGAGATCAGGTAAATGTTACTAAATCAAGGGATTTAAACAGATGTAGTAAAAGCTCGTCCTGGAACTGTAATATGGTTACATCCTTTGACCAACACAAGGAAATAAGCCCATCTTTCCCAACATTCAAATAGAAAAATAGTTTGTACTCATTAAATTTGCATATTAGTAATTTAGTAGACTTCAAGTATCAACAATGTTGCACAAGTTAAGTCAGACAATTTTTTGAAATGTTATAATGACAAATGCAGTTCTTTCCACTGCGATGATAGTAAAAGATAGTAAACTCTTCCAATATCTACACCCTATGGATTTGATTCTACTGTCCCTCATACCAATCCAAGTTTTCATGAAGATTGTTGCTGAGCGCTGCTAGTGTTTGTTAATGACTGGGATTTGTTATTTCTTAGATTGTGCTACTTGTCAAGATTTGGGTAGAGTTTATTTCTTTCTTATTCTCTTTTGCCAAGTGGTTTTTAATTATTAGTGTCCTGGCCTTGGGCCTTTGCAGGTAGATGCTGAGAAAACTTATCATCAACACACTATTGCTATTTTAGAGAAGCTATATGCTGAGGTTTGTGACTATGCACCCTAACTCGTTTGTCTGCATCTACTCCTCCTCCTACTTTATGCTGACTGCTGAAAAGATTTTCTTTATCATTTTCATCTCTCTTATCTAAATGAATAATTGTGACTGTGTTTTCTTTTCCAACCCTTGGTACTCGAATTAGATGATCCTGGTGGAGCAATCTGATGAGTCCTCTTCACGATCTGTGAATTTGCAAATGGATCTTAATGCCGCACGTACCCATCAGAATACTGATTCAGATGGATCTGATTTACAAACACGTATTAATCAGAATAATGACTACTTCATAGCGAAAGTAAGGCTTCTAATCTTTTTCATAATTGAATGTCCCTGCCCTACCAAAATGTCTAAAGTAATATAGAAAGAAAAAGAGATATAAACGAAATGGAGTTCTTTGAAGATATTTTTTAAGATATTTGCTTTATTTTACTATTGAAATTGTTGAATTTTGATGATTTTAAAAAGTGTAGATTAATTTGATATTGTGCAGTAGTGTATTTAACATATTGCATTCTTCTTTTAATTTTGGAACAGTAAAATTCATTTCTACTATCACTATCATCTGTTCCAGTATTGGTATTTTGCAATATCTATGAAAGCAGTTATTTGTATCCTTTCACCCCAGATAAATCATTATATGAGAAAGTAACTGTTTTTGAAAACTATTAGTTAACACCATGGACATTCTTTTGTTCCCTTTTACAATCAATAAAACTATACTAAAGATGTCAAAATGTGGCGCTGAGGAAGTAATTCTGTGGCGAGCTTTATGTAGAAGATCCAGACTTAAAGCATGAGGTTTAGCAAAATCTAATCAATCCACAAGAGATAGGTGCAGACGACCTCAATTTTAGATAAGATTACATGAGCAAATTGAAGTATCTTGTGTCTGCTACCACACCTCAACAACATCAAAGTTGAGTTAGGAATTACTGATCAGATATACATGCCAAAGAAAGATAAACCACAAAGCGAAGTTGTTTAGTCACTCAGTGATGTAGCAGGTGATCGAAGGTCTTTATATTGCTTATTCCCATACAACACTGCTATTTCAGCACGCAATCCCTCTTCTTGAGATTTTCTGTCAAGTTGGTTGTGCTTTTTAATGATTATGGCTGAATTATAATTCTCCTTGGTTTACATCAAAAATAGTGTTTGTATGCATGTGACTTGGGGGCAAGCTACGTTTTTTTATGAGAAATCTGGCCCAGAAAGCTTATCTTTTAGGCAGAGGAACTTGACAGAGCATAAGCAGTCATATTAAATTCATCACTTGAATGATGTGGGGCGCTTGTAACCCTCATTATTTATCTAGGGCTTTCTTATCTGAGCCATGCATGTGTTGTGTAGGCCATGCTTTTACCATGTAGAGTCAAGATTTGAGAATTAGAGGCCCATCCTTACCAATTACCATAAACAACCACATAAAATATCCTACATGATTTATATGGACTCTGATAGCTTTCCGTAACCAGATAGTCCTGTAATCAATTTCGTAGCTAGTACATATTCTTTCCATGGTAAATTTGATTTTTTTTTTAGTATTTCCTTGTTAGCCATCATCATAGTTATAATAGGCTGCTACCCCTTTTGTTATTTTTCTTATACAATCGGTTTATTTATCCCATTCTCTTGCAGGTTATACATCCATTCGATGCCCAAGCAGATGGGGAGCTAAGTCTATCAATTGATGATTATGTTGTAGTTCGCCAGGTACTTTTGCCTATACTAGTCTAACAGCATATAGATTTTTCTCCTCGGCTATTAACTTATCCTTTTAACAACTATCTATGCTCATGGAAATTTGTTCTTAAATTGTTGTTTAAAAAGCAATGAGTTAACAAATAACAATAGTAATTGACAAAATATGGGAATAATTCTTGTATATTCAATCAAAGAGTGTACCGAATTTTATTGGAAAAAGCCAGACTAGAAAATTGGAACTTTCCTAAGACCTAAGCTGTCATACACTCACCCAAATCTCCTGTACCTGGAAATAATCTTCACACACACACGGTCTCTAACAATAATGGTTGGTTTAATTTTTCTTCGTATATTCTCTTTTACGTTGCAGTGCAAATTGGAATATAGTTATGCAGTTAGCCCAGTTCTAAACCACATAGTTTACCTCGCTATACTGTGAATTTGTAGTAGTTTGCTTGCTTGATTATTTTGTCTGAAAACTATTCCTGATATTGGTTCCAGTTTAATTGATTTTTTAAAAATCATTGAAAATTACTACATAAAAAATTATTTCAAGGATTGTAGTGCTTGTAGCTGACTAAACTAATTTCTATAAGATAAACTGATTCCTGATGGAAGAGAAAGGGAGCAGAAGGGAGAGAATAATTTATAATCCTTTGTGTGGATACTCATATGCAAGTACCCTCTGTATGGGTGATTGTTTTTTTTCCCCTTTTGCTGTGCTTGGCCTGCTTTGATGATAAATCCTAGAGAAATTGCAATGTCCTCTATTCAAAGGGGAGAAATGAATTTGGATATTTTGACGATTCAGAAGGGTTTAACTCTTGCCGAGTTGCTGGAAAATGAAATATTGATTGTGAAACCTATGTGCCTGATCACATACAAAACGTCCCGATGTAATAACATCCGGATATATGAGGTAGTACATGTATTGTCTCGTCTTTTTTAGGCTGAAACGAGAGAGTACATGTATTATCTCATATGTCCGGATATTATTACATCATGACGATTTGTATGAGATCAGCTCTAGTGAAACCCCATTGTTTGTTTGTAAAATACAGATGTGGCTAATACACACTACTTTCACCTACAAACCATTCTCCTAGTTTTGTTGAACACCCATTTAACTGATCTTAAAAGCAAACTTATGAGCTCTAATCTTATAATAATCTGACTATTTTCATTTTGAAACTTCATGTGAACTCATATCTTGTCATGCTTTTATGTTTAATGCGATTATTTTAGTAATCAGTAATCACAACTCATTCACTCCTTCCAAATAAAGGAATTAGGCTATTGTGCTTCAATTATTTCACCTTAATCTTCTAATGTTCAACTTCCTTCTGATTTACCATTCTTGTTATAACTTCTCAAGGTGGCTCCCACTGGCTGGTCGGAAGGTGAATGCAAGGGCGATGCTGGTTGGTTTCCCTCGGCTTACGTAGAAAGTCAGGAGAAAGCACCAGCTAGCAAGATGACTGAAGCAAACTCATCATCACCTGAACCTGAATGTAATGACACTTCCTCGTGAACTCTTTGCTAAGTTTGTATATGTTCTTTTACTTGTATTATATTGCCATTTTAGTTAATACTCGGCTGCGGCAAATGCTCCAAGTTGTGTGTGTGATTATATGTTTTGAAAATCAGCAATTGTAACTCCTAATTTTTTTTCCTTCTATTATACTATCCACCCAATTGGTACTTGGATGGGAACAAATTTGAAGATTATTTAATTTTTTTTCAATAATTTACAATTTTTTCAACCGAGTAGGAAAGAAACCCAGTGACTCCCCGTGTCCACCACAAATCTTATGATGAGTTTGTCCATGATATTGATAATTGTTTGGGGGAGGCAATTTTTTTATTCATTTAATTTGATTCGCGTTAAAGAAAATATGAATTTGAAAAAATATTAATTTGTTTAATAAGTGAATCAATTCGAGAATAAATAAATCGAATATGAATTTGAATTCATTAATTCATTTAATATTTATTATTTATTATTTTTTCGTTGTTATTTTTCAATTAAAATTTGAGAAATTTTGTTACTTCCAAAGAAAATATATATGCATCAATATTGATAATAAACCATCTCCAACAGAGACTGGAATTCAGAGATCTTTGTATTTCCAAATAATAATTGATAGTTATTGAATAAGAAATAATATGCAACTAAATCTAAATCGTTTATTATTATCAACCTTGAATCCAAACTCCTCATAGAGACAATCAGGACAACTGCCTTGTCTACGGAACTGATTATTGAAATAAAAACACATCTTCAAAAGAAAATAAAACATAAATTAAACAATCTTCTTCTCAGATGCCAAGTTTTTTGAATTTATACAAATGCCATATACACTTGATTAGAGAGAACAAATGCAAGAGTGATTACCATTTTCAAGAAAAGAAATGTGGCAAAAAAAAAAAAGAATAATTGACTCATACTGCATGTGGAATTTCCAATCACTGGGAAGAAAAAAAAATACTGCATGTGGAATTTCCAAGACTAATCAAAATCAAATACTTGGAGAGGTTGCGAGTGGATAGTACAAAGAACTGCTTCTAAATGTCATAAATCTGCACAAAGAATTAATAAATAAAATGAAGCCTAACCATTGCAGACATTTTAGTCACCTTTCACCACTGGCGTCACTTCTAGAAACTGCATTTACATTGATGAGAACTCGAATACATCTTTATTGCCACAGCGCAGTTTTCAATCCGAGTTGGAATCATAAAAGTCAAATGGCCATGGGGTCATGACCTCAGATTCAAGTACCTGGACTACTCTGTGAATGCTGGGTCGATCATCTGGGCTAGAAGATACACATTGGGTGGCTACTGAGAGCAGGGCATCAAGACTTTCAGACTGCACTCCACCGCAATTTGGATCAACAATCTCTCGTTGCCTATCCTCCGAAATCAAGAAATTCAACTGCACAAAAAAAAAGGATTAGGTAAAGGGAAAGCCATGTATCTATAGCAGAAAATTAGACAATAAATGGGAGAGTGATGAGGTTTAGTATCTTGAGGTGAAAACAGCAATGTTCAAACTTAAAAAGCAGTTAACAAACAACTGATTTCTAAAAGACTGGCAGAAGTTCGTCCCATGGTGAAACTAAAAACAAACAAATTCAACAGGTTTCGAGATCCATATGCAGGAGACAATTTGACTTTATTTTTAATGAACTTAAAATTCAGGGAGACAAGTGTAGCTTCTTTGGGAGAACATATTTCCTGAAACATTTGGTCAATTCATACACGGGGAGGTGAAGGGTGCTGCCCCTTCACATTGGGTCGATCAGGTAATGATTTCTGCCCAAAAAATAGAAAATATGACTTTAAATTATTTGTTCTTCTCGATTTATTTCTCAATGACAATGTTGCAGATGTTCCAGATTACCTTACAATGATGAATTAGTTGCAATTTCAGAAAAAGTAGAATGAGTACATGTAATGAGAACAAGAAGGATATCATTTGTGATGATACGATCTAGCAAGAGAACAGTAGCATAACGGCTTGGTCTCTCTCTCTCTCTCTCTATCTACAAATGCAGTATAAAGTCTAGAGAGAGAACAATCATTTATGCTATTTCTCTCTCTCTCTCTCTTACAGGACAACAGTTTTTGGTTTATGATAAAATGAAAGCAGCATCTTCTTATATTCTCTCTTAAATTTTACTGCAGTAGAGCTTATCAAATTTATTTATCACAGTATGAAACTTTCAACTGGTTACTGAGAATGATCCCATAAGAAATAGAAAAAGTGAGCAGAAGCAATATATTTAATGGGTGAAGAGAGGAATCGTACCCAGCCAACAATGTTCAGACCTTTCTCAATAAATGATGCATCAGTTGGTCGCTTTCCACTTAAAACTTCAAGCACTAAGACCCCAAAGCTGTAAACATCAGCCTTTTCTGTAGCTCTACCACTTTGCATATACTCTGCAATGGACACATTAAAAACATACACAAAAATGAATTTAGCTATGTAACATACACTCCACTTTGCAAAATGAAAGCTAGTCAGTATAAATACACCTGGAACGCATTGATTAATACTCTTAGTTCAAGAACTAAAGAAAATGCAGTCAGTTTTCTCAACAGCTGATAGGGAACCCTTTTCTTTACATCACATTTTGTGTTATGCGATATATGCCAAAATAAGGTGATATCAGATTATTCTAACCGGCATTATTTATTCGAGGCTCATAGCACAAAAAATAAAAGTTTTTTTTTTTTTTTTGAATTCATGGTTTTAAAGATTTCCGCTTGTGATTTTTTCTCTCTTTGTAGGCATGAAACTAAGTTGTAACCGTATTTTACAATCCTTACCCGGAGCCAAGTAACCAAATGTTCCTGCAACAATGGTCGTAATATGAGATTCTTCATCTTCTAGAAGTTTGGCAAGTCCAAAGTCAGATACTCGAGCCTCCAAATTTCCATCAAGCAAAATGTTGCTGGACTTGATGTCACGATGTATGATTCTAGGCGAGCAGTCATGATGCAAGTAGGCCAGTCCTTTTGCTGCTCCCACTATAATATTCAACCGTGCATCCCAGTCTAAATGCTCAGGTCTTTCTGCTATCATTATAAAACATAATTTTAGGATAAAATTAAACAAGTTACTTATGCAACAAACTAAACGCACAAGTCCTAGGATCATCAAGGATAACATAATCAATGGAAAATAACGATGAAATAAAGTCCAAAGAAATTAAATATCTCTTTACGTTAAACTTGATTTAGTCTGCAATTGAACATCGCATAGCATAGATTTTCAAATTTTGGAGCCTTATAAATGAATAACATCTAGTGATCCAGCAATGTTCCTCTTGCTCTTGAAGTCAGTCAAGTATCTACATCCACAGCTATATGGTTTCCTTGGACTAACATTTGTCTGAATACAATCAGGAGAATGCTTTATAAATTTAGAACTTCAAGAATACCTAGGTTCTCAATCAGAATGGATTATGATTCAAATATGCTAACAACATATTTCATAGGGGTCAAACGCAAATAAATACCCATTGATTTCCATGAAGTTTGATAGAGTTCATCTCTAGTCAAGAACATAATTTGGCTGTATAACGAACTGCTTAAACAGAGTAAACATAAACAATTTGGAAAATAAGTCTTTCTTTTAACTGCACAATAGACTTGCTTCAAGGACGAAATAAAAATCAATAATCTCAGAAGACTCGAAAATGCCTATCACCTTTGTCTTCTAACTCTTCGGAGATATTACCTCCTAAACTATAAATTATATTATATTTCCCCAAATCTTAGATATGAAATTAACTGAGAGAGGGAACTCGGTATTGTAGAATTCCCTACGAGCAGAAAAATAGAGTATATTTAGTGATCCTCGCAATATTGCTCTCCCTGTCTTCCACCAGGGACTGTCACCATAGCAGCTACTATCCAAACAACTTTAAATATGAAGTTTTAAATGACAACTTCACCATCTGATCATAATTATGAACAGTATAAAGGGGGAAAAAGATAGCAGGCAACTCAGAAACTTTCTTTGCCATGATTTGTTCGGAACAAAAGACCACTGAAAAAAGCTTAGAACCACCTTAGCAATCAACAATTTAACTGATTTTCCTAAAACTGAATTCCTGCTCTGCATCTGAACAACCAACAGTTATCAGGTGGGGCAGTAATCAGAGGCATCAATGATGCATATGCTTTATGTGTTGTGGTGGAAAGACACGAACATTAACATAAGTGAATCAACGGGTTTTGCTACAGTAAATTCCCAAACAAAATTAGTCAATCTTACAACAATGCATATTTCATTGGTTCAAAGATCATAGATAGCTGGAAGAAGGCTACCAATCATTCATATAAGCATTGGGCCTCATACAAAATATAAATATGGAAACAAGTTATGCAAAAAAATAGAAGCATAACCAAATAGAATCTCACCATGAAGAGCTTCATCAAGGCTACCACCAGGTAGAAAGTCGTATATTAACAATTTTGATGTAGGTGAGTTGCAATATCCTCTCAAATTCACTAAATACCGATGTTTTATGCTTCCAAGAATTTCAAGCTCCCTTTCAAAAAACCGATCAAAGCCCTCATTCAACTTTACAATTCTTTTTAAAGCAAATACATTTCCATCATCCATTGCTAGTTTATAAACAGTTCCAAAGCCCCCACAACCTATTATGTGATCATCATTCAAAGTTTCCAACTTTTTGATGATGTCTTTTGAAGAATACGGCAAGTCTCCATGAAACATAACAATCGATGCACCTAAAGCAAGAAGAATATACAGAAAGACAATAAATTCTAAGAACTCAAGAAGGCACAATAATGTAGATGAAAACAGCTCAGACTAAATTTCAAATTATAGTCCATAAGGTGGTTAAGAGCAGCACCTCCACCAACGTCCCTTGCAAGGCTTTTGCTCTCATTTTTACCAAACTTCTTATAAAGAAAGCAACCCCAGAAACACATGAGTGCCACCAGAAGTAGCGCACCCACAGTCGCTGATGCACTTATAAGCAGCCTGCCAGAGTTCTTCCTTCCACCTTGATTTTGAGTTACAAAAGTTGAGTTATCAAACACAAATTACTGAAATCATGCATGAGAGATTGATGTGTAATACTGTGGCCAGAAAAACAAATATTATAAGCCGGAAGGTAATCAGTTTATTGCATACAAATATCAAATTGATTATAAACTGATTACCTGAGTTAGGAAATTGGGAATCTGTTGTGGATCCTCCTCTATCATCTTTGCATGTCATATTTATTTGCTTCCCACACAAATCACGATTTCCAAAGAAGCTGTGAAGTAACAAGATATTTTTGTATCTTAACAACATAACAAGATCCTTTGGTTTTCCATGGGTAAATTAATATTAATGTCAAATTATAGTGCCAGGTAGTCGTCAAATTGCAGGTCCTATCATCATATACAGATGCATTTGAAAGAACCCTTTGATAATTTCTAAATGAACCAAAATCTGCTACAGAAGAAGTGAGGGCAGGTTATACTTACGAGCTTTCAGAAAATTTGGTAAGGACTCCATCAGATGGTATTGGTCCGACCAGAAAGTTGTTGGACACATTGCTTCAGACCATTCAGAAAGTTCATCAATTATTAAAATCACATTCAAATCATTCAAAACTCCCAGTAAAATTCTATTTTCAAAAACTTATATATGTTTTCCTTTAGGGCTACTCACAAAGTAATCAAACTCTGTAACTTCCCAAGTGAAGGAGGTATAGAACCACTGAGCAAGTTACCTGAAATATCCCTGCAATTCAGCAAATTGTTTCAACCAATCAAATTTACTATTACATTTACCAGTATCGATAAGTTCCCGATTCGCAAAAAGAAATCCTTTAATTTAGTATTTCCATTTGATCAGCTAAACATAATAGACAAAGTCCTTTTCCACAAGAGCTGAATCGTTATTGAATTTGCTAAATAGTATTCAGTCCAGAAAGTAAACTCAGTAACATAATTCTCTGTATCACATTTCTACAACTAGCACCAATATCTGGAAATTGGGAGGCAGAGCTTTGTATTAATCTATAATCAGTACACACACCACCAACTCTTGAAGTTCGAAATAATTACATGTGTATTTTTGCATATATTTTTATCAGAACTTTATGATGTATACTATTGAACATACATCCTAATCAATGTTTGTTCTTAATTTTTCTTGTAGAAGAACAACAGAAGTTAAGAACTAATTGTAGTTGCAGGAAAACAAAAGTCAATACCAGAAGTGTCTTACAAATCATAGGTTTAAAATGCAATACAACTTCCCTATTCAAGCTTGTAATGCTATTGATTAAATCTTGAAAGCAACTTATATATAACAGCAAATTTGATTAGCTGAAACAACCAACTCACAGGTTTAGAAGATTTGATAGGTTTCCCAGTTCACTTGGAATGAATCCGCTTAAGTAGTTGCTTTGCAGGGATCTATAAAGAAAGCAAGATTAGCAATTCACTACCAATCAAGAGAAATGGAGTCAATGAAGAAATGAAAGGGTACAGATACAGCTAAAGATGGAATCCTCAGTAAAACTCAAAAAGAATGACCCAGCATATGAGGTTTCACACATTGTGGGCTTTGGAACTGATTCAATGTATGCAGCCTTACCCTTGCTTTTTTCTGCAAAGAGGTCGTTTCTGAGACTTGAACCTGCGACTAACTACTTAACTAATTTTTGCGTTCTTAGTTAAAAGTCTTCAATAAAAAGTAAGAAGTCTTTCAAGAAAAAGTAAAAAGAAACAGTAAACTTTTAAATATTTAGGCAATCAAGCAATGTCTGCTATGAACCATGTAATAAGAGACAAGCACTGCTGGATCTATATGGGGTGAGCACAGACATTTTTCTTCAACAAGTATGGATAATAAAAATTATGTGGCAAAAAGAAAATAATAAGTCATCATTTTGTTTGTAAAATTTTTGGTGCAATCAATTATCATTTAGTGATTACAAGGACAAACTAATAAGCCAATGTACTCACATTCCCTGTAACTCTGTGCAGTTTCCCAATTCCGAAGGAATTTCCCCATAGAAGTTGTTGCTATGAAGATTTCTACATAGAGATATGACACACAGCATCAGCAGCAGTAGAATAATTTCAATACAGCAAAGAAGCTTCCAGTACAGACACAACTAGAGAGCCCCTTGAAAACATACAAAAACTTTAGCTGATCAAGCTTCCCGAGGTCAGTTGATATTGGTCCACTCAATTTGTGATCAGTAAGGCTCCTGGATACCAAGCAAAATACAACACGGATAGACTATAAGAGCTATAATTTCAATTTGAAAGACTTTGACAATCACACAATCTAGATAAATAGGGTATCATATGAACACCATATATTCAATTTGAACTAGGATTGAACACCATATATTCATTTCAGCCTATATATATCATGTAGAACTAAGATCCCTTCAGGTGATAAGCAAATTGTATATCAGCTAGGACCGCAATATTGGATTCATTTGAACCTTGAATTTTGGATGGATCCAAGTGATCTTCATTTCTAATAAGAACAAACAGCAGATTAGTTCATGCTGAAGATTTTAGGCACAAATTTACAACTGAAACTCACCAATTGTATACAAGGTTTTGATCCTTCATAAAACTATGCAAGAACTTTAAAAGAAATGCGTTCAAAAGAAGACAACACCACAATCGACAAGGAAGCATTTTTTTCCCATTACATATATTACAAATGTCAATGGTCCAAACATTACAGAAAATATGGAAAAAAAAAAATCATTAACATCAATTAACAAGAGATTTAAGAGAGACAGAGACTATTTCGAAACTTACAGAGTTATGACTCTCTTGTTTTTATCACATTTAACTGCTTTCCAGCGACAAGGGTCAGGATCCTCTGGTCTCCATTGATTAAGGACACCATCTGAATTAACCACCGATGTCCTGAAACTTAGAAGCGCCTCACCTGCACATCAGAAAAAATGATATCACATTCTTAAAATATCAATTGGCGACAGAGAGAGGACATGATGACAGAGAAATACACATCCATCCTTCATGCACAAAACAAAGGCCAAGCCAAACAAAGAGACTTGATCTACTATCTAATGCACCCCACTGACCAAACTACTAAAATTCCGAGCACCATTTTTTTCTTTTCACTGTTAAACTCAAGCAAGCAAGTATGAAACACAACTTCAAACTTCAACCTTCACCTGACTATTATCGGGAGACAAAATGCCACTAACAATTTTTCATTTTTTAGGCAATGACATGGACAGAATGATGCAGATAAAAATCAAGGTTTGTGCTGTGTATATGGCTATTTCCTGGGTGAGACAAACTAAATGGTAACTTTTCAAAAAATTTGAAGCGCACCAGGTAGTTTGTGTAACAGTGCTAAAAGAATCATACTTTACATAACAAGTACAATTTTGCACTTCTTTAAAAAAAAAAAAAAGATACAATTTTGTACTAAATTCTAACAGGTAGTTTGTGTAACAGTGCTAAAAGAATCATACTTTACATAACAAGTACAATTCATTCGTCAACATAATTGATAATAAAAACCATAATAAAATATATAGGATAAAGACAAACTCATCACGATTCACCGTACCATCAGAATTGATGGCCCTGCTTTTGTTTATTGTGATACAGAGCAGTATAACAAAAAGAAGCCACGGCCTTTGACATTTTATTGGATACATGCCCATTGTGGCACTCAACAATCATACTATAGCTATTAGAAATAATCTGATACAAAAAACTCCAGAATGCTTTCCGTGAAACATATGGTTACTCAGTCTTTTAATTCCTGCAAAGAAGAAGAGTAAGTATGAAGATATTAGCAAAAAGAAAAAATAAGAAATAAGAAAATGACCTCAAAGAATTAAAACCCATTACTCTTAACTGCATATCTATTGAGAGAGAGAACATTCAAATGCACTGTTAATAAAATGCTTGTGAAAAAACCAGGGAAAAAGTTATCCTGTCCAAAAGAAACAAAAACAAGATCAAACTACCAATTATCTAACTGACAGACTTCTATAGACCCAAAAGCAAGCAAAAAGAAACCCCTTTACACAAATTAATATTAATCAGGATTTCAAGTGACCAATCTGGCGATAACATAAGAATATTAGTCTTTTCTGTTTATTTCTCTCAAGGTAGCAACCTTCTATTTCGAGATGCGGTGATGTACTCTTAATTGTAAATTCATGGGGTTCTTTTGGGGTAGATGAAAATTTGTTTACATTTTGTAAATCGTTCTTCTTTCAATACAATCTTTATAGCTTTTATCTCAGAAAACAGTCTTTACTTGATATTCCTGCCTTTGAGAAATATTTAAGCTTATATTATCCATTATGTGGCAGCAAGTTATGCAAATGAACTTATAACCATAGAATAATGGTGTTAAAAAATACATAAGGGTGAATTGGAAAGCTATCATAACTTTCACAACTCTAAAAAGAAAAGGTGATAATATCATGCCACACCACTTTTAAAGCCATTTATAGCCAAAACAGCACTCCTCACATAAACAACAAGATGATGCCACTTCTTTTTAGTAATTATCTTTCCTCAGAGAGGAACCTGCAAATATTGCTCATCAGAAACACTTGCATGCTAGAAATAATTTTTCTTCTATCAATCTCCACCATTAAGTAACTTAATTTTTCATTCGGGGCACATTTTTGTTGAATTTTAAGATCAAGATAAAAGAGTGAACAAATACATTTAAAAAAATTGATTTTTTAAATGTAAGACAGCAATTCAACCACCACAACAGACTCTCACTTTCAAACACATTCCAAAGAGCAGAGAGCAGAAAAATCGCAGCACATCATCATTTTAATTAAATAAATAAATTTATTCACAACAAAAATAAAAAATCAAAATCAAAATCAAAATTAACCTAAAACAACACATCAAAATCTCTTTTAGAATTGAGAGCACTTGCAACTGCAACGAAGTAAAATTAACCTCTAATTTTAATTATTTACGTTTCTAGTTTCTGCACAGCTCAAATCGCTAATTTTACAAGAGCGAAAGTAAATTCCAGAAAAAATCACACAGTTCTGACTATTACAAGTCACACTCCAGTAAAGCTACAACAATTCAAAGCAAAACAAGCAATGAGCGATCTGAAACAAATTTTAACAGATAATAGAATCTTGAACTCAATTACTTTTTTATAATTTGTTTTTTAGATAAATCGATAATAAAAATAAAAATAAAAAAAAAAAAAGAAGAAATTTTAACCGAAGGAGATGTGAAGGCGAATACGCAGCAGCTGATTCTGATCTTTGAAAGAGACTGCAAGCCTGGAGTTACCAACAAATTATTACAAAAATTACAAAATTTTGTGAGAGATTGTCGTGATGGTGAAGAGAGAGAGTGTGTGTGTGTGTGTGTTTGTGTGTGAAGCACCGAAGTTTCTCTGACTGTAGAGGGGGGAGTGTGCGTGTGGAAGAGATGCATGGAATTATAATGGGGACACAAGGCCCAGCCAATGAGAAAAGACTATTTTAGCACGTGTGACTGAGACCTTCCGTACGTGTCAACCGACGGTGTATTTCTGTAACTACGAGTCTACGGCTACTTAAATTTGATTCGAACTTTTCTACTTGGTACTCTACTATATGTTTAGTTATATATTAATTTATATTCTCAATATAATATTTATAAGTTATTTTATACATTCAATTAATATTTTTTACTGAACAGTGCATATATGTTTCTGTCAAAACCACTTTCAAAAATTTGGAAATATAAAACATATGTAATACATACGAAATAATTCGAATTTTCGATCTCAATAATAGAATTGGAACTTCTTTAATTGGTAATGTGATGATGCAATAAAGATATTTGAGCCATGTTGATCTATTTCTATATATTTAGAAAGAACAAAATTAACATCCACATTATTACCCTCGAATCCTCAAATTTAAATATAAAATCAAAATTTGTGATTGGGCCGTAAGGATATATAAGTTTATTGATTTATTTGAAGATATGTATGTGAAGTCTTGAATCATCAACTCTGAAAAGAAAATAATAAGATGTCTACAAATAAAATAAGAAAATGATATACTTACAAATATTTATCTTGAAATTGCTTTATACTCTATCACTGTAACTACAGTCAATGAGTCATTGTAGCTACAGTGAGAGAGTATGGAGTAATCTCAAGATAAGTGTTTATAAGTTTTGCATTTTTGAATAAAATGATAAGATGTTCACGACTAGACCAACAAATAATAAAGGATGAGCTATTGTTCAATTGAAATCAGTTGGACTGATCATTGGTTCTATAATCGAAACTAAAACCGGTGCTAAAATTATAGCTAGGTTTCGATTCTAAATTTTGGAAATCGATTCTTATAAAATAAACAACCATTTATCTATCTCCAAAAGCTGTGCAATGGTGGATTTAAACTCAAGATTGATTAAGGGTTGGTACAACACGACACCATTTATTATCGAAGATTATTAGAAGTTGAGGAAAAATATGATATATGATAGCAACGCGTATTCATCATTATATCAATATTACATTTAATCAAATTGATTGATTTTAGATCAATCAAAGATGATTGATTGATTTTATAATAATAACATTCAATGATTAACATTTAACCTAAATATATGAAACCCTAATCAAATTAATACTTATACTATATGAAATAAATGCATCAAAATATTAAACATGCTTGAATAAAACTTAATCAAGTCCAACATTTGAAACATAAACAACCAAAGATAAAACATCTCATGCATATATATATATTTTTTGAAATCGTTGGAAACTCTACCGCCAAACCACTCCTTACAGGCTTAAGCGGAGCAGGTAAAACCCCCGACTGTCTCAGGCTCTTATAAGAAACGTACTTCCTGAATTTGAACTCAGGACCTCAATGTGAGATCCTTAGTCGTACACTACCAAGCCACGTCCTTTGGGTACTCTCTCATGCATATACATCAACAAGTATCCAATTGCTTCAGTAACCAGCATAGTTGATTCAAATTGAAACACAACACTAAGAGAGTCTTGTGGCTTACCAATAAGCCTTGAAATAAGATGAAACAATTTCAATCTCGAAGAGAGATTGTTTGTTTGATGAAGATGATGAGTGGGAACAAATCAATCTCGAAGAGAGATTGTTTGTTTGATGAAGATGATGAGTGGGAACAAAGGCATGGATTTTTCTTGATTTTTATTTATATATTTTAACAATTTAAAATTACAAAAATTATTTACCAAATCGCAGTAAATTTACTAAGCCATTCTTTTCTAAATGTTTGCTTTGACTACAAGCAGGCTGACCATAAACACACACCCGTGACATATTCACACTCAAGTGAGATGGTGAGACCTTTGAATTTTCATTTTGTCCTCTAGTGATTTGTTTGTTAACATTTAAACAAATTGGATTAAATGATTTAATTTAGGACAGTTTCATGAATAATTAATGTTGATTCGATAATCGACATATTGATTATTGATTATTGATTATTCAAGTGTTTAACGAATACACTTCATATATGACACTCGTTATGTTCGAATACATTTGTCGCATGAAATAGTTCCACATGTATGTGATTTGTCCACCTACAAAATGCGACGACCACAAACGATTTCGCCGAACCATACAAGTTCAGGTCCTCATATATCGTGTAATCCCTATATCATAGGCAATCCGAGTTGTGTGGGGAGACATAGATAAAGATCAAATCTCTTGTGACATTCCAGATAATAATTAAAAAAAAATGATTTTCTAATATTATCATAACCAACGGAAACTATTTTATAATGTTAACTTTGGCCAAAGCTTTAGGATATGTAATCTCGAAGATTGGGATGCCTAAACTCAAATACACGGGCTGGAAAATCTTATCTCGATACGCACATGTTCTCGTGGGCATTGGTCCACACCCAACAATATCTAAAGATCTGACCATAATTTTTTTCGATATGTATCGCATCAAAGTGTGGATGATCACCCACACAACTACAATGGTATCTTAAGTATAAGGACCATATATACTACTCGACTAGAAAAGACTTCTTATTGACGATGATGTGTACTTTCGATTAGAAGTTTTCTATAAATCATTCAATATTTATTCACAAATAAATACCTTACGTGTCTATATGAGCTTCTATAACTCAAAATCCATTGGGATAAACCATCACAATCATATTCCGATATACGATGCGTATTAGTCTCACGGATTTATATACCGGCTTGTATAAATAAATAATTGACTAATAATAGAATACATAATGATATTTCTTGATATCACTATGTATTCCGATATACAAAGTTTGTTGTAGTAAACGAACCGAAACTGTACCCGCCCTGTTTAGGAGAGGCATTCTCTATTTGGGTAGCTTTCTCTCGTCTCTCAAGATTGGGAATTAATTGGCTGAACACATCATTTCAATGAGATTTCTCAGCAGCTCTATATTGAATATCAAGTGTGAAATGGCATAAAATGAAATGGTTAACTTCCGGACAAGTGTTCTGTAAATGTAATGGTTGAAAGGAGGAGCTTGCAATTATAGTCATAGTTAAGATTCTGCAATTATTACACTACAGGATTTTGGTGATATTATGCTTAAAAGAAAATCCAATTGGTGGGTTATCTTTGGCAACATCATCTTCGGAGAATTATGTATTGCCACACTTGTTGTACATTTTCATCGTATAAGTAGTCTAGTCAAGATATATTACTTGATTTTACCAGTAATATTGCTTTATTTGCCTTTTTTGTGTGAGAAATTACTTCACTCGAAACATTACAAGCTCATGTTATTGTATATTCCATATGCCTTTAATTAATTAGCCATTATAATAAATATGTGCTTCATTCATAATGCCAATATGCTTGGTATGATCCACGTTTACTATATGAGGTCGATTACATGGATCTTTTGATGTCATAATGCTCTATCTGAGTTCATTGATTCATCAAGCTCCATAAAACTTAGGTTTCTTTTTTATGATTTCTATCCATGACAATTTAGGTCTTCTCATTCCTCGCTTGGCATATGATAGCATCATTTGCTCTCATTTTCTGTTTTTAACCTACTTAGTCGGAGACATTTAATTTCTAAATTTTTTTTCAACATCTCAAGTTTAGTCTCTATACATTATTTAAATTCATCCACCATTACTATATCATTGGTAAATATCATACACTATGGCACCTCATCTTTGATATTCTTTGGAGGGTATTAGAAAAAATAGTACTTAAAACACTCGCTACTTTAATAACTTGAATTAATAACTTGAATATAAGCAACACGTACTCCTTTTTCTCACATCTCCATTGATACTTTTTTATGTAGCTCCGCGGAAACTATTTTTAACATGTTCTATGGCATTCTAAACTTGAGGTAATTTTCTGTTTCAGGCACTGCTAGCAAATCAGAATCAACTTGGTGATCATTATGTTTCCAAAAATCCAAAGGAAAAGCCTCCTACTGTATCAAGTTGACTGATTTCCTGTTACTGTAACATATTCCAAAAATAAACTGCGGAAAAAAAATAAAAGAAAAAGCAGCCCATGTATGTTTTCTGAATTTCTAATGTGTCCCAACTTTTTTTGTTATCTAAATAAAGGAATTTGTTTAAAATTGTTTCCTATAATGAACCATTTCTGGTAAGATATAGCAGTTCAGGTAGCTTCTTTAGATCGAGCTACAGCTGGGTTTCATCATTCATGATTCATCTGTGTGTTTTGATGCTCACTAACAATTGATTTGTTAGCTTAGTTGAATAACATTTCTGAAAATCTTTTATTGCATGCACTTCTCAAAGCAACAATCCATATTTATTAGTCTTGAACACAAACATCCACAAGCCTATAAAGGCTCCCAAGTCCTAATATTGTAGACACAATATAGTTACAATCCTTGATTTGAAACCAAGCAACATGACAAATACAAAACGTTTTGGATACAGGACCGGACTGGTTTGATTATTTATAATGGTCAGCAACTGATAAAACAACATCAGATGCTAAATCCAACCAATGCAGTAGTAATAGGCATCATGCATGGAAGCAAGCATTCAGCTCTCAGAGCTGCAAGAGGTCTCGCTGGCTGAGAAGCTCTCTCTTTGAAAACGCATCATCTCCTCATAGGCCCAATCAAGAGCAGGGCAGTAATGAAGTGGAGGATTGAATCTGCTATCATGGATGTCATCTGGCAGAAAAGCTCCATTCTCAATCAGGAATTTAACAGCTTCCTTCTTTCTTTCTTTGGCCGCAGTGTGAAGCGGGGTCCCTGGATTGACATAATAGGGAGACAAAACAGTTGTGTTGGTAAAAATTAGAACAATCCCTTTTAGTGTTTCAAAAGTTTTTAGAGTGTAAAATAAGAGGTCCTAGTAAGAGAGTTTCTTGTAGGAGATTCATATACTTACAGCCACAAGCACCCCTGGTTCTGGCATCAATGTCAGCCCCTCGCTCAAGCAATACATCCATGACTTCAAGGTGGCCACCCTCAGCAGCAAGGTGGAGTGGAGTCACCCCTTTTGATTTGGGGCCCCATGCTAACACGTTCACATCCATTCCTTCATCAAGAAGTTGCTTCACCTATTCCAAAATATCCATTATTATAACTGTTTCCCACAGTAAAATCCTTTACAAAATTATCGCTTCAAAATATCTTCAGTCATTAAAAAAAAAAATTAAAGAACTTTTTCTCCGAAGTGTAAAGCAACATTGAATAAATGTAGCACAAAAAAGAATGGATGGCAAGGGAAATTAAGTATTAACAACTGTTTTCCACAGTGAAACATTCTTAATTCATAATGAGGTGGCCAAAGCCAACTGCAACATCATCCAAATTCCAGTAATAAAAGTAATAAAATACTAACTTTTTCTTGAAAGGAATTTAGAGGGATAGAAGGCAAACGATTGAAGGAAAAAAAATGTGGGATGATGTCGTAGCATTTGTTGTATAGACTTTTCAACAACTGAAAACAATAACACACATATGTGTGAAGATGTTTTTGAAAAAGAGAGAAACAATTGTTTCAAGAAAAAATTGTGATCCTAAATGAATGAAAACAAAAAAGTATTCTTTATGGGTTTCCCACACAAAAACATGTTATCCCAAATGATTGAAATAACAAATTCATGTTTTCCACCTTTTAACTAAAATTTCAAAGCAGTGTAATGTATTGTCAAAAACAAAGTGCCAAACACATTATCCTCTGTTTCTTTATTGGAAACAAAAATATGTTCTCCTTTAAACATCCAAATAGGCAGTTACTTTTTTTATATGAATAAACAAACTAAAATCCAGCTACTCACTTAAACTGAGTGATGCAAACTGATCTTGGATTTATTTGATCAAGCAATGCAAATCTACTGGAGGTGCCATGCCAAACTATCCTTAGTAGACAGTGTTACAGACTTACAGCTGTTTGAGCAGCCAGAAACTCGTTAAAATGTTCACTATTGCCCTCAAACACTACCCCAACCCTGAATTTAACCTTACTGCTCATTGCTCTCAAAAGCAGTCCGTATCAAGATTGCAGGGCTGTTACTCGTTACTCTGAATCCTACCATTAACCTTACCCCTCAAAACAGTCCAGATAATGGTTCCACAGCTGTCACTGAATAGTAATCTGGTTTGGCCTCAAACACTACCCCTGACTCTGAATCATACCTTTAACCTCATTGCTCAAAATAATCCCAATAAAAGCCCTGAAACCTTTATCAATCGATCTTCAAAATCATTCCCTTCAGGATTGTTTTCGCTATCAAAACATCGGATTTCTACATTTTCATAGGGTCAAAGCCTGTGATCCATTCATTAGTAAAAAGCCTTCTCTCACCTTTGAATTGACGAAACAATTACTTTATGTGAGAGTAGGTGCTGGCAAATTACAAGCTAAAGGGAAAACAAATACTAGAACATAAAAGCTATCTACATGTAAATATCCTAAAATCTTCACTATAATTTAAGAAAACAAGTACATAAATTTAACATACCAGTTTGATATCGCCTTTACGGGCGCCAATATGAAGAGGAGTCCAGCCCCTATCGTCAGTATCAATCACCGACCTAAAGAACCGCTTTCTAGAAGTTTTCCGCTGCAGCGAAAATGGACCCAATTGCTCATGCACCATGCTTTCTGTAATTCTTTCTTCTTACTTAATTATTTATTATATTTCAAGACAAACAAAAACAAGATTCGATTGATTTTGCTTGTAATTTAGAAGCAAATAAAAGAAAACAAAAACATGAAACGGAATCGTGAGACTGGTTTACATATTAAGTTTTAAGAAAAAAAAATTAGCGGGAAGCGAATGGGGAGTGATTGGCGATGCAATAAGGAGAGAAAGGATTGAGACCGGGACCGAACACGCGAAGATTTTGACGGATTGAAATTGGGGAAGTAACAGATGAAGATGAAATGAACATAGTAATTGATGATTCAAAACCCTAATGAGTTATTATATTATGTATGTATATATAAAATTACGGTGACGCGAGGAGATAAAGAGATAAATTAATGCTAATTCAAGGAAGATAAGGAGAGTAATTAGACGAATCCTGTGTTGATTTGGAGAGAATTTGAAGGAAACATCGAGTTGTGTTTTTTTTTTTTGCTTTTTTGTGCCCTAAAGAAGAAAGAAATAAGGAAACTGAAGAGGGATTCTTGAGAGAGCGATCGATAGGATAAGGAGGCTGGAGGCGGCAGCAAGAAGACATAAATGGGCCCTTATTATATTATCAAGAAAGAGGGCCCTTACATGGGCTTGTTTTCAACTGGGCCCATTGAGAAATAATTAAAGGTCCAACAAACCTGGTGTGATGCAGGAGTACGGATGTCGACAATAAGCCGACCGGATCCGTATTAACAAAAATGAATCCGGCACATTCAAATTCGGATATGAATTCAAGTAAATCTGAATATCCGGATCCGGAAATAATATAAAAATAAATAAATAAATAATTTTTTATTTATAATTTTATTATATATTTTAATTTTAATTATTCTGGATGGAGTTTAAATTTTATATATATTGTTTTGGATTTTAATTTTATATTAATTAATTATAAATATTATTTTATTTTTGTTTAGATGTTTAAAATTAAATAATTTTAAAATAAAAAATTCAATCTTATTTTGCAGATACGGATATCCATAAATCTCACGGGATCCACATTCGAATCCGTATTTTGCCATCTCTATATAGGAGGAAATGAATATCATTTCTTGTAATCCATAATTTTTAATTTTTCATCATTATCCATCGGATCATAATATTATCGCAGTAAATGATCGCTATTGCTTTATGTACTATTATTATTAGAATAATAATAAGAATAACAATCATGACTTGTCTTCTTGTCCAATTTCGGTCTTTCCCGAATCCCTAACATTTTTTTAATTAAGATAAAAAAAAAAATTATTATACTGATTTTTCATCCCGATTGTTGATCAAAATTTGAGAATTTATGTCAATCATAAACAACAATGACCAAATAGGTAATTATAAAAAAAATAAAAATTAAGGAACTAATGAATAATTATTAAAAAATATAAATTATCAATCATATGCTTAAATATTGACACATTATAAAATATATAAAAATCCTAAAATTTTATTTATCGGTCCACCAAAAAATTTCAAGTGTATCAAATTTGGGAATACGATTGAAACATGTGTCAAATATTATGTGCACATCTTATGAAAAAATAAGTATAAATTTTATATATATTTGATATACTTTATATTTTATGAATGGACCTATTAACAAAATTGTAAGATTTGTGTGATTTTAATAACATGCTAAATATTATGTATATAATTGATAATTTTCCCTAAAAAAATCGGAGACCTCCTTTTTCAACAAAGAGGAGATGAATCCAACGGAAGTAAATGAATCATTAACATGAAGGTATGAACTATAAAATTAAATCATTAATTAAGACCAAAGTATGAAGTTCATAGAAAATGTAGAATCTCTAAATATGTTAAACCTCTAAATGAATACATAGTAACAAATATTTTTAGAAAGTTTGAGCAAAAATTTTATACATCCCATAATTTTGATTTCATCTTTGATTAACTTAGCTTAAATATTTTAATCTTAACAAACATTTTTTTCATCATATATAAAAAAATATTTAAATATGAGCCAAGCCAAGCCCATTTAATTAATTAAAATGACATTATACACAAAACTATATAAAGAAACGTTCAATGGCTTTCATTTCTCACGTGGGATTGTAAATGATTTTCAATTCAAATAATATTTATGACACATAGATGTCTGAAGAAGTTGCCATGAGCTCTCATGAATTTTATAAGATTTGATCGATAAAATATAAAAAAATTATACCATATTATATATTAAAAATTAAAATTTATTTGGATTGAGAGACATTAAATATTTGTTAAAATTAGAGACTTAACCAATTATTTGTGTCGATTCTCTCATAACTATCTCTGCTCGTCTATAGTAGATATATATGCTTGAGCTATACTATAATTATATGTATTCAATCATTCAATGACGTAACAGATTTCAAATTATAATATATCCGTAGATTTGTAATTTATAATGTATTAAAAAAAATAGCTTTTAGGCACTTGATAATGTGATAGGTGGGTAAAAGAAAAATCAACAAAGTTGTCATGAGTGTTGTTTGATGGTATAATGCTCAATACTTGATCTTTAGGTCGTGAGTTTGAATCCAAAGTTATATTTATTATAAGAATATGGGACAATCAAAAATTTTACATATTTCATTTAAATATGATCCGATGATTTGGCGACGAAATTTTCTAACATTTTTTTAAAAAATCAACCGAGTCAAAAGCATAAATTTGTTAAGTTGATATGTGGGCATATAAATAGTGGGAATTCCTCGAAAATAAATGAATAATTAATAAAATCCAGTATCTGTTGGCGGGCTTCAGAAGGTGTGATTCAACCAAACCCTAGCATTTGTACACTGAAAAACGAAATGGAAACTGAAGAAATTTTACAGGAGTTAGAAAATGTGGAGGTTGAGATACGGCTTGCACAAGGTACAGTATTAATATAAGTACAAAGACTTGCTTTCAGTTTCTACTACAAATGTCGTTTTACATTCAACTGATTATATTAACTTCAATCCCCTGACATTTTACAGAGCAGATAAAGCGATTGTATGAGAGGCAATCGGAGTTGAAGTCTCTGCTAGAAGCGTGTGAGGCTTCAAGAGGAAGCTTCATTCAATGTGGTGGCTCTGGATCCACTGCTGCTGAAAATTGGTCTGGGGCATTTGAGTGGGATTCTCGAGCTGATGATGTTAGGCTCAATGTATTTGGGATCTCCTCTTATCGTGCGAATCAGCGAGAGGTGATTGCTTGCTGTATTTTTATCGTAGTAGCTATTGATTTCATTATGGGTTTCTAGGTTTTGAGTTGATTGGTACTTTTAGAATTGGAATTTAAATGCCTGTAGCTTGAAATGAAATGAAAAATTTTCGTGGGTATTAGTTCTTTTTGTATTTTGTTTTTTACTAAATGAGCACAAACTTACTTATGAATTGTCTGTGTTGATCAGATAATAAATGCTGTCTTGAGCGGAAGAGATGTTCTGGTGATTATGGCTGCAGGTGGTGGCAAGAGCCTCTGTTATCAACTTCCAGCTATCCTTCATGACGGAATTGCTCTTGTTGTCAGTCCATTGCTTTCTTTGATTCAGGATCAGGTGTTGCTATTGTTATTATTTATTTATTTATTTATAGAACACCACATTATATACAAATTCTTCTTTCATTTCATTTTTTGCATTTCAAATGACCACCGATTTATTTAGGTAATGTGCCTGGCTGCTTTGGGCATCCCAGCACACATGTTGACATCAACAACTACTAAGGAAGACGAGAAGTTCATATACAAGGCCCTTGAGAAAGGTGACGGGGATCTCAAAATGTTGTATGTCACACCGGAAAAGATATCAAAGAGCAAGAGATTCATGTCAAAACTCGAAAAGTGCCATCATGCTGGTCGTTTGTCTTTAATTTCTATTGATGTGAGTAAGTGTATATACTGATTTTTATCTTTGTTTTTATTAGTAAATACCTGTTGGTTTTCCCAACCCTTGCTCAATATTCTCATTTTTGTTATAATTCTAGGAAAGTATTGTGATAGTCTCAGAAAGTTCATTTGAGGATAAGTAATTAAGTATACATTTGGTTGATGTTTCCGCATTCCTCTTGCACAATAAGCTTGTTAGGGGTAGTTAATAGAAGGTCATGAGATGTGCTTTATGGAGAAATGGGTGAGAGCTGTTAAAGAAACTTGGCATTCTCCGAAAAGCATTTTCTTTTCTCCCTCTCCCTCTCTCTATCTCTTTTAATAAAGATAAAATATAGTGTTTCCCTTTTATCATTACATGTTATTAAAAGGGATATAACTGAAGTGTACTTTCTGAGTAAAAAGTGTATACCACCTTTTTACATGTAGGTTAACTGCAGGGGTACTTTATGATATTTACCCAAAATACTTTGCTACTTATTTTATGATATTGATACCAATGAACATAATGTGGCATCAATGTTTAAAAATACGTGGCGGCGCCTCGAGGCGGCCGGCCATTGAGGCGCGAGGCGGGCGCCTCGATCCGAAAATCGGAAAAATAATCAAAATCGTAATATCATAATAATAAAAACATGTTAAATCCAAAATACATTCATTTCTTCATAATTCATAATATGTTCAACAAACTATTGATAACTAATCCCTAAATAAGCTATCATTTGTATCTAGCGGCATGAAGCTTCTGTCAAAATCTCTCTCATCATCAGATGTGTCATCTTCCAAAGAACCTCCTTCACTTGTATTGTCTTCATCCACTAATTGTGGCACACCACAGTTACAGTTCCAACAAGTTATAAATAATTGAAGCAAAAAACTCAAAGTGGCAGTGGATAATTCCTGATTTGGATAAATTTAAAGCAAAAAACTCAGAAACTTTAAAGCAAAATATTGTTACCTAAAAGCAGAAGATTCGCCGAGAGTGAGAGAGATTCCAGACGCCGAGAGTGAGATAGATTGCAGACGCCGTCGCCGAGAGAAAGAGAGATTGCAGACGTCGAGAGAGTGATTGCAGAAGGCGAAGAGAAGAGGTTGCAGAAGCTGATTGCAGAAGCCGAAGAGGAGAGATTAAGTTTGAAACCCTAATCTGCCTTTTTTTTTTTCCTAATATAATGAAACCAAACGACGACGTTTTGGAATACCCAAAACGTCGTCGTTTCATCTTAATTTTTTTTTTTTTAAAAAAAAGCCATTGCGACTGAGGCGGCCGCCCCTAAAAAGCCGAAGGAGGCGGCCGCCTCGAAGCGCCTTCCCTGCGAGGCGGCGACGCGGCGCCTCGACCGAGTTTTTAAACAATTTGTGGCATATGGCAGTGTGATAAGCATCTTGATGTCGATATTCAGAAACATACTAAATTTCATCACTTCTGTGTGTGTGATTTGTTGTTTATTTACTTTGCAGGAGGCACATTGTTGTAGTCAGTGGGGTCATGATTTTCGTCCTGATTACAAGAACCTTGGCATTCTCAAGACTCAGTTTCCTGATGTTCCTATGGTGGCTTTGACTGTATGTCATTATGTTTTTCTCCTTCATAAATTTTAGGGTCAATTTTACAAATTTTACTTTCTAATGTATCTTACAGGCAACTGCTACCCAGAAAGTTCAAAATGATCTAACGGAAATGTTGCACATTCGAAAATGTGTTAAATTTGTCAGCACAATCAATAGGCCAAATCTCTTCTATGTGGTAATAGTTATTAGTAACTTTTGTTAGATTTTTAGTAATATTGAACGTATCGTTTCAAGTGCTAATCTGATTATTTCCTGCATTACAGGTAAGAGAAAAGTCATCGGTTGGTAAGGTTGTTATTGATGAAATTGCGGAATACATACAAAGTTCTTATCCGAATAATGAGTCAGGGATAGTATATTGCTTCACCAGAAAGGAATGTGAACAGGTTGGTGTCTGCTATTTTCATCCATTCTGCCACCTCTTGTCTTATACGGTTCTTTCATATTGTTATTCGTTCCTTCCCTCTTTTTTAAATCTTTTGAGCATAAATGTATCTTGATTATAGAGTTTTCATCGATTTATTATATTACAACAAGCGATAAACATCTGTTGAGCCTTAGTCCCATGGTATCCACACATCTAAAATTTACTTGAGATCACAGTTATTTACGTTTGATTGAGGATGACATATTTTCCTTTGGGTTTATGCTATGTGGCCCTTTTTTTTTTTTTATATAGAGACAGAAAAAGAAAATTATATATAAAATGATTTACAAAAAGCAAACAAGTTGTGCTAGTGTGCCTATACAGCTACAAGCTAAGTTCTAAGATAGCTCAAAAAGTCGAAAGCTCAATCAAGAGATTAGGACATACATTAAAGAGTCCTGAAATAATCTAAACGCAGGAAAACCAACCAGCCTTAGATCTAGTAACTGCATCGCATTTGTGATAACTAAGAAGAAAGGCAGTTTCAGAGGAATTCAGGGAGCATGCCATGGAAGCTTCCTGATTCTTAGGTTTGAGTGTGAGCAGCACCTGACTTCAATTTTGTTGACTAGTGTGTATTGGAGTTTATCATTCTTCATACTTTGGTTCAGTGTTCTAAAAATCAGCCGCCTAGGTTGCCTAGACGCTAGGCGGTGCCTGGTCGTTCCGATTTGTCGGAAATCGGTGGGCTAGGTGTAGGGCAAACAGTGGCTCATATCGGCGCGTGGATTCCATGGGTGTGTTGGCCGGCCGTTTCTAAGTAAGGCAGGGTGGCGCATTTGTCGGATAATGGTTGCTGACAGTGGCGTGTGTTGCTCACGCGCCGACGCTGGCGTCGGAGCTGCCTCAGCTGCCGGAAACTTCAAAATCCTAACCCTAACCTTGTAAATATGTCTAGATATGCATTATATAATATTTCCTTATAATGTATTTATGATTAAGGAAAGGGATTATTCTTTGTTTAGGGATTTAATTGATTGATAGCATATTAATTAGTTATATATTGTTTCCATATTTAGGGAGATCTTGATTGATAAAATTATTTATGTAAGTTATAATTAAGTAAAAAGTTTTCTAGTTACCTAATTGACTTCAATTTGTTAAATTCTAACCCTAAATCTAATTAAACCATAATCAAAATATTTTGATTAAAAAATAAAACCGCCTAGTGCCGCCTAGCCCATCCGTCTAGGCGCCGCCTAGAAGGCTTAGGCGCTAGGCGTTCCCCCACCGTACGCCCAGTGCCTAGCGTTTTTTAGAACCATGCTTTGGTTGCTGCGATTCATTAAAATTGTTTTGAAATGGCTTGCTATAGTTATTTCTAAGAACATACACAGATACATATGTGAAAAGTCCTGAGCGTAGTGTTGTTTAGAATTTTCTAAAAGATTCGATTCTGATTGGGGAGGCTAGACTTTTATTTTCCTGAAGCTTGAGATATCTTTCTTTATTTTATTTCTAATAGATGCATGAGACTCCTGGTCTTTTGAATTCTAGATAATAGTATATTAGCTTCTAGAAGGAGTGATATTTATTTATCTCATACTGTCAAGAGTTGTAGGTTGCACAAGAGTTACGACAGAGAGGAATTTCAGCTGATTATTATCATGCAGACATGGATGTAAATGCTCGTGAAAAGGTTCATATGAGGTGAAAGCAAAAGCTGGATTTTGCTACTGATTTTACACACATCATATTACTTGAACATAATGGTTTCCTTTTTAATGTGGTCTATATTCTAAGATGTTGGTTAACTGAATGATATTGCAGTCTAGAGAACTATCAGTATGTTAAAAAATTTATTAACCTGCACAAATTTCTATGCTATATAAGCTACAATTTCCAAAACTTTTGAAGCCATAAAACAGTGAGGAATAATTAAATTGTTTTTGTGGTTTCAATATTTAGAGACTTATGTTTGTTCCTTTTTCATGCAAAGGTGGAGCAAGAATAAGTTGCAAGTCATTGTTGGCACGGTATGCATATTGCAATCATCAAGTCCTTATTGGTATCAATTATCAGTTTTTGTTTATGATATGTTTGCTTGTGCGGCAGGTGGCATTTGGTATGGGGATCAACAAACCAGATGGTTAGTATGGTAAATTTGTTTCTGGTAATGGTTACAACCAGCTATGAACTAAAAGGCTTGTTTTTTGTCCACAGAAAGTGACAGAGATGTTTGTAATGCTTTTGGTTAGCTTTAGGTTCCCTTCTTTAGGGCCAACTTTTTATGAAAAATAACATGAAGGAAATTTTTGGAGACATTATTTGAATATGGATAATTAATAATTTCATCACATAACCCAATGTTTCCTTAAAAACTTAACAAAAAGTGCACATTATATGTCTTTTATTGCTAATAGTAAATCAATGAGCACTACATATTTTGACTCGTGAAGACCATATCTAAAGGAAAAACAGAAAATGTATATTATAAAATCAATACAATTATGTGAAGTATCGGAGTACTAAAAGTTGTAGAAAAACTAAAGCAACCATAGGGTATAATGTTTGAACATTGGTCTAAAAATTTGGATCTTTGCAATTTAAAGTTGTGGAAATCAGAGAAGCTGGTCTGATTGTTAATTATGTGAGGGTAGTCAGTCCAAGTCTCCCAACAACTTCCTTTCGTCGAATAATCTCTTCACTAACAGTTAGTTTGTTACTGCTCTCATAATTGTCTTTCATGACTTTCTCTTGGATATAAAATTATAACTAAAATTTGATCAGGCTATACCTTGTTATTTCATCAAGAATGCTAATCTGGTTTATCTTTGTTCTCCCGATTTTTGACAGTATCTTTCTCTTTTTGTTGATGCATGAGAAAAAGAACCTGCTTGCCATTGATGAATGCATGTGCCCCAGGGATTTCCCTGCCCTCCCACTGTCAATTTATTGATATGTTTTCCTTGCCGTTTATCGTTATCTACATACTTAAATGTCGCGTGCGCGCACACATAGATATATGATGTCTTTTACCCTTTTAAGTATTCTTATATTATTTCTCCATATTTTTCTACTAAGATTATAATTCCTCTGTATCAGACGCACTCTTATTTTCTGTCTTCTAATAAATTTTTGGTCTATCAGATACATACATATATGTGTATTCCTAATGTTATCACCTGCTTGTAGTCAGGTTTGTCATCCATCACAGTCTGAGTAAATCAGTGGAAACATATTACCAGGTGTTTAACCCTTTCCAACCAAGCTTTTTATTTTTCCTCAATACTTTTATTCTTTACAATTGAATTGAATTTTGCTGCAGGAGAGTGGTCGTGCAGGGCGAGATGGGCTTCCTTCTGAGTGCCTTCTCTTTTTTAGGTCTGCTGATGTTCCCAGACAGGTAAAATTTTCATTGACGCTACAAATTTTATCATTTTTGCTCAAATCTTCTTGTATATATGATTAGTGACACTCTTCTCTGAGCAGAGTTCAATGGTCTTCTATGAGAACTCTGGATTGCAAAATCTCTATGACATTGTACGATATTGTCAGGTACTGCTGCTTGTTTTTAATTTTAGTTGTTCAACCTATGTGCTATTATCCTAGTCATGATTCTGCATTCAATAAGCTTTTTAATCTGCATTAATTCTAATTCACTAAGCTGCTTGAGCCACATTCTCAGTCATGAAACATATTCTGTATGATGGCTTAGGATTTCATTGGTTGGTAATGAGGAAGCCTACTTTTTGCATAGTCTTTTGTTCCCTATGGGGATTTTATTGAACAATTCTTGCGGACATCTTGTCCTTTTTTTCCTGGTAAAGTGTCTTTTTTTAAAAATGACTAAATTATGTTGCTTAGATATAATAAAAAAAAAGAAAAAAAGAAAGAAAGATAACTTTAATGCCTTAGAGGCTGAGAGTATACGTTTTATTAAATAACCTGTTAATGGCTATATTAAATACCCAGTGTTTAAAAATGCGTGCGGCCGCCTCGCACCGCCTCACGGCGTCGGCGCGTCGAGGCGGCCGCCTTATACGCTAACAACCGAGGCGGCCACCTTTCACCGATGAGGCGGCCGCCTCACGCAGACTCGGCGCGAGGCGGCCGCCTCGCATTCTTGTGCCATTTTTTTTTTTTTACCATTGAAACGACGACGTTTTGGGGGTGCCAAAACGTCGTCGTTTTGACTTCTTTATAAAAAAAGGGTTAAATCATTTTACAGCATCGACGCATCTTCGTCTAGGGTTTCTTTGTCTAGGGTTTCTTCTCAGCATCGACGCATCTTCTCAATTTCGTCTAGGGTTTCTCGTCTCAGCATCGATGCATCAGCTTCTCGGCGTTTCGTCTTCAGCTTCTTGGCGTGTCTTCTTCAGCTTCTCGGCGTTTCGTCTTCAGCTTCTCAGGCTCTCAGCTTCGTCCATTGCGGGTATATAATGATTTTTACTTGAAAATTGAATGAATGTTAAATAATATTTGGTATCTTCCCTTCTCAAAGTTTATTTATTCACGTGTTACTGCTCCTCTGGCTCTCTGTTCATAGGTGTAAGCATGTGGGCTTACTCTCTTATTTATGTTTCTATGCCTCTGCTACTTCCTTATTTGAGGTTTCTTATCACAACATACAGTATTTTCCCTGAAATTACAAACTAGAATGATTTTCGTCTTCAGCTTCTCATCAGGCTCTCAGCTTTAAGAAATGAATGTATTTTGAATTATTTTTCCGATTTCCGGATCGAGGCGCCCACCTTACCGCCTCGAGGAGGTCCGCCTCGCGCCTCAATGGCCGGCCGCCTCAAGGCGCCGCCCCGTATTTTTAAACATTGGAAAAACCTTGTTACTTTCAATTCAATTACTATATTATACTAGATAATAATGTTGAACATTATTGGGTTTGTTTGGTATTGTGGTTTGACCTGTGGTGATATGACAAAACTGTGTTTGGGTCAAAACACAGTTTTAAGTAGTTGGTTAATAATGAGAAATTGCGATTACTAATCGTGATTTTTTTCAAAAACTAAGTTTTGTAAAAGCTAAAAATTTTAGCTTTTCCACACCATCAAAATATTAAAAAAGCGCACCACAATTATTTTTTTAGCATAAATCAAAATTTCATAACACCGTTTGTTCATCACACTTTTCTAATCGCAACACCAAACTGAGCCATTATTATTAACCAAATGCAATAGCTTTTAAAAGGGTATAAAACATATGTGGTCGAATTTATATTTCCAGTAAGATTCAGTTTCAGATAGGATTTAATTTACATTTATCCATTGTATTTTAAAGATTGAAAACGGAGTTATTTTTTTTAATAAAAAAATCTATATTAATTAAATTACAAAAACATCCTCGTTACAATCAATGTAAGGAAATCAAAATGCTGACGTAACATGACAGGAACTCGAAATGTTGAAACTTCTTTTCTTCTTCACAGCACATAGCAAATGCAAAGCTCAGATTCTTACTCAATTCAATAAATACTACTACCAAATCCATTTCATATAAAAACCCTAATTTCTCCACATTCTAAACACAATTCAAATTATTCACATCTCAGTGAAAATAGTTCAGAAAAGCAAAATTGTAGCCAATAAATATCAAATAAGAGTTCAATAGCAATGTACTACTAACTCAAGGCATTTGTAAATTTTTAGATTTCAAAGTTTGCAGTTTGGAAACTCGGATATTACAGCATTACAAAATCCGCTTGATAGGAAAGATTTATTGAGGCCATAGTTGTCAAAGGCGCACCTCAGGCTCAGGCTCGGACCACTTCACCTCATGAAAGGTTAGGCTAGACTACCTTCATCGGGTGTGCGCCTAGGCACAAAGACGTGCCTCATAAAAATGTGAGAAAACCCCTACCTAAATTGTCTCACCCAACCCGAAATCAAGTTGTATAACATTTCTTTAGTAAATTAAGATAGGTTTTGGGATGGATTATGAATTTCGACAAAAAACATTAATTTATATTATCAGTATTTTTTATTATTGTTATTGTTTGATATGTTGTCAATGATTTCTCTTTGTTTTAGTTGAGTAGTATGTATGTGTGTGTGTTTATAATTTGTGCCTCATCTTCATCAAGCGCGCGCCTAGGCCCCATGATCCTTTACGCCTTGGTGTGCCTTGCGCTTTTAACAACACTATTGTCTTTGCGATTTCTCGAAATGGCAGTTCCAGTGGTTCGCTTTCCGAATTTTCTAGTAATCAGAGTAATCAAAGTTATAATCTCCGGTCTTGTGCTGCTGTAGCCTATAGCTGCCTAAGCGGCTGTTTGAAAAACGCGCCCAAGCGCCGCTTAGGTTACACCTTGAACAGCATAGCAGATGAGCTGGATTTGAAAAGCTTTTACTACTAGAATCAACAAATTCATTTTGAGTCATTGAATGTGGCCTTTTGCAGTCTTAATATTGGTTTACTTGTTAAAGTCTGTCATATATCAGCTTGTAAAGCTGCGAGTGAAAGTAATATTAGATTAAAATCCTCTTAACTCGAATATTATCATCTCTCATTAATTCTGTTATCAGGTATTAATTAATTATCCAGTCATAATTATAAGCTAGAGTGATCCGTTTTCTTACTATTTTTTTCCTTTAAAGACAAAAGAACCACTGTGACCTTTTAATGAAACAATTAGAGCATTTATATGTATATTATGTATTTATTGAGGATAAGCAAATGTATAATTGCCTTTGGATGAGAAGCCATCTGGAATTTGGTTAATCATTAGTCATCCATCTATGTAGCTGAACATTGTACTTGCAATGCATTCAAAGTTATGCAACATGAACCACTAAACTGATATTGCAGATATTTTGTTTCTAGATTTTGATTAAAATCTCCTCTTGTTTCAGTCTAAAAAACAATGCCGACGAGGTACTTTTTTCCGGCATTTTGCAGAGCCATTACAAGACTGCAATGGTATTATTTGTTTTAAACACTACTACCATAGTACCATTGTAGCACTTATGTCTCTTTGGTGTAGCTTAGTTGGAATAACATAATCTTAACTTTGTGCTCTCTTCCATTAGGGATGTGCGACATCTGTGCACTTGCATGTGAGGTTTGCGAAGTGGATGTATCCCGTATGTTTCTTTGTCTCTTATTTGACATATACACACATGCACATGCATGCATCTAAGTTCTCCAATCAGTTTCTGATTCTTTTTTGCTCATTGATTATAATCTGGACTCATGATTAAACTCCGTTTTCATCCTGATGTTTCCCCCTCTTTTGCTTTTAAACTTTGTATTTTGTGCTTGAGGAATATTTCAATTTCTGCCATAATGATTGCATGCATTTCCAGAACTTTGTTTTTATCTTTGAAGCTTTAAACATTTATGTGACCTTTGAATCTATATATGACAAAATTCTGGCTTGTTTATTTCCAGTGATTATTTGTGTAATGCTGATGATCATCTCTGTTAGCTTTTTCATTCTCTCTGTTACTCTACAACCTTGAGAAATCCCATCAAGTAATTAGTGATAAGCTCTAGCAAGTAAATCTCTTTTGCATGGAGGTGTTGGTTGGTCCCAGCAAATCATGATCACAAGTCACAAGAAAATCCGTATCTTTTCTTTGGTTCATACCCAGAGGACTCCTTTCGAGCATAATTCCACTTTGCCGATTACTTTAAAAACATTGAACAATTGTTTCTTCCGGGTACCAGTTTTGCTCATTGAGTAAACATTTTTGCTTTGCCATAGTAAACTTAGAGACTGTTGTTTGATTTTCTCTATCAATTTTTTTTCTTTTAATTTTTGTTTCACACATATCAACCTCTTGATGGATATACAACCATTGAATGGTCTTAGTTTTACTTGATATGGCTATACTTGCAGGTCATGCACAATGTATCATTTCCTTCCTGCAAGATATTCAAGACAATGATCAGAGATTGACGATGTTACAGCTGGTAGATAAAATGAAAAATAAGCTCAAGGAAATAGGTTGGTTGCTGGCTTGATATATTTCTTCACTATGTCCAAGATGAATGATCTGGATATTAATACATTTGTCTAAGAATAGATGAAATGAACAAGATAACATAGCAGAACTAAGTTAATTGTTTTCCTTTCATTTTGTTTTGTAACATGAAAGGGTTTGGTAATGTAAATATCAGGTAGGAAGAGAACTTTTGGTAAGTGAGTAAATATATTTTCTTATTCGGAGCTTTTAGTTATAAGGTTTGCTGTTCCCCTGCAGAATGCAACTTTTAAGCATTGAGGCTTGGAGGCATTAAATTTTGGGGATTCTCTTTTATATTTGATAAATATAAGCAATTTCTATAATTTTTTGCATTACTATATTTGAAAGGAAGTATGACTAATTGAGGGAGAGAGAGAGAGGTGTGGATGTTTCACTTTTACATGGAAATATGTTCTGTAGGTGTTGTGATTAGTGGCTTTTGGCAATTGTATTCCTATATCTGAAAAGAAGTATTACTAATGAAGGATGGAATTGGAAAATAGCATCTCTGCGACTATACAACTGAAATATATGGCATCTATTCAAATGAGAGTGAGAGAGAGAGTTCTAAGTCTAACCCCCTAGAAGGTAAATGTAAGCTTCATTGTTTATGCCGCTGTGCGCTTTGGGGTAGCCTTTTGCTTTATGGCTATAAATTTGTTGTTTAACTGGATGTAAAATAAGTTACAACTTCAAAAATTGCATGGAAATATTAGAAATTGTATCTATTGCAGATATTTGTTTTGATAGTATTTTCCAAGTTCAAGAAGTATATTTTCTTATAATGTAACAGACCTAATTTTCATATTTATTCATGTGATTACCTTTTGGAATTGGAGGTGACATCACTTTGCTTTTTGATTAGATTTATCTTTCGTTCTGACCCTTATTCTCTCTGTTATTTTTTTCCTCTAAATTTTCTTTTTTGAATTAATGCAGGTTCTGACCTGAAACGAGAGGAAATAGAACAGCTTGTACTGCAGCTTATAATAGATCGTGTTTTGGTGAGAATCAGACCCTTTAGACCTGGAACCCATTTTATTAATTCGTGCTTATTTGCTTGTGTAATTCAGTTACTGACATATGAGGAAAATGCCTAATTTTGATATGTTAATTGAGTTCGAAGGTGCCTGTAGTATTTACTCTTGGTCATGTTGTGCATAACAGAGGGGAAAAAAATCCAGTAAAGAGCTCAGCTGCTTTTAAATTTGAGAGAATGTATGTAGCAGAGGATAATAAGACCAACTTTATTCTTTTTTTGGGGGTCTGTTTTGTATGGCTATTCCATGTAAAGCGTTTATATAGGTAGAACATTATACAAATAGTCCTTTTGTAAGTTGAGCTTTTCACAAAAAAAAAAGAAAAGAAAATGAAATAAACTATTTATCAGTTGTTTTGAGTAATGTTATCTTCATTACGTCTTCTTCTCTTCTTTCCTAAGAGGAGTGTTGATTTGAATTTTGTTTCCTTTGACAGAGAGGATGCTCATCATTTCTTAAACCTCTTTTCCTTTTATTGGTTTCATTTGAGGCTCATGTATCTTCTCCTTGTGTTTGTGTTGTATATTTTATCCTCTTCCTTTCTTTCTATTTGGCATTTGTTCAAATGATTTAGAAATGCTCCAAATTAAAGTTGCTTTAAAGAATTGGCCTGACATACCTTATTGCAATTCTCTTAGATATGTTATTTTTAAAAGAAAATTAATTAGAACAATAATAAAAACTCCTTTTCTGATGCAATTTTATAGTTAATTCTGTCTCGACTGTAATGGAAATTTGTTTATGATGCAGAGTGAAGAATTTCAGCATACAGCTTATTCAACAAATGCATATGTAACAATCGGACCACTAGCAAAACTAGTATTACAAGGTGATGCTTTCATTTATGTAGAGGATGCCAGGTTACATATCTTGATCATCAGATTTCTAGGATCAGATTTTGTACTGCTATCGTGTTTGTGTATTCATCCTGTTCCTGTATCTCTTAGTTGTACGTGGACATTCTTTTTTAACATTGTTGAATATTACAATCCGCTTGATCATCATGAATATTGGGCATTTGTGCACATTATTTTTGGTGTGGGTCTTAGTTTCATATTCACAGTGTTTTCATGATATGATTTATGTGAATACCATTTCAGTTATGTGTAAATTTTAGGTAGAGAATTAAATATATTTTTTATTTTACTACTATCTAATACTAATAATATATTACTCTGTAATCAGAATGAACATAGTCAAAATCACTATATTAGAATTTTGAATAATCTCTAATGCTGATGATATTTAATCGTCTTTAGGATGAATTGATTTGATATGCTTATAATTATTTTCCTTTTATTTTCAGTGTTCATCAGTGTTCTAAAACGCGCCGCCTAGGCCCAAGCGCCGATACACGGCCGCTGATCGGCCCTAATTTTTTTTTGCACCTCCAAAACGTCATTTTGAGGGTCTTCTGACCCCCAAAATGACGTCGTTTTTTGGGTTTTTAAACCCCCCAAAACGACGTCGTTTTGGGGGGCTGTTATAATAAATAAATAAATAAAAACCCTAATACGCCTAACCAGTAACCCTTTCTCCCTTTCCGCCTCGATTTCTCTCTTCTCCTCTCTTCAGTTTTGCTTATTAAAACCCTATGTCGCTCTCTTCTCTTTCTCTAGTGCTCTCTCCCTCTCTTCTCTCTGCGTGCATCTACTTCATCACGATAAGATTTGATTTTTGTATTTTTTTTTTTGGAATAGTCAACAATATTACTTATTTTACTATTAATAATGATGCCTATTAGTATTTTACTAACAATTATTTCTTGTAGTTATTAATTAATATTTTCCTATTTTAGTATTTTACTATTGTATTAGTATTAAACTATTAATTTTTTTGAATAGTCACAATAACAATTGTATTAGACCAGTATTTTACTATTTTAGTATTACTTGTAGTTATTAATTAATAATGCCTATTAGTATTTTACAATTGTTAGTTAATTGTAATTTATATGATTTGGTCCATTTGGATTATTTATGAATTAAGATGTTGGAAAATATTTTACTTTTAACTGTTTGCCGACTAATTGCCTAGGCCCCGCCTAGGCGCCCTAGGCGCTGGGTCGCCGCCCGACTAGCGCCTAGCACGTTTTAGAACACTGGTGTTCATTGTAAGATAAGTCGCAAATATTAGGAAAAAAATATTGTGGAATAGTGTCAAGTTTTCTGAAATTAGAAAATAAGGATCATGGAATTGAGGATATTGTATTCTTGAAATTAAATTGGAAAAATAACAATGTTCTAAAGGAGTAGGAAAAAGAAAGGGGTTTAGCACTGTGTCTGAATTATCAAATATTCCAAGTGTTTCTGTCACAAAACACCAAGAAAAAATATAGGTTGAAGCTAGCTCACAAACCAGGAGATCTGGGGCTTTTGCTCGCGCATCAACATAAGAAGTCATATAACTTTCATTAATTACATGCCAACTCGTAATTTCTAATCAGAAAATATAGGAACCAGGATTTTATTTCATCTTTAAAAAAAAAAAAAACTGTAATCAAGGGTTATTATAAGGAATCATAGAGATAGCAATAAAGATTGAAAATATCTATTTGAAACTTATAGTATTTTTACTATTTTATAATTGCCAATATACTGACTTATATCCTTCCACAAATAGGGAAGAAGATCATTAAACTCGAGATTTCTAGTGCACAAAAGAATACAAGCAGCAACAAGAAATCAACAAAACATAGTTTAACATCATCTGCTTTGGAGTTTGAGCTTGATGAACTTCGAAAGGAACTTGCTTCAATCCATGGAGGAATACTCCCTCATTCTGTTTTGTCTAGTCAACTGATCAGATTGCTTAGTGCCCAGAAACCCAGTTCGTTGGAAGAGGCAAGTTTCAATCATAACTGTTTTTTTGAAGATGCATGATGTTAGAGCACCCACCCTTCTGCAGCGCTCGTTTGAATTAAATTATAGTTTGTCTCTGACTCTACCTCTTTAGTATATAGTTGCATTGAAGGCTAGCGAAGCTACAAGAACTCCTAAATATACGTGCATATAAGCATGCCCGAATATGTGCTACGAGTGCATACACAAACACGTGGTGTATAATGATTTTTCACTTTGAAAAGAAATATGAGAAATTTTTTACAGTTTTTCAATTTATTGGAATTTATAAATTTGTGGTATTTAATGTTTGTTGCAGCTGGAGAAGATAATCGGAAAGTTGAAGACGGAGAAATATGGAAGTAGAATTCTTGAAGTAATCAGTAAGTGTGCCAACACGCAGCAGCCGCTGCCTGATCATAATGAAATCTTGAAGGAAGAACAAGGGAGGGAAATGAGAGCTTCAAAGAGACCCAAGAAGGAAAAGGCTGTTGTTATAGTTGACAGCAGTGATGATGATTTGATGATTGGTGATTAAGTGTGAATAACCAGAAAGTTCTCCTGCGATTCATTTCCAAGGTACTAACAATCATCTACTGTTGCTTTGACATAGGTCTGGATATGTAGTCAGAGACGTAATTAGGAATTTTGTTCAGCCGAGACACGTTCAAAATTTATTACAATATTTATTGATTGATAATGTTTCTACTCCTTGATAGGAATTTATATTTTAAAAATAATATTTGGAAGTTTCATCTGACATTAGGTGGTGGTGGTGGTGAAGTAATGGTAAATTAGTAACAACAAATAGGTAGGTATCTAGTGAGATTAGGTGAGGAATCTCTAGTAATTTTTTTTTTGGTTGCTTGTAGGTTTTTGAGGATGAAGAATTTAGAAGCTATGTCATTTAAGCGGTGGTGACTAATTGTGGATTAATCTTCGTTTAATTTGCTACTTCAGCGAGCCAATTTTGATTGCTTTAAATTGATTTTAATTTTTAGGTAATTTTGATCGATTAATTTGTTTATTTCTGAAATTTGATTTCCTGAAAATCGTTTGATTTCATTTTGTAATCTAATTTTAGTTTTTCAATATTTTTGTAAAGTTTTGATGAATGATTTTGTGTGAAAAAAGAGAATGATTGTTTTTTAAAATAAAAACAATTAAAAATAAAGAGAACATGTTTCAATTTTAAAAAATTATTACTGGAATAACATCAATATCATTAATGTATTATATTTTCTTAAATGAGAATATATTTTTTTAATTGTATCAAAATGATCATATTCATATTGACTTAAATTCTTCAATTGTTTGATTTTTTTTTAATCATAAAGGAATGATTTTTAGTGATTTTTGAAGGATCTCGAGATATATGATTTGTATTTTTTATTTTGAATCATATGAAATGTCAATTTTACCTTTCTCGATTAATCCATGATTATTTCTAATTAATAGCAAATTGCTCAAATTGCTACATCAACAATTTGCTACTGATTGTTGTAAATTATTATATGATATTTTTAAAATATCTTATCAAAATTAATTTTCTTTAAAAAAAAATTCTAACTTTTGATCATATTTTATAAATATTTTTTGTGGTTGGCAATCAATCAATTTTGAAGTAGCAAATTAATCTCAGCGATTTGATCGGGCCAATTTTGATTGCTTTAAATCAACGTTAATTTTTTGTCAATTTTAATCAATTAATATGACGATTTCTGAAATTTGATTTGCGAAAAATTGTTCGATTTCATTTCTTAATCTAAGAGGGTGTATTCAATTGAGATTTTAAAAGACTTTTGGGTTAAATAAGTCTTGTGGTATTCAATTAAGATTTTTAAATAATCTAAAAAGTCTTATGGTATTCCATTAAGAATATTAGGATTTTTTTAAAGAGTGTATCAAAATCTAGTGATATTCAATCAGGACTTTAAAACAATAATTGAAAGTCTTATGGTATTTAAAAACATAATTATTTTGAATGATTTTTTTATATGTGTGATTCTGTGGGATTTTTTAGTGAAAATTATAAATATCAAACTCTATAAAAAATCCTACCATAACTCATGAAACTTTTTACATAAGATTTTTTTGAGTGTTATAAAACAGAAGATGAACATACATGTTGGCTATTCGTGAACAAATTACTTGCTTATTAGTAATTTCTTCTTTTTTCTTTCAAACAAACAATATGACTTTCTTTTAAATGCAACTGGTAATGTCATTTCTCCAACCGTTTTTCTTAATGAATTTCATTTTCGAGGAGGAAAATTATATCACATTAAAAGATAATTTCCTAGATTTTCTTTGAGGCCAACAGAACTTCTTCATTCAGATAGATGATAATATACAAAGAGATTTTAACACAACAATGATTTTTTTTCCTCGTTTTCTCGCTAATTTTTTATTTGTATTTTTTTAAAAAAAAAAAACTCAAATTTAAGGACAAAAATATTTATCAATTATTAAGATCAAATCTTTTAAATTCTTATGATATAAATCTTTTAAAATCCAATAAGTAAAAACTCAATTGAATACACCCCCTTAGTGTTTAACTTTTGTTACTGATAAACATTCTCTCTTATTAGAGGCAAAACTAGATTTATAAAAAAAAAAACTCCGACAAGTTGTGGACTATTTTTTGTTTTGTAATTTATAAGACATTTTATAATATTCATTAGTTAACTTATAGTATGCATACATAAAATTAGCAGAGAAAGTTCTTTGAGACATTTGCTGCTCCATTCACCAAGAGATGATTGTTGCTGAAGTTCTTGATATTGGGAGGTGGTTCAACCCTTATTTACTTCAGTGCCACAGCTACTTATGAAATATGTAAAGATTACTTGAAGGTTAGTTTAGTTAATAATCTTTTAAATATATTAATAGCTTACTAGTTTAGTACATTATGCTATTTGTAATATATTAACATTGAATAATATTAGCTTTTACTTTTCTTTATTAAAATTATCATTTCTTGGTATCTTTTTGATTGATTTATGATTTAAAATGTTTGTTTTTATTTATGGTTCCATTTTATATGATCCAATTTTCTGTTATTGTTGATACAAATGTCCATAGCCTGAACCAATTGACTTTCATTAACTTTTTTTATTTATGGTTCCATTCCATATAATATCGGTTCTAAAAAAGTTATAAAAAAAAAAAACTATATTGGTCCTTTCAAATCTTACAAATTCTTATGAAATAAGTCTTTTAAAATCTAATATGTAAAAAATCTTGATTAAAAGAAATTTCATAAAATATTGTAAGTCATTACATTCTTTAAATGTCTTTGAAAATCTACATGACTTATTTATTCATAAATAATCTTTTAAAATTTCAATTGAATACACCCCCCTAATTTTAGTTTTTCAATATTTTTATAAGGTTTTGATGGATGTTTTTGTGTGAAAAAATAGAATGATTTTTTTAAAAAAAAAATTAATGAAAAATAATAAGAAAATATTTCAATTTTAAAAAATTATTAATGGAATAACATCAATATCATTAATGTATTACATTTTCTTAAATAAGGATATATTTTTTAATTGTATCAAAATGGTCATATTCATATTGACTTAACAAAATACTCTTATGGGGATGTATTCAATTGAAATTTTAAAAAAATATTTATGGATAAATAAGTCCAGTGAATTTTAAGAATGTAATGACTTATAAGATTTTGTTACAGTTTTTTTAATCAGGATTTTTTACTTATTAGATTTTAAAATATTTATATCATAAGAATTTAAAATATTTGAAAGGATCACATATATTTTTTTTTTTTTTTACTTTTATGATGCTAACCAACCAACTTTTAATCGGATTATGAGTAATGTCTATCTAGTTCAATGAGAAATTCTTTTATTGGGTCATTCTCGTACATGTCACTCCTCCACTGAATTAACAATGCTATAATTTCTATCATGGTTAGGTGGGGATGCCTCGACCATTACAACTATATTTTCTTTACAAGCTATGTTGGCGGTAATATTCTCTGGACTTAAGCAATCTATCAATATTTTACTAACAGTGTAGATAACTTTACTAACGAAAATGCTTAATTATCTCAGATTATTTTATGAGTTTCCGTGACAGATAACACATCGGCATCAATGATCTTAATAATTGATAAATATTTTTTTCCTTAAATTTGAGTTTTTTTTTTTAAAAAAAAAATACAAGTAAAAAATTATCGAGAAAACGAGGAAAAAAAATATTGTTGTGTTAAATTCCTTTTGTATATTATCATCTATCTGATTGAAGAAGTTCTACTGGCCTCAAAGAAAATATAGAAAATTATCTTTAAATGTGATATAATTTTCCTCCTTGAAAATGAAATTCATTAAGAAAAATAGTTGGAGGAATGACATTATCAGTTGCATTTAAAAGAAAGTCATATTGTTTTGTTTGAAAGAAAAAAAAAATTACTAATAAGCAAGTAACTTGTTCACGAAAAGTCAACATGTATGTTCATCTTCTGTTTTCTAACAGTCAAAAAAATCTTATGTAAAAAGTCTAATGGTTAGGGTATGATTTTTTTATAGAGTTTAATATTTATAATTCTCACTAAAAAGTCTCACACAATCACACATATAAAAAAATCATTCAAAATAATTATGTTTTTCAATACCATAAGATTTTTTATTACTTGTTTAAAGTTCTGATTGAATATCACTAGATTTGGATACACTCTTTAAAAAAATCCTAATAGTCTTAATGGAATACCACAAAACTTTTTATATTATTTAAAAATCTTAATTGAATAACACAAGACTTATTTAACCTAAAAAAATCTTTTAAAATCTCAATTGAATATACCCCTTAAATTATTTAATATTTTTTAATCATAAATGAATGATTTTTAATGATTTAACTGAATACAAATATTTTTATAATACATTGAGAATTCTCCAGTGGGGCACTTTATGAAAAATATGGGCGATTGCAATCTCTACGCCATTTATATGAAAATGGAATATATATATATATATATATATATATGTTGACCGCTGATTTTGGTCTTATGGCAATATTGGAATATTACTCCCGAGACAATCCTCCCTCAATAGTGAATTTGTTCGGTTATGGGGGAACCAAAAGCAAACTTAGCAAAAGACAGATAAATACACCAATCAACATGGAGATTTAACGTGGTTCGGCGGATCAGATCCAGCCTACATCCACGGGCACAGAACGGACGATACTTTTATTACTGAGATATGCTTATCTAATCTCTCTTGTGTTTACAAGTCTGATGGTAATGATATTGATACTGATCTTGATACTGATACTCATTCCTTACACTTTCCCATTCTATTTATAATAGTGAAGAAATCATATTCTTTTTCCCATAATGATTCCTAGTTGAAAACTACATTCACTTCCCATATCCTATTAGGATACTGACTCATCAACATTTCCCTATTAAAGTATGATAACTTATCTCCTTATCCCATAAGAATAGGATAACTTATCTCTTTATCCCATAAGAATAGAATAACTTATTATCTGGAGCATATCTCGCCATATTCTCGGTCTTCATGAGGTCGGTCACGATGGTCTTTTGAACTGAGAATGCTGCTATCAATCTGACAATACATGTCCACCCGAGCTTAAGTGGTCGGTCACTGATCACCAAGTGCTCGGCCCCTTACCGTTGGCGTATGCAACATCGAATGGTCGGGTCGGCATTAGTGGTCTCGATCAAGAAGGAAATTACTCTTTTACCCTTGCCGTACCGCTTAAATATCATAGTGCTTAAAAAACACCATCAACATCTATCTCATAGTTCTCGGTAACAATGAGTTTGCGAATTGATGCCGGGAACTATAAAAAAGATGGTGTGCCGATGAATCCGTCGGTGGTCACTCCAGGAACCGCAGAGAAAAATGTCTTGGCTGCAAATCTGGTCCTTCCTGCCACCTTCATGTGCTCAGTCAACGAGGATCCCGATATCTACCCGTGGAGAAAATGCTTTGCCCTTATGCTGATGACGATCGACTCGGTGGGACGTAACCCGACCCCGAGCTGAGAAGATTATTTGGCTCTGGGGGAATGTCCCCTCCCCAGACCAATAGAGGGCGACTCGGTGGGACGTAACCCGACCCCGAGATGAAAGAAAGACTTAGCTCTGAGGGAATGTTATATCCACAGTCCAAAGAAGCCGACTCGGTGGGACGTAACCCGACCCCGAGCTGAAAGAAAGACATTGCTCTGGGGGAATGTTACATCCCCAGTTCCCCAGTCCAAAGAAGCTGACTCGGTGGGACGTAACCCGACCCCGAGCTGAAAGAAAGACTTGGCTCTGGGGGAATGTTACATCCCTAGTCCAAAGAAGCCGACTCGGTGGGACGTAACCTGACCCCGAGCTGAAAGAAAGACTTGGCTCTGGGGCAATGTTACATCCCCAGTCCAAAGAAGCCGACTCGGTGGGACGTAACCCGACCCCGAGCTGAAAGGAAGACTTGGCTCTGGGGGAATGTTACATCCCCAGTCCAAAGAGACAGACTCGGTGGGACGTAACCCGACCATGAGCTGAGAGAAACACTTGGCCCTGGGGGAATGTTACGTCCCCAGTCCAAAAAGACAGACTCGGTGGGACGTAACCCGACCCCGAGCTGAGAGAAAGACTTGGCTCTGGGGGAATGTTACATCCCCAGTCCAAAGAAGCCGACTCGGTGGGACGTAACCCGACCTCGTGCTGAAAGAAAGACTTGGCTCTGGGGGAATGTTACGTCCCCAGTCCAAAGAAGCCGACTCGGTGGGACGTAACCCGACCCCGAGCTGAATAACAAGTGGGCTCGGCGGTACAAGAGCATACCCGAGCCGGAAAGAAATATCGGTCTCGGTGGTACAAGAGCAGACCCGAGCCGGGAAAGAAACATCGGTCTCGGCGGTACAAGAGCAGACCCGAGCCGGAAAGAAACAAGTGGCCTCGGCGGAACGAATCCAGCCCCGAACCGATTAATCATTGGGACTTATTCAGAAGGGAAGTGAATCAACCTTTTGAAGCCCTACCGAATCTGGCACGGGCGTCCCCTTGTCAGACCAACGAAAAACAAAAACAAAACTTTGGAAAATAAAATGGGTGACCTAGCACTTATCCTAGAGCAAAACGTTTCGCAAGTATAAACAACAACACGGATGCCTCAAACAGCGTCCTGTCCGAGGTCTCCAAAACACAATTCTGAATCTTTCAATTCAGAGTCCCGGCGAACTAGGATTTGGATCAAAGACGTTTTGAATGGTAATGGCACATCCTCTATACTTCAGGTCGCCGTGGAGCCTGTGTATTGTTTGAGGGCTCCTCCTTACAACGCTGAAGCAAGCATACGCTACGAGGGCACAATCCCTCCCCGTGCTATACTTCTCACGGATCCGAACGATCAAAATAGGGATCAAAGAGTGTCTGAAACATTAAGGGCATGTTCCTTTTTATGTTCGGTAACACTGGAGCAAGCAAGCGCCACGATGGTATCATCCATCCTCGTGCTATGCATCTCACGGATCCAAATGACCAAATAGGTAGGGATCAAAGAGTGTCTGAAGCATTAAGGGAATGCTCCTCCTTATGCTCGCTAACACTAGAGCAAGCAAACGCCACGAGGTGAATCCGGTAACGCAGCGGAAGCGGTGAAGATCCGATTTTCAGATTTCAAAACTTTTTCTCGGATAAATTAAATAAACATATTTATTTAATATTCCAATAATTAAATTATGAAATAAAATTTCAAATGAATCAAATTCAAGTGAAATTACCAAATTACCCTTATATTGTATTTTGTCCGTTTTAGTCCGAAATTGATCCAATCAATTTTGAATGATTCTAAATCATTTCTAGGATGAATTAATCATGTTCAAAACATCAAAACACCATAGGACACAAAAAACCAAAATTCCCTCACCAAAGCCGTGAGCTCCATTTGGGGGCAACATTGACCATTTGGTCATTTCATGCTTCAAAACTCATCTTAATGAAATCCAATCAACATGAAACTTTGCATGCATCATATACACACCCAAATGCTCAACATATATGAAAACCCCCAAATTTGGAATTAGTTACAAACCCTAATTTTTCAATTTCCACAAATTGGACAAATTAGGACATTTACATTAAATCAAATGTTTCAATCATCAATCTTTCAACTAATTCAAGTCTCAACACAATGAAACAACTCAAGATCAAATCTAGGTCATTTAAGAGTGGGTCAACAACTCTAGAATAGCAACATGGTTTCATAAACCTTAAAAGAATACATATAACTACACTAGTTACATTCTTTGTTCATCATACATGCTCAACACTTTTAAACAAATTTCCATCATCAAAAACCACAAGAAATAAAGAAAAGAATAACTCAAGAAACTCATGAGAGGTAGCCTAGATCATAAGGAACAAATTCCTTTCTAATAGTAAGTTTAAGAAACTTACAAAATCCAAGCTTTTCTTTAGGTTTTTCTTTTCTTCTTCACTTTCTTTCTTTGCCTTTCTTCAATGGAATTTTGCTTTTGATAAAGTGTATTAGGTTAATGAAATGAAAAATGAAAAAAACAATTTATATGTGCAACTTTTGCACTATGGCCGAAATTAGCATACCAAATTCACCAAAATTGTAATTTCAATTTCATTTGCATTATTAGTAAATCAACTTGCATAAATATCTTTTATAACCTTTATTAGATATTTATTTAAGTCAAATATGGCAACTAAAGTCATTTACTTTAAATATCCTAACTTAAGATATTTATATTTTAATTAATTTAATCATTTAACAATTAAATAATTAATTAATTAATCAAATACAAATATATTAAATATATGTATAATATTTACATTAAATATTAAAAACATATATTCATTTAGGAATAGTCAAATATCTCATTTTGACTATTAATTAATGTGTATTTAAATTAATCAAGTATTAAATGTAAATACACAATAATTACGTAAATGACTATTCAGTCCCTTTTGCACGTATCTTCCGTTTAACCTTTAAACGACTTTATAAATAATCAATATTATTTATTTATGTTGTTCTAGTGCTCAACGAGTATGTTTCATTATTGAGACTCTCTAGGTTCAGGTATATCCGTCACGAAATCAAATTTCATGTCCATAATCTATCCACCCGTAGATTATGACGATCACGGATAATCTCGCTAAACCATACAGGTCGAGGTCATCGCAAATGTATAATTCCTCCGTCACAGGTATCCGGATAAATCCCAGAGATATAGATATGAACGTCAAATCTCTATCGGGATTATCCAGTCGACTATTCTATTAGCAATCTCAAAAAGAATGTTTAGAACTAGCTTCTAAACTTACCACGGGCCCATGGTTTTATCTGATTGCTAATCATATGGACTACCTATGCTCTGGTACACAGAACTGACGGATCCTATCTTGATACACATAGGACACCCTGAGGATCTATCTACACCCAACGAACAGGCGGAGGTCTGATCTAAATAGATCGGTGACGTGACTGCCGTCTAAGTGTAGAAGATGTCTCATGTGCCCACAATGGCATCTCAAGTCTAAGAATCACAAGTGCTACTCAACCCAAGAAGATTCTTATTGACGCTGGTGTACCATCCATTAAGAATCTTCGGTGAGTCGTTCAGTGTTTATCCACTATAAACACCTACACGTCTATACTAGTCTCCAAGACTTATGGTTCATTGAGAAACCATTGGAATCATATATTCCAGTATACGACATGTACCGGTCTCAACGGGTTTACTATACTGACCAAGTAGTGTAAACCTTGACCAGGAACTGTCTGAGAATGACAACGTCATGATACGACTCAATGTCCGTTGCGACGCTTTTGCAACTGTATCATGACTAATCATTCTAAGGTCATTACGTCTTTACCATATAAAAGAATAGATTATATTATAGAAACTGCATATATTATTACTAATAATAACGTTTTACAGAAGTATTTAACAAAAATACAACCGGGAATTGGCGCTCTGAGCACCAACCCCTACAGGTTGCGATTGCCCTGCATTTGCAACTTCAGTTTTCCCGCGCAAGTGCCTATAAGGGTGGCAAAAAAGCCCACGGCCCGGCCCGGCGGGCTTTGGCCCGGCACGGGCCCGGGCCGGGCTTTCCTATTTTGGCCCGGGCCCGGCCCGGCCCGGGTAAAATTAAAAAAATAAAATAAAAAAACATAAATATATATATTTTTTTAATATGTTTGTATCATTTTTATTTATTTTTATATTTAAATTGTTAATTTATCAATAAAATTTGTGATTTATTTATAAATTGTCTTTATATATAGTGTAAATATATTTTATATTTGTATTTTTTTAATTTTTTTTTTAAATTCGGCCCTAAAAAAAAAGCCCTGGCCCAAGCCCGGCCCGGCCCGTAAGGCACCCGGGCCGGGCTTTTCACCCGACCCATTGCCACCCCTAGGTGCCTGGGAACGTATTTTCCAGGGGGTCGGTGCACTGCTGCTGCAGCGGGAACAACAGCTGTTCCAGACTCCAATGCATGAACATGAGGCTCGTAAGGTTTAGTAGCCCCATCAGATGACCTTCCCAATAGTGCTTCTCTTCTGAGCCGTTCTTTTTCTTTCAACTCTCGCTTTCTTTGCCTCTGTTTTTCAGCAATCTCATCCAATTTTTCCTTGCGTTCAGCTTCTTCCTTTCTTCGTCTCTCAGCCTCTTCGCGCTTACGAGCTTCTTCCTCCTCACGTAGCTTTTCCCGCAACAACCTTTCTTCTTCTTTTCGCCTTTCACGGTCTTCTTTCCATTTCTTTCCTCATATTTTCTTCTATTTTCTCCATCCATTCTGCTGTTGAACTCCCCAATGACTGGTGATATCCACCTTCTGCAATCGTCTTAACACGCGAGCCGCTTTTTGTTGGATTCCCTACAGACGGCGCCAACTGTTGACGGCTGATTTTGGTCTTAGGGCAATATTGGAATATTACTCCCGAGACAATCCTCTCTCAATAGTGAATTTGTTCGGTTATGGGGGAACCAAAAGCAAACTTAGCAAAAGACAGATAAATACACCAATCAACATGGAGATTTAACGTGGTTCGGCAGATCAGATCCAACCTACATCCACGGGCACAGAGCGGATGATACTTTTATTACTGAGATATGCTTCTCTGATCTCTCTTGTGTTTATAAGTCTGATGGTAATGATATTGATATTGATATTGATACTGATCTTGATACTGATACTCATTCCTTACACTTTCCCATTCTATTTATAATAGTGAAGAAATCATATTCTTTTTCCCATAAGGATTCCTTGTTGAAAACTACCTTCACTTCTCATATCATATTAGGATACTGACTCATCAACATTTCCCTATTAAAGTAAGATAACTTATCTCCTTATCCCATAAGAATATGATAACTTATCTCTTTATCCCATAAGAATAGAATAACTTATTATCTAGAGCATATCTCGCCATATTCTCGGTCTTCATGAGGTCGGTCACGATGGTCTTTTGAACTGAGAATGTTGATATCGATCTGACAATACCTGTCCACCCGAGCTTAAGTGGTCGGTCACTGATCACCAAGTGCTCAGCCCCTTACCGTTGGCGTATGCAACATCGAATGATCGGGTCGGCATTAGTGGTCTCGATCAAGAAGGAAATTACTCTTTTACCCCTGCCGTACCGTTAAATATCATAGTGCTTAAAAAACACCATCAACAATATATATATATATATATATATATATATATATTTCATTTTTAAATGAAAGATTTTCATTAGAACGATTCCCAATTCTCCAGTGATTCGAAGAAGAAGATGGAGAAAGTTTCATTCTCAGTACGATCAAAACTTTCCTCAAAACAAAACCTAAAACCCCATCAAAATCAAAATGATGATGATGATGATCAACCCAACAAACAATTCGTCACCGAATTTGACCCCAACAAAACCCTAGCCGATTCCAAAAAACCCAGACGCATAATTCCTCCCAAACCACCTACCGAATCTCGCCTCCACAAGCGGATGAGGAATCTCGAGCTCGCCGTCGCTCAATCCCGTAGAGAGTCTGAACAACTCGAATGGGAACTTGAAAAGAAGTCAGCCGATGCCGATAACGATTCCAGTCAAGTCTCTTACGGCCTCAACCTCCGCACCACCAATAGCAACAGCAAAAATAATCAGGAGGATGCGGCGGGGTCCAAAATTGAACCGTTTGAGGTGATGGTGTCCAAGGATTTTAGGAAAGAATTGGAGAGCTTACCGGAGGATGAAGGGTTTGCGCAGTATGATGATATGCCGGTTGAGGAATTTGGTGCTGCTTTGCTTGGTGGGTTGGGTTGGTATGAGGGCAGAGGCATTGGTAAAAACTCTAAAGGTAATGTGAAAATTAAAGAATTTGGTAAAAAGTCTTTTGTTTCTGATGATGTTGTTATTAATATGGATAAAAAGAAGCATGAATTGAAGAAACTGAGTGAGTCGAGGAGTAGTCAAATTGGTGATAGAGATAAACAAGCTAACAACAAACATCATCAGGAGAGTCGAAAGAGTGAAAAGCAAGTCGATAAACGGAGTAGAGATAGTGAAAGGAGAGAGGATAATGATAAGGATAAAGAAGGAGTTCCGTGGCTTCGAAGTCATATTAGGGTAAGGATAATTAGTAAGGAATTTAAGAGGGGGAGCTTGTATTTGAAGAAGGGAGAGGTTGTTGATGTAGTGGGGCCAACCATGTGTGATATATCAATGGATGAAAGTGGGGAATTGATTCAAGGAGTCGATCAGGATTTTCTTGAAACTGCATTGCCAAGACGTGGGGGACCGGTTCTTGTGTTGTATGGGAGGCATAAGGGTGTATATGGGGATTTAGTTGATCGGGATTTGGATAGAGAGACTGGTGTTGTTCGTGATGCTGATACCCACGAATTGCTTAACGTTAAGCTCGAGCAGATTGCAGAGTATATTGGGGATCCTAGCTATATTGGTTATTGATTCTCTTGCAGTAACGTGTAAAACCACTTTTGTGACCTTTCAGTCTATAGGTATTGTAAGTTACATCTCCTGTGCTTCTTAAATATCGTTTAGAATTTTTTTTTCCCTCATGTTAATTTAAGTGTAAATGTAATTTATTCGATAAGTTTTGTCTGGATGTCTTGTTTAGTTGATATTTTAATCTACGATTCCTAGAACTTGTGAGGTTAAAGGTGTTACTTTTGTTGTAGAAATAATTGAATTGCTAATATGAAAACAGTGATTGGTGGTTGGTTTTGTGGTACAATTGATTTCCCCAGAAAGGGGGGAAAGAATTCCTCAATTCAGTTAATTGTATGTTAATACAGATGCTGAACGTGCTTCATAGTCCTGTATGTGAAGTATTCAGTATCTTAGTATAGTATTCATTTTTATAGATTTGCGGTGCATGTGCATGATAGTGCTACGGTATCTATTATAGTATTCATATCATATGTCTGGTTTTGTGCTACACACGTTGATGCTTTAGGATGCGTTGGTATGATATTAATTGAATGAAGTAAGGCAATGTGATGTAGGAGGATGACAGAAAGAAAGAGACTCTTAGGGAAGTAAGAAAGAAAAATAGAAATTAGAGATTAGAGAATTATTGAGAGTAGTGAGCTTGAATTACCCAATCTACCAGTACTTTTATATGTTGGTTGTTAGTCGGCTTATGAAATAAGAAACTAGAACTAGAATCCACTCCTAAGGTAAACCAATCTACACTTATATAATATAACCCTTAAAATACAATAGTTGTTGACTTCAGCAGGAGCGCCATTAGGGTAGCCAACTTCAGAAAAAAGAAGACTGATTTTGTTTGTCAATCTAAATGACCTAGAAAATGGCCATTGTGCACTGGCTTATATCTTATATCGTTGCAGCAGGGTTAGAAGACAGAGATAGATAGATGACAGAAAGCAGTAGGTGAAAAGTGGCACCCAACTCATGTTTAAAATCTCAAAATTATTTTGCAGAGTGGTAGGGATGTGGAAGGAGAAATGGTTCAAATTCCGTGAGCGAGGGGAAAATTTTGATTTAATAGACCCTCTTTATTTTAGTGGAGGTCAAATCAAAATTATTTTATTAATAAATGAGACTTTTCAAATATCTATTTTGAGTTGAGATGAATGCTTAGTTGGGGAATAAGATCATCCTCCTCTACTAATAATTTCTTTTGGACATATAATCGATATTTATTTTTTGCGTGCCTAGCGTTAATTTTAAATTGCTTGGAACTTTTTACTATTCGGTGAAATGCCAAAGAGAAACGACACGAAGGAGCCGCACCACGGGATTTTATGAAAAAAATTAGGGATTGCCCCCCAATTTTTTGGAGGTTCTATGTAAGTTGCGGCACAAGTAATTAGATATTGTCCACTTTAATAGTTTAGGGATTGGCCAACCAATATGATCTTTTGGTCCATCACAGTTTTATTTTTGACACGAGTACAAGTTCAATAAAAAAGCTTCTAACTAGTTGAAGGACACAATACTTATAAAGATATCCCCAAGTTCCCTCTAAAATAATGTGAGATATTGCATAGCAATTTCAAATTTAGTTCCAAAAAAGAACAATTAAGATTCTTCAAATGAGATTTTACTATTCACTCTTCAGAAGAATTTCAATTATCATTGGTAATCTTCTAACCTATGGCTAAGGTCCCTCAAGTGGGATTGACTAACGATTTGTAATTGGTGTGTATTGGAACTCACTTAAGAGTATCAATACCTTTCAAACCACGATTCATGGTGATTGAGTCCACCATGAATACGTACATTATAGATTGAACATGGCCTACTATGATTTTTGGGTAGGAACATTTATATTCTACTTTCTTTTTTTTTTTTCAATAGAAAATAACTAAATTAGTTTTGCATTGTAGTAGAGGAAGTAAAATGCCTTTATGAATTTCCATTCAAATAATGATATGTATTTAAAGTTGAGATAAAAGTTTTCCAATCTTAAATGATATGATATGACATCTTATGTTATTCAATGATTAATGTTAATATAAGATAAAAATATTAATTAATAATTAGCGCATGATAAAAAATAACTAGTAACATATCATTTAGATTACAAATTTTATGTCCTAACTTTTTAAGTATGTCGTATGTTCCCCACCCCAACTCACAAACTTAAGGAGCTCTAAACGTGAAATTTCATTTAGGAGTTATTTTCTGGAATTAAAACATGTTTCTTTTTATTATTACTATTATTAGAAAACTAATTACTTATCACCAATATCTCCATAATTAATTGTGTTATAAGCCGGACAGAATTAGTTTTCAATAATTTCGATTTCAGAGAAATTTAATTAAAGTTACAGTACGATGCATTCAATTTAATGTATGAAAATCAAATTTCCTTTCCATTCAAACTCGTAAATCTAATCAACGACATTAGATTTTGTAATTTAGTGTCACCAATACTGTTTCTAATCCTTAACAACCATGACAAGTATAACAGCTTTATTCCTTTTTTTTTTTTTTTTTCCAGTTTCTAGAATTTGAACCCGTGATCAAATGGATAATAAATTCTCACTTTGACCATCATACTAAACACGACCTTCAATCTACCACGTGATTGACTATTGTGATAACTTTCATTATGAAAATAGATCAGTAACATATTGATGCTAACCATAAATGCCTAGCAAATTAATCTTAACTAGACATCTAACTTGTTATCGTTTATATCAGTATATATATATATATACACACCAAAAACTAACAAAATAATATTTGTTAGACTGGGATGTGAGAATACCATTCGAGAGATTCTATTGAACAAAAGGATATCTAGAAATATAGGATTCCCTTACACGAGAAGCACCATCATCTGTGGCAAGAATCCCTTCAAGATCACCAATAATTCTGGCCAACCATATCTCCAAATTCCTTTGGATCTCTTTCAAATTGTTTCTGATGGAATCCAATGACCGTCTCGTGCTTACTTTGGATTGACTCCCTAGTTCATCACCGTAGTATATTTTCCCAAACTCTGTTTGCTGTGCTGTAAGCTTCTGTCCGGTTTCTGACGCATGCTGCTGAAGTCGAAAAGCTTCAAGCAAAAACTCTGTTTGCCTTTGTGTTCGAAACTCTGGACTGAGTGTGGGTTCACAAGGATCACTAGCTTGCTGTTGAAAACAGGGAAAGAATAAAAAAGTTTAGCAACATACCATGTAGACTCTTTAATTGCAAGTTCAATAAAAACAGATCGAAATAAGCATTTTAGTAGGAGCATTTGTTTTTGGTGGGGAGGAGGGGGAGAGGAATTGAGAGACAGAAAGATATTAGAATTAATTCAAGCTCAAGCTGAGACATACACAAATGATGTCAACATATAAAAGGTACACTATTAATTCACAAACAATTAAATTTTTCCACTTTTCTTGATGTGAAAACAGGTCACAATAAAATAAAATAAAAAATCACCTAATATAAAGAATTTTTTAATGCCTTTTCTGTTATACATTTTCTACTTTCTTTGACACCGAAATCTCTGATTTTCTCCTTTTTCTCCTTTTCAAAAAGGAACAAGATATCTCAAATTAAGTTTTAGTTTTTCTCTCCTTTTTCATTTAGCTATTTCCGCTAAAACATTGTAGTGGATCAAAATGTTCCCAGGGTAAAGTACATTCAAACATGAAGTGGTTCCAAAAAGCAGTCAAGTTTGAAAGAGAGCGCAATAAAGTCCTACCATTCTTCTGCATAGGTCATCAATCTTCCCTGCAAGAGCCTGATATCTCTTAGCCTGCTTCCTCATTACTGCGGGCACCTTTGACGGATCACATTTGCCAATCTTTTCCAAATTCAGCAATTCCTGTTCAAGTAACTTTAGTTTAGAGGAAACTCCTGATGGTTCACCATCTACCTTCCAAGGAGACTCCCTTCTGAAAAGAACAAATGCTGCCCTTCATTAGTGCAGTGTTAAACAACTTGCATGAGGAACAATAAGTATCTAGACTATTAGAGCTTACCTTGCCACAAAATGTTTCATATGGTACATTGACTCGAGAGATTCATAATGTACATCCTGCAAGAACAAATATTTGGTATCAAAACGGTGGGAAACATCTTTAACACAACTCAGTGGACTGCTAGTACAGCCCAGGTCAAATTAGATCTCTCTTTACAATGATTACCAATCCAATTCAATTTTGTACCCATGTTTTACCTTGTAAGATCTTAAATACTATTGCTGGTCTCTTGTGCATTATTCTAATCCTTTAACACGGTATCACAGTCAGGTCAATCAAGTGGTCATGTGCTTGAATCCAAGCATTATATTAATCAAATTGGAACAAGTTGCGTCTAGCACATGAAAGGTTGAACAACTGGTCATTGCATTATAAATGTTATTGTTGGGTCCTTGCCACAAGCTTAAGCTTTTTAGTCATAAGATAAGATAATATTTCTAAAATGTGACCCGTAATGGGAAATTGATTATTCTCAACCGGCAATGTGAAAAAACAAAAGCCACATGAATTATGAAACAGTGACAGATGGCAACAATGTTTAAAGGCAAAAAGCCCCTTCATCCTCTTCAAGAAGATAAGTTGAAGCGACACGAGAACAATGGTCTATCACAACATGGAAATCAGCAATGATCATTCTAAATTCTCAAACATGCAATGTTTATGTTGAGGACCCAGTTAAGAATCTATCAACAACCCTAGCCACCTTAGCTTGATCCTCAAGATACGAAGTCTCCTTCGATATGTTAGCAAACTTTACAAGTAATTTGGTCAATTTGGGGGTTTAGGGATTTTAATTCAAACCTAGGGTTTATTATAGATTGGAATTGGGGAATTTAGGGTTTAGAGAAAACCATAAATAGAAGTAAAGATAGATTTGGTTTAATCAACCTCACATAATTGAATTTTATTAAACCCTAGAATAGATTCACATAATTGAATATATTCTAACTAAAGCAAATCAAAGGAAGAAGCCAAGAATAGTCTGAAAAACTGAATAAATTTCAAAGGACACCAAAGAAGCTTTAGCCTTCAATTTTAATAATTCTTTAAATACTAATCTAAAACTTAGGTTAACCTCCTAATAAAGTACTATGAGATAATTAAACTAAAACATAATAGGGAAACAATGTTCACGATATACTGTTCATCATCACTGTTCACGTGCCATTGTTCATGTCACTGTTAACGCCACTATTCACGCCCATGTTCACTGCTTGTGTCATGCACGGTCTAATGAATTCAGCAGTCCCAAACAACTATCCATCATTACCCTGTCTATCTCAAAGGTTTCTTTTAATTGTCTCACACCCTCAGAAAAGAGTAAAGAAATTATTATAATAATAAGAAAAATAATAATTACAATAATAATGACAATAACAATAACAATAATAATAACAACAATAATAATAACAATAACAAAAACAATAACAATAATAACAATAACAAGAATAATAACAATAACAATAACAATAACAATAATAATAATAATAATAACAATGACAAAAATAATAAGAATAACAATAACAATAATAACAAGAATAACAATAATAACAAGAATAAAAATAATAAGAAGAATAATAATAACAATAACAACAACAATAATAATGTCTTCTCTTAGGAATTCACTGAATATATATGCTCCCATGGCACTAACTCCATCTTCTATTGATCTTTCAAATGCCATAGTTATAGTGGCTTTGATAACATTTCCTTTAAATGTTGCGTGCAACATATCGTATTTTATTTCACTATCTTCGTCTGATGTGAAGTATGTATAAAAGTATTCCATGGACTTTCCCCATTCTAAGAGGGCTCCTTTGGTGTCTAGTTCACAATCTAAATTTAGATACAAACCATTAGGCGGTATTGGTTTTTCATCCAAGTGTTTTGGAATAAATTGACTAGACCAATTTTCATTATTTGTATTGTTATTAGTTTTATAGAAGCCTGGCATGGCATCACTATATCCTCTTTGACTTCTTTTACTTTGCCTACTTCTTTTATTATCCCTAGAAGTGCTAGCTTCTAGGTCATTGTATCCTTCTCTTTTAATTGCGGTTGGTCCTCCGGTTTGTCCTATGATTTCATCTACATAAACCGTAGGTTCAAGTTCTAATTCTTGAAGATCAAAAATTAATTCTTCAATTTGATTTTCCATTATTGAGATCCACTACTAGAACTCTGTAATCCATTTCCGCTACTAGAGCTTTCACTCTCTTCTTAACCGGTTTACTACTTCCGGTTCCTTTCTTATTTTGGGTAAGATATACCCATTCATCAAAGCTTCCCTTTTGGTAGCTTATGTTTTCAATTTTAAAGGTACTTCTTTTAGACGATCTGATTTTATTTTTCATTTCTTTTTCAATAGTGTTTGAAATTATTTCTAAATCAATTAATCTTCTTTTCATTTCCTCTGATTTTTGTACAATTTTATCTACCTTTTGATTTATTTGTTCAATAACGTTAGTCATTTTAACCAAACATTAAATTTTTACAAGGGTCTATAGCCTTTTCCAAGTTTTTGATATCTTTTTTCATCTTATGATTTTTTGTATATAAAAAAGGTGCAGTCTTTGATGACTCTGTACCTTTTCTCTTTAGATAATCAAAATTCTTTTCTATTTTGTTTTCTAAATGAGTTTTAATACAGACAATTATTGTATTTTTGTCATGTTTATTTAACCTTATCCATTTTTGGATTTTATTTATTTGAACTAGATGGTTCTTTTTGTTTCTTTATATGGTTTGTTTCTTTTTTGCCGGACACTGTAAATATGAACTTTTCTTGCTCATTAGCTTTTATAATATTGTCAATTATTATGATTTTTAACTTATTTTCTATGTGTTCGGATTTAGAGTTAATCTTTTCCTTAAAGACCTTTAATTTTTTATTCAAGTTTTCTAAATCTAGTAGATTTTTTATTTCCAAATTATCTAATCCTTTAAGGAAGGTGTTCAAATCTCTTTTCATTTTAATCAGAGAATGTCTCAGTTCCTATTTCATCGGGTTTAATAGAATTTACTCTAGTTCTAAATCTTTGATAGGCCGGTTGACGTATCTGATTTTCTGTTAATCTAACTCTGTCCCTGTGGATTGATAAATCCTGGAACTGTGTTTGTATTTATAGGTAAAGGCTCTGATACCAAGTTGAGCATGTGGTGGTTTTTTATAGTGGACAGGACCACTGTTTTTGAGAAATCACATAATCTTTTAACCATATTTTAAAAATAGATGAATAAATTATTTCCATTAAAATGAATTTTAAAACGTAAGGTATTTAGAATAGTGATTTTAAAATTTATGCAAATCATATTATTGAAAATGATTTCGGTACTAACTTTCATATAAGAAAATCATGTTTATCAGATGTAATATATAAACATATTCAATAAGATAATGTTTATGGGTCTTACCTCGCTTCCTTTTGCCAAGCAACTTTGTGTTAAAATTCTTCAGAAGTGACTTTCGCCGATTTCACTGTTGACTCTTTGGCTATTGCCTCCACGACATTCGCGGCCTTTGCTCTGTTGGCTCACTGTATTCTTTTAGAATATAACACTTGGTTTTTAGTTTATGGAAGATGGTATAAAGCAAAAACATTACTTTATTGATATGAAAATATATTACATAAATAAACAAGGATTTTTCTTTCTACGAGTGTTTTCTCCACTCCCCAAGGGTTTACAAAAGTTTCACGAGGGTAAGCAAATTTTGTATTTTTTCAGAGAGAAACTCCAATTGCCCATCACTTATCTTCCTCTTCTAATTTATAGCACTAAGGCTTAACAAAAGTATGATATATGTGGCACAGATTTGTGGTGTTGATGCTTGAATTATTGCTCTTGCTTTTCCTGATTGCTTCGTGGCAGTTTTTGTATGGTGCCGACACTTTTGATTTCTTGAATGGCCTACAAGTTTGATGCTGATTCACTATCTTTCTAGTTGTGGGATCTTTTTTATGCTGTGCACTTATTTGATTACCACTCCGGTCACATTACAAGAAAAACACGTTTTATCTTATCACATTTTCTGGTGGTGGTCCAGGCATATGATGTTGATGTTTCATTAGTCTGCAAGCTTCTATGACAGTTTCTGGACTTCCTGGCCATCTTGCTACAAGCAATTTTTCATAGATCTTTTTTCTTCTTCTTCAGGCATTATGATCATCCAGTTGTTTCCTTCTGCACAACCTTCATATCCTCTCTGATAGAAGTCTTCTAGCATTTTAGAAATAACCTTAATTCCCAAGGTTCTTCTGAATCTGATCCTTTTTTTTTATTAATAAATGGTTCTTTAAATTGTTGCTCTGATGCCCTGAGCTGAATGGTGGTTGCATATCCCATGGTAATGAGATGAAATTATTCATAACTTGTTTGTCTATCAAGTTCAAGACTGATTGAATAGAATCGTAGATAGATACTTTCTCCTTGAGAAATTTTTTTTAACAAATTCTTTAAAATCAGAATTGAATTCTCTAATTCTTGAAGATTTTTGGATGGATACAAACGATCCAAATATACGAAATCAGCTAATTTTTTAACAAATGAATGAGATGCATTTGGAATATAAGAAAAATTTTATGCTTTTTTCAAGCTCTTTGTATTCATGTATGACAATTCTTTGTCTTAAATACATTCCTCTAAGGGTAAAACAACTATAATAAGGGTAAAACCCATGATATATAACCAAGAGGATAAAGAAGAATTTAGAAAGCAAATTGAAGAATTATTGGACCTCAAGTTAATTAGGCCCAGTAAAAGTCCACATAGTAGCCCAGCCTTCATGGTTAAAAATCATGCTGAAATAAAATGGGAAAAAGCTCGTATGGTTATCAATTATAAAAAGTTAAACAAAGCAACTCAATTTGATGGGTATTTTATACCTAATAAGAATGTTTTAATTAACCTTGCTAAAGGCAAAAACTTTTATTCTAAGTTTGATTGTAAATCTGGGTTTTGGCAAATAAAACTAAAACCTTAATATTTGCCACTAACGGCATTCAGTACACCTAATGGCCATTATGAATGGTTAATTATGCCATTTGGATTATTAAATGCACCTCAAATTTACCAAAGAAAGATGGATAAAATCTTTAGTAAAAATAATGACCACATGCTCGTATATGTTGATGATACTCTTGTATGTTCGAAAACATATGCAGAACATGTAAATCATTTGAAGGAATTTGCTGCAATATGCAGTAAAAATGGTATAATTATGTCCCAAAAAAAGGCAGAAATAAAGAAGAATGAAATAGACTTTTTAGGTCTAACAATAAGTTCAAATGGGATTAAATTACAACCCCATATTTCAGAAAAAATCAGTGAATTTCTTGATATATTAACAGATAAAAATATAATCCAAAAAATTTTGGGATGTCTAAATTATTTTGAAAGTTTTATTCCAATTTAGCAAAGAAAAGAGTAATTTTGCAAAAACTATTAAAAAAGAATAATATAAAAGGGTGGACTGTAGAACATACAGAAGCCATGAAAAATTTAAAAAATGAATGCAAAAGTCTCCCAAAACTTAAGACTTCCAGAAGACATGGACAATCTTATTGTTCAAACGGAACATTTAACTCACCAGAAATAAATTACTCTACAAATGAAAAGGAACTATTAGCGATAGTTCGAGGAATTAGAAAGTATACCTTATTCCTTTTACCAAAGGAATTTATAGTAGAAACTAAATAATACACGGGTCAAGGGATTAATTTTTAATAAATTACCTTAAGAGCCTCAAATTCGTAGGTTACAAAGATGGCAAGTAATTTTAAGTTTATACAACTTTAAAATTAATCATATAAAAGGATTTGACAATTTTTTGACTGATCATTTAAGAAGGTACCCCGATTACCATGGAAGCCATTGACAAAAATCAAAGGAATTTGAATAACGAAATGGAAGCCTTTCAAGATAGGTATCACAGAGATATGGTTAATTTAACCCAAAATTCGGGGAAATTAATAGATCAAAATAAGCAGTTATTTGATCCTATCGAGGAGTTTGGTGAAAAATTCCAGACGTTTGTAAATGAATTGGTTAGTCCTCAGACTACACCAATAACAGAAGATCTCAATCGAGATAAATATGAACAAACTCCTTAAAGAGCTGAAACAAATCACGGACATAATCAAGTCCTATCAATTTCAGGCGGCTTACAGCCTAAAGTATTGAACAATTAGCCTCGCAAGTCGCAATCTACACCACCTTCAGGTATAAAAATTCAAACTCCAAATGAAAAATCTTTTCGTCCAAATTATAAATCTGGAAAGACCTTTACGGTTGGAGAATCAAGCAGTACAACTGGGAAAAATTTCAAAAAAGAAAAGGAGTAACCTTTTTTGTGGGGGAACCTCTTCTTCACCCCTGGGAAAAAGACTACGCAGAATTTTCAAATACAATCTATAGTTTAAATACGGGAGAAAGTTTCCTAAAAATGAGTGAAAGAGGAAGCATTTACCCAAGATTTTCTTGTATTCCAAATGCATCTCCTTCATTTGTAAAAAATTAGCTGATTTCGGATATTTGGATCTTTTGTATCCATCCAAAAATCTTCAAGAAATTAGAGAATTCAATTCTGATTTTAAAGAATTTGTTAAAGATTTTTCTCAAGGAGAAAGTATTTATCTACGATTATATTCAATCAGTCCTGAACTTGATGGACGGACAATTTATGAATCATTTCATATCATTACCAACAGATATGCAACCACCACCCAGTTCAGGGCATCAGAGCAACAATTTAAAGAGCCATTTATTAATAAAAATGGATCAGATACAAAAGAGCCTTGGGAATTAAGGTTATTTCTAAAATGCTAGAAGACTTCTATCAGAGAGTATATGAAGTTTGTGCAAAAGGAAACAACTAGATGATCATAAGCAGAAGAAGAAAATAGATTTATGAAAAATTGCTTGTAGCAAAATCCGAAAGATGGCCAGGAAGTCCAGAAACTGTCATAGAAACTTGCAGACTAATGAAACATCAACATCATATGCCTGGACCACCACAAAAAGATGTGATAAGATAAAGCAACGCGTTTTTCTTATAATGTGACCGCAGTGGTAATCAAATAAGTGCACAACACAAAAATGATCTCACAGCTAGAAAGATAGTGAATCAGCATCAAACTTGTCGGCCATTCAAGAAATCAAAAGTGTCGGCACCATAAAAAACTGCCACGAAACAATCAGGAAAAGCAAGAGCAATAATTCAAGCATCGGCACCACAAATATGTGCCATGTATCTCATACTTTTGTTAAGCCTTGGTACTATAAATTAGATTAGGAAGATAAGTGAGGGGCAGTTGGAGTTTCTCTCTGAAAAAATACAAAATTTGCTTACCCTCATGAAACTTTTGTAAACCCTTAGGGAGTAGAGAAAACTCTCATAGAAAGAAAAATCATTGTTTATTTATGTAATATATTTTCACATCAATAAAGTAATGTTTTTGCTTTATATCATCTTCCATAAACCAAAAACCAAGTGTTATATTCTAAAAGAATACAATGAGCCAAAATCACAACAGACCAAAGGCCGCGAATGCCGTGGAGGCAATAGCTAAATAGTCAACAGTGAAATCGACGAAGGCTAATTCTGAAGAATCTTAACACAAAGTTGCTTGGCAAAAGCGATGTAAGGCCCATAAACATTATCTTATTGAATATGTTTACATATTACATCTCATAAACATGATTTTCTTATATGAAAGTTAGTACCGAAACCATTTTCAATAATATGATTTGCATAAATTTTAAAATCACTATTCTAAATACCTTGCGTATTAAAATTAACTTAAATGGGATAATTTATTCATCTATTTTAAAAATACGGTTAAAAGATTATGTGATTTCTTAAAACCAGTGGTCCCGTCCACTGAACAATAACAATAATGATGGTGATTGCAGACAAGGAAAGAAAAGAGAGAAATATTTTGACTGTGATAGCTTATAACAACTCATAGGTTGATGAACAATTAAAGAGATCAAAAGTGATAGCCGCGGTTTACTAGTATTCGTATTACCATCACTGCAATATGTATAAGTACATTTGGTTTGTATTTTACGGAGAAAACAACATTATTAAAGCCTAGTTTGTTAAGGTTTTAATTCGAATAAAATGGTAGATACAACTACTACTTACTAAAGTAGTTGATATGGTTGTGATACAATGTTGACTCTCCTGTGGTCCTGTCATACCAATAATTTGATCAAAATGAAGCAAACTTAAGAAGATAGCCTACTTATCTTCAAGCCATGGATAAGAGTGGTCCAGTGGATCCTTGAAGCTTAAATATGAGCAACAAGAAAATCGGCAACAGATTTTCAGTTGGCAATTAGCTAAAGAATATAAACATATCTTTCACTCCCATGGAAAGAACAAGAAGCAAATTCAAACATAACACAAATGAGGAAACCTTCAATACACTCTATCACAAACACTTGTAAAATTATTTGAAAATTAAACTTCAAACAAGTAAAGCAATCTCAATTCACTTGTGCAAAGAAGATCCACCCAAACCAAATCAACCGAAAGTATTTTCCCACCAGGTGGTGTCGGCTACGTAGATCCTAACACCATTGTACTCTATTCTAAATCATTGTCTCATTCTTCTCTTTTACGGTTTATGTCCACGTCAACTTAACATTTTCTCTCAAGACATTTAACCTTTACCAGTCAAAGAAAATTCCTCACAATCTAAACTAATCTAAAGCTTCATCAAATAAAAGTGATGCCTTATCTATTTTATTTTCTCATATTTTCAAAGAAATAAATAAAAGTAATTTAATTTAATTTTAACGAACATAAAAACAAACCTGCCAAAGACTAGCACGCTCAGTCCAAAACTTGGAAGCAGAGGCCAAATACTCGGAACTAAATCCGAGATTCCCACTTTGGCCATTATCACCGCCACCGCCACCACCATAACACTCCCTAGACTCGCACACACCAAATTCCTCCTCGTCGTGCTCCCTTTCTCTCCTTGACATAAACCCAATCATTTCTTCCAATTCTTGATTTCTCTTACCAGATTCCAACTTATCCCTCTCCAATTCCTCAATCTTCGATCTCAAAATCACCATTTCCTCCGTCGCAGATTCGATCTGTTGAAGCAACCGCTTCTCCTCCGCCTGCCACGTGTTCCTGTGACTCGCGAAGATTTCAACTACTCTCGCATTAGCCTTCGAGTCCTCCTTCCTCCTCGATTTCAACTGCCTCAGCTGTTCCTCGGCCGCCATTAGCCTCGCTGTCAGCTTCTTCACTTGTGAGTTCTTCGGCAACGACGCCAGAAACAAAGAGAAGCTTATTCCTATATACGACTTCAGAAGCTGCTTTCCTTCTGCTTCTGCTTCTTCATTCTCATCTTTTGCTGCCATTAGCTTCTGTTTTTTATTGGGTTTTTATTTTGTGATTTTATTTTTGTAAGTGGGTTTTGGTTTTGGTTTGTGTGTCGTTGGGGGCTGGAGACGGTGGACAGCGTGTTGTCGTTGCAGACATTAAATAAAAAGCAAGGCTTCTTTGTACTCCTCAGCCTCTATCTGAGTGACCATTTGCAGTAAAATATTAAATTTTTTATTTTTTTTTGGCAGAGTGAACACGATTAGTCATGCATCTTGTACAGTGACATCGAGCATATCTGTTCTTAAAATATTTGCTTCCATTAATTGCACCATCAAGTTTCAACTACTTTAACAGTATTTTTATAATTAGACCGGAGATCAATTGATGATCTGTAAAATTGAATTCCATCGGTTGAATCGTTTTGAAAAAAATCAATAAAATTGACTGGTATTGTAAATAATTTTATTTAATTAAAAATGATAAAAAATCCTAAATCTTAAATCTTAAATCTTAAATTTTATATATATATATATATATATATCAACCGGTCCAGTTCGATTTACCGATTTTGATCGATTTTTTTAAACCGATTTTTAATACTTAACCGGACCGGACTCACGATCGATTTCTTATTCGACCGGTTCAATTAGTCGGTTCGGTCCGATTTTCAAAGGATAAACATAAGATTCATATTTCATATACTAAGACCTTATGAACAGTGTCGGAGTCAGGAATTTGATTTAGGAGGGGCTTGTTATCTATAATGTGTTATTAATCAATTTTAATATGTAACTTTCAATCAAATTTTTAATGTGATACATTCAATAAAACATAAACATTGAAAATTAGAAAAACCTGAAAATTTGTTTAGAAGATGATAAATGAGAATCAAGTTGAGTTGTCTATGTCTTCAATAACTTATTAGCTCTGTGTCGGTGCTCGACGGATTACTTGTGGGCATGTGGCTAACGTTCTCCAATGATAACTTGGTTGTTTCATGTTGAAGGGACACTCATTTCTCCAAGACTTGGACTTAAAAATGAAGGAAACTCTTTCTATACCTCAAATTTTTAGAATTAATATTTTTGGATGATCAAAAAATGAATTCAAGCACTCTTTTTTTATAGACATAGAGGGTTGTCTTTGAAAATATATCATTTTGTCAATTAAGGCAATTTTTTTAAGGGTTATAATCCTCCATATGTTACTTTCAACCTAAGGATTATATTAAAGAACGTATTATTTCCTTTAAACCCAAAAGTTTAGTCTTTTTCACTTAGGGTCTGTTTGGTTCAACGAAGAAGAGGGGAGTGATTTTAATGGAGGGGAGGGGATGAATTTTAATTAAATATATGTTTGGTTCAAATGATTGGAGGGGATGGGAGGGGAGGGTTTTTAATTAAATATATGTTTGGTTCAAGAAGGGATGTGAGGGATTTTAAAACTAATTTACTATTTTATCCTTATAGCTTGTTATAAATAAAATTAAAATAATATAGGCTTATATTATTTTTGAATTAAACAAATAATAAAATTAAAATTAAAAGCTCCGCATATATAATACATGTTATTAAAAATAAAATTAAAACAAGCATAAAACCAGTAGCTATGTTTTGACATAGATGAATAGATAAAGAAACACTGCAAAATATTCAAGTTTATAACATAAATTACTAAAATGATTAAGTTCAGATAATACGCAAAATATTAATAAAGAGCTACTGGTTTATTTATTAACATTTTGCGTATTATAACATTTTGACATAGATTAATAGATAAAGAAACACTGCAAAATATCCAAGTTTATAACATAAATTACTAAAATGATTAAGTTCAGATAATACGTAAAATGTTAATAAGGTTTCAGCAAAATAGTTAGGAGGAGAGTTAAAATTGGCTTATGATGGATTTTGTAATTATGACAATTTATGATTTTTAATATATAAGTAAGGATAATTTAGTCATTGCATTTAAAATTTTAATTATTCACTTTCTCTCCCCTCCAAACTATTGGCTTAGGAGGGATATTGCTCCCCTTCCCTCCTCTCCCCTTAAAAAAATTGAACCAAACAAACATAATTTAAAATAATCACTCCCCTCTCCTCCTCTCCCCTCCAAAACCCCCCAACCAAACACAGCCTTAAGGATTTGATATTTTCATTCCATTTATATATATATTTATATATATATATTTATATTTATACACCATATATAGAAAAAAATTCAACATGGCTAAATTCAAGAGCTTCATGAGTTGTCCTAAATTTTGAGATGACATAGGCGAGTTCCTGAAACGAGATCCTCATTCATAAACAATAAAAAGTATAAAAGTCATTACACATAAAATTTAACATTTTGTTTAGATTTTGGATAAAATTTTGGGACCCCTCTAATTGAATAGTTGATTGATCGATTTAAAGTGGTGGCCAAGAAAATTAACAAAAATAAAAATTAGAAAATAAAAATATTTTACTTTAAGATTTGATATTTTAAAGTTTTGAAATTTTAGAAGGGTCGTTTATATTAAATCAAATAATAATAATTTATTTCTAAAAAATAAATATATTTTTTTCTTGGGTCAGCAGGGGCTGAAGCCCCTCCTGGTCTCCAAGTGGCACCGCCACTGCTTATGAATGAAAGGGGAAAAATAAGTACAATGAAATACCTTTAAGAATAAGTGTTTTTTTTTTATTTATTATTAAGAATAAGAGATATCAAATAATTTAAATATTCAAAAATTATTTTTAATATGATTTTAAACACTTTGAAATGATTCTAAATAATTTTATCAGTGACACACATTACTAGGTGGAGCTATATTTTTGGCAAAAAAAAAAACACCACTAGGCAAAGTAGCAACCCACTTATGGCTAAGCCACAAACTATATATCTCAATTAAATAAGTATAGATTAAAGGCAATTTGATACTCAATTTAGATCGTGTTTATCTAAAGCCAAAGACTTCAGACAAAACAAACGCCACCTAAATGTGAAAGTTAATTGATGTTTGATAGAAAATAATTAAAACAAAGTATTAATTTTTAACTAGTCAAATTATTTTCCCACCGTAAATTTTAATATACATTTTTAATGTTTTTGAACTTCTATATTATACACTTCAAAAATATGCATTGTGTTGGTGGTATGTGTTGTGATTCAATTAAACATGCATAATTCATAAACAATTTATGGGGACAATAATCATGCTTTAAATTAACAAAACTAATAGTTAGAAAAACCTGAAATCGATATATGAATGATGAACAAAACCAAATCGAATGTTCATTTTTTTCCTTAAGAATATATTAACCCGCTTCGGTGCATTACTGATCTTGTGGTTAACGTTCTCCTATGATTATTGGTCACTTATTGATTAAGGGGCATTTATTTGGATCAAGAACATTAACTAATAAAATGGTGGAAACTCTTTTGCTTGAAACCTCACCCTCTATATAATGAGTGAATAGAAATCTTTAATTGAATTTAGAAGAATGAAGTGAGAACCCAATGATCTCTTTTTATAGACATGAATTATTACATTTGTAAATGTACATCTATGTCAATGTATACAATATTTTAAGGGTTATAATCCTCCAATAAATTGTTTCAATCTAAAGGGTTGTCATTACTCATTAAATATTATATTTTTCATTCCCTATAAATACATGCAATGTATAGATAAATACATACAATGCTAAAGAATTTTCTACAATCCCCCACAATTATCTAAATATGAATGTATAGACTTAAGAGAGTTTCATTGAAATAAAACTACATCGGGATATGTAGCTTTCGTCTTAAACCTTTCATAGTAAATCACTATTAGATTTACTTGGCAAACCGGTGATTATAGTCTTGAACTGTTCCGCCATTGGTGTAAACCAAGACAATAGTCAATACACAACTTCACTTCGACCATTTCTTGTTCTACAACTGTGTTCAGTTGACCATGAACATCGGTCATGGTTTCTTCAAATACTTTAGGGAATCTAACATTTAACATTCCCATTGAAGCGACCTTACTTATTACTTTAAATAGGTGATCAACTGTATGATGTATTATGTCTTTACCCACATTAAGACTATTTTACTAATATAGTTATCAAAAGTCTTAGTTTATCATAACCTTGTGTAACGACCGGTAGTCTCTACTACTGTTACATTGTAGTACTGTTACATTACATGATGAATGTAATATAATATAAATTATGTTGGGACACAAATAAACTCATGGAATGATTTTGGGGATAATCGGTAAATTCTTCGAAATTTTGATAAGAAATTATATGATGTTCCATTCTGAATATCTCGTGGTATTTGGGGCATACCTTTCTCATACTATCTCTTATTTTTATGAATTTTATATCGTCGGAAAGCTAAGACCGAGAGCTACAACTTTCACGTTGGGAAGTTTTCCAAAATCGAATCTGAAATAGGTCAAAAATCACGATTTCCATAACAACTACAGTAAATTTCGAGAAATGACTAGAAATGGGACATGTGGCAAAATTTCAACCACCCAAATCCATCACAAAAATCATCCCCTTCCTCTATAAATAGGGCACTATTCCCTCATTCCAAAAGTGGAAATTGGGTAGAGAAAAAGAAGGAAAAACGTGAGAGAAGAAAGGGAAGAAAAGAAGAAAAAAAGAAGAAGAAAAGAAAAGAAAGAAAATATAGAAGAAATGAGAATGAGAAGCAAGAAGAAGAAGATGAGCATCAATTGGGGGCTTGGAGAATGAAGAAAATCAAGAAGAAGAAGAATGTAAGAAAATTTGATCCAAAACTTGGTTCGTTGAATTTTGAAAGCATGATGATAGGATAGAGATGTTGGCATGATAAGAATTGTATATTGGTGATTGAATTTGGAAAATTTTAAAGGTTGAGTTAAGAACAAGAAGTTGAGGTTAAAGAATTATTTGAGGATGATAATTTGATATAGAATATGTGAATTTGAAGTTCAATAAGTTGGTTTATGCAATAATTTTGTTATGGAAATGTTTGTGGTGCTTTTGGTGTAAGATGAACTTTGAAGAAACAAACACATAATTATGGAAAACAGCCCCGCGTAGCGACGCCCGAAGTGTTCGTGTCGCGATGCGAGTTGAAGATTTTTGCATAATTTTCTGGATTGTTCGTGTCGCGACGCAAAGACCAAAACCCCCTAAATCAGTTTTAAACCAGTCCGGTTTCACCCTAGCATGTAAGAGACCATCCTAAAGGTCTCGTATAAGCTCGTTTACATATATTACATCTTGATATAAGTATGATACCTACCAGAGTGATATCAACCACTTAAATAAGTAAATTTAGCCTGATTCCGCAGTACGCTTCTTAGTCCATTTCTAATCTAGATTATCAATTATAGATTATCGCATGAACTAGGCTTTCTTCAGCGAGTGAGTAACGCAGTCAGATTCTAAAATCAGTGAATGAACCTTTCTTTTTAAAGTCTATTTTATTTATATGTTTTGCTGACAGACTTACTTTTTTTAAGTACTTAGGGCGTTAGCCAATTTCACTATCAGTTATATTTTGTTTAGCATGTTTTGAGAAATGATTTAGAAAAGATATGTATTCAAAATACGAGTTTTATGTTTTCGAGGCATAGGGAAAAACCCACATCAGTATGTAAATTGGTACAAATATGGAATTGACGGATGACATGTGCGCATGTAGATGACTGAGGGGACGATGATACGTAACGCCCTCAGATTCTAGTTCAGGACTACAGATGACAGATGCCCATAAATCATAGTTTCAGATCTTGGAGGGTAGCATAGATCCGCACCCCCAATTCTAGTTCAGTGGCTTGGGGGACAGCGATACATAACACCTCAAAGTCATGGATTTGCATTCCTGGCTCTAGTTAGGCGTATATGGGGACGGCGATACGTAACGTCCCCATACGTCAGGTTTTCGGAGACAGAGACTAGGTTTTTTTTTTAAACAATTTTCAGATACAGTTTTCAGACAAGTTTCAGAGAAAGCTTTTTTATAAATAAAGTTTTCAGAAAAAAAATAATAATTTATAAGAGATTTACATAAAAATGGATTTTAGAAAAGTTTTTCAAAAAGAAAGAGTTGATTTCAGCTTATAAAAAAGATTTTCAGAAAAGATAAATTTAAGATAAGTAGGATTTCAGAACCATGTGTTTTCAAAAGCGTTTTAGTATTTATTTATTAACTGTCCACTCACTTAGATCGTTCAAACGGTCTAACCCCCCACTCCCAGTTTTCTTATTTAGCATGTATTCTCAAATGACGAGCTCGGGAGGACAGATACTGATGCAGTCACTAGGGTATGGAGTCCACCAGTTCAAGTCAGAGAAAGTGAGAGTCCAGTCAGAGTCAAGTAGAAGTCATGTATTAGTCTTTGGTAATGTGATAGTCATTGTAAAAGTTAGTGTGATTGAGTATACATTTATTAATGTTGAGTTTGCATGTTATGTTATTAAGTTTGGGCTACGGTCTCATACATAAGATATTTAAATAGAGAAAATAGTATTAGTATTGTTCATGGTTAGAGAGTCAGAGGCTCATGGGGATAGTACGATTTATCCCCTGCCGGTAGCATCTCCCGGATTGAGGATGTTATACCTTGACAGACAGCACCCTGCGTCATTATAGAAATGAGAAAGAATATAAAATTTTACAGTGTTTGATTTGAATTTTACAAGTTTTCAGTTGTCCATTTTGAACCTATATACTGGGATCTTCGATTAGCTAAGTTGGGTTTTCACAATGATAATTTTTAACTTATAGGCTTCAAGCTCATTCCCCTCAATAATTTATCAAATTATTTTCGGGGTAAACATTTAGTTAGTAAATATGTTAGATTTTCCTTCGATTTGACAAAATCTATTGAAATTATACCGCTTGAGAGTAGTTGTCTTTGTTAGGGTTGGTGCTCGGAGTGCCAATCCGGATCGTATTTATGTTCGATTCATAAATACAAGCAATTCTATTTCCCAAAATATTACTATTTTAATGGTAGCACCATTGTCTTTTATACACTTATTCGATCTAATTATGATTAGTTATCTAATTACGATTAGATTGAAACTAAATTTGGTTTAATGATACGTGTATATTAGACAAAGACCCTATGATTTACAATATAGTGCGCAGTTACAATGTAGTTTGTAATTGACATTGGGAAGCGCATTATAAGATGTATATCCTTAAATAAAGTTTATAGTCAAGATTTACTAATGTTAGTTCCATTTTTATTGGCATGTGTCCGTGACAAAACAAGTTCAATTGAGTTGTAATCTTTCTTGAAGATCTTTGTGCAATTGGACTGGTTTCTGGCTGCTGTGCATCAGACATACGTTCGTGGTGCGTTCGTTGCAGTGTTCGAACGGTTGGCGTTAGTGTCACGTTCTCTTTTGGGTTCGAACGGGAGCATTCCAGAGAGCTCACGTTCGTTGCACGTTCTTGTGGGGTTCGAACGGGAGCATTCTAGAGAGCTCACGTTCGTTGTGCGTTCGATTGGCGTTCGAACGAGTCTTCACAGAAAAAGGCGCGTTCGTGTAGCGTTCTAGTAAGCGTTCGAACGCGACTGCGATCTGAACGCGTTTTTGGCCTGCAAAACCCTAGTTTTTCACCCTACCTATAAATATAACCTTAGCCGCCATTCTCAGAAGTTGAAGCATATTTCCCTTGAGCCAAATCTCTCAAAGCTTTCAACTCTCTTTGATTCCACCATTGAAGACTTCATCATCTTATTGTCTTCTCCATTAATGGTGTGAATCCTTCTTTGATAAACTTTCAACACAACTTAACCCAAATTCCCTAATCCTTTAGAGTTCTTTAGGAGGAAGTTTGGTAGTCGGAGTTCCGGCGTCAATTGGTGATATAATCTACTCAGAGACTTCAGAGGTTCTGAAGAAAACCGTGGGTCGCGGGCTTGAGGAGTTGCCTTGAGTTCTTGCAGTATTGAGGTACTTGAGTCGGTGGAGTTGCCACCATAGGTCTTGACCATCGCTGTAAGTTTTTCTCGATATAGTGGATTCGGGTGGTAGCCTATACCCGGAGTGGTTTTTTACTCGGAAGAGTTTTCCACTTCGTCACCAAAATCATTGTGTTGAATTTTGTGTGATTGATTTTATTTGCTGCTTAATTATTGTTATTGTTTTTACATTTGCAGCTTATTATTTTAGTTGGTTGATTGTTAAATTGCCTGTTGCAATTCCATAGTAGCAGTAACAGGACTTGTCCTGCTTATTGTCTGTAATTCCGCATAGGGTCAGAACTTAGGATAACCCCGAAATTTTCAACTAACATATATCGGTTAGTAAAATTCGCTGAGACCAGTACATGTCGTATATCGTGACTTGGTCCGATGGTTTATCCCAGTGAACCATGAGTCTCATGAGACTCGTATAGACATGTAGGTGTTGATTTGATAAGACACTGAATGACTCACTGAAGATTTCTTAATATATGGTACACCAACGTCAATAGGAATCTTCTCGAGTTGAGCGAACATAGTAGTCATTCGACTTGAGATACCACAGTATGATATATGAGTTATCCTCCATATTTTGATGACAGTCACGTCACCGATCTATTTATATCAGACCTCCGCCTGTTCGTTGGGTGTGGACTGATGCTCATGATATCTAGTGCGTATCAAGATAAGATCTGTCAGTCCTGTGTACAGAGCATATACATCCTTACGTGTTTACTATCTAGTAAATCCATGGTCGTGGTATAACTTCGGAAATCAGTTCTGAGTGTTATTTAGAGATCGTAAATTTGAAAAGTCGACTATATTATACCGAACGAATTTGACGTTCTCATCTATATCCCATGTATAATATGGATAGCCTGTGACGGAGGGATTATACGTATGCAATGACCTCAGCTTGCATAGTTTAGCGAGATTATTCGTGGTCATCATAATTCATGAGTGGGCGAATTATGAACACGAAATTGGATTTCTTGACAGATAAACATAAAGTTAGAGAGTCCCACAATATGAAGTGTACTCGTTGAGCACTTTGGCAACGAGATATGAATAATACGAATTATTCATAATACTTCATCGAATTAAATGAGTTAATTCGAATCGTTAAATCGGTTAAATGATAACACATGCATTACGGGATTTTGGCCAATCATAATTATTGTGTATTTGTATTTGATACATAATACGATTAGATACACATTAATTATTCGTCAAATGATATTTTGACACATGCCATCAATATATGTATTTGTTATTTATTGTAAATAAAAATACATATATAATAATAATTATATTAATTGATTATTTAGATATTTAATTGTTAAATATTTAAATGATTAATTAATAAACTTTTTTCATAAATGTTATGAAATTTGTCCAATTATTATTGGTTCACATGACATGATTTAATTATACTTTATGTGTGCAATTTTGATTGGATAACATACAGTTTAATATAATTTAATTTGATTAAATTTTAAAAATCCCCAAAATACCATTGCTAAAGTCGGTCATAATGAATTAAAAAAAAGGAAATGTTTTCTTCTTCATTCATTCATCATCAATGGCCGACCAAACACCAAAAGAAAGCTGTCAATCTTGGTTTGAAGAAACCATGAAGAAATGGAGGAAAATCAAGAAAAAATGCTAAGGATTTAGGAGATTTAAGGTAATTCTTCAAAACCCTAAGCTTGGAAATTTAGTTTCTTGTTTCTTGATGATTTAGAAAGGTTTTAGGGTTCCTTCAATTCTGAAAAATTGTGGCTTTTGGTTGTGGATGATGAATTGGAAGTGTTGATGCATGTGTGAAGTAGTTTTGGATGGAATTATTGTAATTTTGGTTCAATTTGTTCATTTGATGACATGTTGCCATTCTAGAGTGTTATGAACACTCTTGTAACACCTAGAATTGTTCTTAGGTGCTTCATGTGTCGTGACTTTGATTGGTGTTGTGGATTAATTGGATTGATCTAAAAAATTGGATTTAAAGCATGAAATTTGGTAATTTCGGTTTCTGGATCAGTTCTGGACAAACTGGAAATTTTGTGATGAATTTGATGTCATATGAATGTATTGGATGTGTTTTGGGAGTTGGAAGAATTGCCGAAAAGTGTTTCGGAGTTGAAATAAGCGAAAATGACTAAAAATGGCGTTACCGGGTGACTTTTGAACCAATCGAGTGAAAGCTGTCCAAACAGTGAATTTGTCACTGTTCGGGCAGCTCATGAACTGCCCTAACACTATTGGGGCTGACCTAGGCAGTCCCCATAAGTATTGGGTGGTCGGTTCGGTCAAAAACACGTTTTGCAACATTTTGCGGAAAAAACGTTTTCGTAAAAGTTTCGCGACGTTTCATATAAATTTATGTCGTTATTGTAAGTGTTCCTAGAACATGCCACAAGATCTCTAAGTTCATTTATGTGTGAATAAACAAAAGGAGTTGCGGAAATACTCACAATGCTTGGTAGAGAAAATCAAAATTTTCATGGATGCAATGGAAGCTCTAAGCCTTTGTAGTGTGTTTCCAACACTTGGGTGAGTTTCCCTATCACCTTGATTCACTCATTTATGTGCTAGCTAAAACAAAAATGAAAGAAAATTTTTGCCCTCCAAGGAAGCAAAGTTTCGGCCATGGCTAGGGAGAGAAGAAGAGAGTTTTGTTTGATGTGAATAGTAACTTGCTTAACTTCCAAAGTTGACCAAATTAATTTATACCAAGTTTGAGTGTTGGTTTTGGTTTATGTATTCTACAAGCAATCCAAGCCTTACACAACCATTACCAAATTCCATCAAATGTCAAACACATTGATGTAAGTTGATGTGTCCCACTTTAAATTCCAAATTTAAGTCGGACAATCCAACATGCAACTTCGCTCGGGCCCGGGTTCGTTTAATTTCGAATTAAATAAATTTTTCGTTGCGACGCAATTAAATCCAATTTAATTAAATAATTATGTCTTGCAAAATTATTATTAAAGTCACTTGCGAATTAATTCTAAATTAATTCATTTGCATGAATTAAAATCCAATTTTAATTCCGCATTGAAATCAAATTTCAATTAATATATCTAATATATTATTTTAGCCCAATTAATTAAATTAAATAGTAAAATCCAATTTTACTATCAAATTTATTTTGCCGATCAATTCCAAATTAATCGCGTTCTCTCTTCTAGTCGAATTAATCCCAAATTAATTCTTGACGCAATTAATCTCAGATTAATTTTCTCTTTGATAATTAATCACAGATTAATTTATTGCCGTAATTAATCATAGATTAATTTTTCTCTCTCATAATTAATCCCATATTAATTCTGTTCAAGTCAAATCTCAACGGTGAATCTTTGGGAAGCGACCCAAGAGATCCCTAGATATGTTGGCAGTAAATACGGTCATCGGACTATCCGAACACGTGCGTATCCGGTACCACGTTCTTACCGATTTACAAGACATGGTTGGCTTCTAGCAAAACATCGTGCCTACCCAATTCTCCATAAATATTTTTTAAGGAATATATAATCTTTATCAGGCGTAGTATACAGTGTATCGCGTATTACGATCCAGTATCGGATGTCACATGCTAGGCCTGAGGCTGGAATTGTGTATGCCCCGTACGAAACATATATCGGTTCACTAGCAACTAGTATATTTGATAAGAAAGTCATGACCCGATCATACTTTCCCGATGACTGCAGTACTTTAGAGTACTAGTTTTGTATCCCTGCGTGATCGTCATCTCCATATGACTGAAGTGATACTTCCATATTGACATTACACCCAATACACTACGATTCTCAGTATACCCAGAAGAGGCGTACACATAACTTGTTAAAGCCCCGGACGTTCAAAACTAAAGTATACTGATTGTCGCAAGTATTAGCGATGCAAGTCTCAGGTTAAGACCAAATACACCTACCTTGATTCGGATTCTCATAGACACATAATCATACTACCAATGGGATTCCGAGGAGTCTATCTAAAGCGAAGCTGTTCCCATACCATCGGTAAATATAACCTCCTATCACACTTGCATAAGTATCCAATACTTAAATATATGAGAACTATGTCGTTAAGCTTCCATAACGCGCACAAGTGCAATACTAGCCTATTTCGCATTATCGATGTCCAGTCTCGATAATACTACGACTATGGATATTTAATGATTAAACCATTCGTGGATTAATACTGTCTTATATCTTATTAATCCTGAACTAATCATAAGGACTTTTATCATTTATATATCCAAGTAATCCAATTACAAATGATAAAAATGAAATTTTCTTTGTCACATAGTTAATTTTGTACAATAACACCATGTCCTTTACAAAATAGTGATGCTATGGGTCATAATTGTCCAACAGTTATTTGATATCGAATAAATAGGTTTAGGTGAAATATGAATAAATTATTCATATTAGATATTGAATAATTTATTCGGTAATTTGAACAAGTTTTAAAATTACGATTCGCCCATTCCCCAAAACCCCAACAACCTTATGCTATTATGTCTTCGACATATGTGTTGAGACTTACCATTATACATTGTATTTTGGGCTCTCCCAATAGCCAATTGACTATCACAATGTATTCTTAAAATTGGCACCAATTTTGGCCATTTTGGAATATTTCTAAGAAATTTCGAAGTCACTCAACTTTTTCTGCAGCTTTGTCTAATGCTATGAACTCATACTCCATAGTAGACTGGGGAATATACGTTTATCTCGATGATTTTCATGATATGGTTTCACCTCATAGCGTGAAAATAAATCCACTCATTGACTTGGAATTCGCTGTATCAGATATCCAGATATCATTATTGTATCCTTATATAATATCATAATATCTTATATAATGCAAACCATATTTTGAAGTTTCTATTAGATACATCAAAACTCTCACTATAGTTTTCCCTTGGTTATGTCCTATAATACTCATATATCTACTAAGTCTATTTACAGCTTGAGCGATATCTAGTCGTGTGCAATTCGTGAGATACATCAAATGAAGAGTTACATTTTTTAAGTATTTTCTCAACATAATGAGCTTGAGATAATATGCATTCCTCTGATATTCTGAAAATTTCAATTCCTATGATCACATCAGCCACTCATAAATCTTTCATGTCAAATTTACTGGTCAAAGTTGTCTTGGTAGACTGAATCATCTCATGATTACTACCAATTATCAGTATATCGTTTACATAGAGACACACAATGACATATCACTTTTGAGTTGATTTAGTGTATACACACTTATCGCACTCACTGATTTTGAATCCACATGACAATATATCTTTATCAATTTTCTTATACCATTAGTTAGGTAATTGTTTTAATTCGTACATGTATTTTATAAGTTTGCACACCTTGTATTCTTATCCATAAACATTGAAATATTTTGGTTGTTTCATGTAAATCTCATATTCTAATTCACCATTTAAGAATGTCTTCTTACATCCATTTGATGTATTGCAAGACCAAATATAAATGTCATAATTATAAGCATTCTTATTGAAGTGATACGAGTCAATGATGAATAAATATCAAAATAATCAATGCCATATTTTTTTATCTATAATATTTTTATGAGAAGTCTTGTGTGTACTTATTTATTCATATGGAGCAGTAGTTTTGTGAATAACTATATAGTTAGAACATTATTTATCGAATGGTGATACACAATCACCTTCACTGTCACTCATAATTCTTTTGCCTAATTGATTTTCAACTTCATTAGTGTAGTGAATAAAATTATCAATAACTTAATCTTTGCTTATTAGCAAATACACATAACAAAATCTTGTGTTATTATCGATAAAAATGACAAAGTACTTTTTACCGCCTCTAGTTTGCATAATATTCATTTCACACACATCAATGTGAATGAGTTCCAATGGTTATAAGCTTCGTTCTATTGAATGAAATGATGTTCGATTAAATTTTGCTTTGACACACACTTCACATTTGTGTTGGTTATAAATAGTAAATTTAAGTATGAGGTCCATGTTAATTAATTTAGACATTGTATCATAATTAACATGTTCTAACCAACCATGTCATATATTTTGTGACTCAATAATACAAATAGATGATGTAACTTTATTATTATTAACAACACTGTATCAGTTGACAGACATTACATTAAATTTGAAAAGACGATCAATGATATATCATTTTCTTACATAAACATCGTTTTGGTTAGTGCAAACTTGTCAGAAACAAAAACTAACTTAAAACTATTATTGCTGAGAAGGGAATCTGAAACCAAGTTTTTATGAATATCATGAATATGTAAAACATTATTTGTTACTTTTTGATTAAAGAGCACTCATTTTTATCAAGAACAAGAATTAAGAAATTGGTGGAAACTCTATTGCTTGAAATCTTAAACTCTTTATGATGAGTGAATGGAAATTTTTAATTGGATTTATAATGAATGAAGTGAGAACCCATCTTTTTATAGACATGAATGATGGCCTTTGTAAAGATACTTATATTTTAATGTATATTATCATTGAATGATTATAACCCTTTCAATCCAAAGAGTCGTGTCATTACTCGTTATTCATTAAATATTATATATTTTCATTCCCTATGAATGCATGCAATGTTTAGAAAATTTCCTATATCCTTAAAAACAGAGAATTAAACCTAGATTAATGATTTTTTTATTAATTTAAAAACAATTGAAATTTTTTAATGTTATAAGCAAATGTACACATTTGTAAATTTTGCACAAATCTATTAATTATATTTTGCACATTTGCTAATAAAAAATTCACATTTTTTAATAAAATAAATTTAATTGATTAATTAAATATTTTCAAATTATCAGAAAATATTCAATTTTCTTTTTTAATTATCATTGTAATAAACTATGTAGTATATACATATTTTTTTAAACTAAAAGAGGGATGAAATTAAAAGGAAAAAAGGCCCAGCGCAGCTTCTGGGAAGTTGGCTCAAACGGGCCCCAAGAAGAGGCTGGGCCTTAAAGCCCATTAAAGGCCCATTAAAAATCCAAAAAATAGACAAATTTAACAGCCAGCTACTTCAAAATCTCAAATGAAAAAAATGTAAAAAGACTGGCAGCAGTGGCACCCGCACATCGACTTCATCAAGTCCCAATTTCAAATTAAAACCCCTTCACCGCCACTCTCACTCTCAGGTTTCGTCTTTATACAAATTAACCAACTGAGCATTTAATATCAATAATTTATTTTCCTCATTGTAATAATTACATTTAATATCTATTTTAATTTTTTTTTCCCTCATTGTAGTTTTGAAATGTGAACTTTAAATTATATAGTAAGCTCATTTTACAATGAAGCAGGGAATTGACGCTCAGTTTCCTCTTGTTCTGGTTAAATTGACAGAAATGTCCCTCCTGAGTAGGTTCTTTTACAGGAGACCCCCTGATGGATTGCTTGAATTTGTTGAGAGAGTATATGGTTTGTTTTCTTTTTCTTTTGTGTGATTTTCACTGTTTTTATTTCTTATGTTATGATTACATACCAATGGTTTCGGATTGATTCATTATGTGCAGTTTTTGATTCTTGTTTTTCGACTGAAGTTGTACCGGATGGAATGTACCAACTATATTTACATGAAATTCTAACTGAATTACACGAAGAATTTCCTGATTCAGCGTTTCTTGCGTTTAATTTTCGTGAGGGTGAGAAAAGGAGCGAATTTGCTGAAATACTATGTGAATACGATGTTACTGTCATGGATTATCCGCGGCAGTATGAGGGTTGCCCTCTTCTTCCGTTGTCTTTGATTCAACATTTTCTTCGAGTTTGTGAGCATTGGCTTTTGCTTGGAAATCATCAGAATATTATTCTTCTACATTGCGAGAGAGGGGGTTGGCCGCTTTTGGCGTTTCTTTTAGCTAGTTTTTTGATTTTCAGAAAGTTGCATACAGGAGAGCGTAGGACTCTTGAAATTGTCCATCGTGAGGCCCCCAAAGGTTTCTTGCAGCTCCTGTCTCCTTTGAACCCATTCCCATCTCAGCTTCGTTACCTTCAGTATGTAGCTAGAAGAAATATTGCTCCAGAGTGGCCACCTCCGGAGCGAGCACTTTCTTTGGATTGTGTTATTCTTCGAGCCATTCCAAACTTTGATGGTCATAATGGCTGCAGACCTATCATCCGCATTTTTGGTAGGAATTTCCATGGTGAGGGCGGACTTTCAACCCAAATGCTCTTCTCCATGTCCAAGAAGAGGAAGACCCTTCGGCATTACTTCCAGGTGAGAGTTTTTATGTTTTACTGTTGGTAATATTACTTATTTATATTCTCTATATGGTGACAAAGTGAATACTCTTCTGTTGCAGGCAGACTGCGATGTGATTAAAATAGACATACAATGTTTTGTTCAAGGAGATGTTGTATTGGAGTGTGTCCATTTGGACCTGGATCCAGAAAGGGAAGTTATGATGTTTCGAGTTATGTTTAACACAGCATTTATCCGGTCCAACATTCTGATGTTGAACTCTGAGAACCTGGATATTCTCTGGGATGCAAAGGAGCGGTATCCAAAAGGCTTCCGTGCAGAGGTGAATAAATATTTTAATCGTCCCTCTAGATCTTGGATAGATGGGTGAAAGGAAAAGCAAATGATTACATGTTCACAAATTAAGCAATATTAAGTCTTCAAGGCACATTCTTTTATTTTCACTCATTTTTTTTAGATTTGAACAGAGCCTGAAACTTCAGTCTGATTTTAAAAGTTATGCTTTTGATTTTTTTTCCCGTATTATCTGTGTAATAACTTATTACTTTTAATTTGCAGGTTTTGTTTGGGGATGTTGAGAGCATCTCCCCTCCAAAGGCTCCAACTACAATTTTAAATGGAGAGGAGAAAGGTGGATTACCGATTGAAGCTTTTTCTAGGGTTCAAGAACTTTTCAGTGGGGTTGAGTGGGTTGATAATAGTGATGATGCGTTGTGGCTACTGAAACAACTTTCTGTCTTGGGGGATGTGAAAGAACTTACGAGAATTCAAGTTAGAGGAAGTTCGTATGAATCACCTGTGGATTCTGAAGAAGAAAATAATGCATCCAGTCCTGCTGATAGTTTGGATGAAACATTTGATGTTTTTCCTAAGCTTCCAATAGATACAGAGAAATTACTGCTGCCAAATGCCACTGATTCAGTCACCTCACTTTCTGAAAATTATGGCCCTCATGATGTGATTCTTGTTTCAGAATCTCCAGATCAAGTTTCTGATGAAACTGTTCCGTTTTCTCTTCATCAACAATCATTAACTCTGACTGAAGGAACTCCACCTTGTTTCCCTCCATCATCTTATCCACCAAGTTCTTTTGCCCCAACACCTCCCCTACCTTCACCATCATCTCCATCTTCCGTATCCGAAATAATTCCTTTGTCAATGTCTGCACCGCCACCGCCACCGCCACCGCCACCGCCCCCTCTATCTTCCTCGATTAACACTAGTAGACTTCAACGACACCCTCCATCACACCCTCATTCCGTTGTCTCCAATAGAGATTCTATGATGCCTTTACCTTTCATTAACGACAAAGTTCTTCCACCGCCCCCTCCACCTCCTCCACCTCCTAGTTTCTATGGTAAAGATTCTTCTAGGATGCCTTCGACAACTAGTAAAGGACCACCACCCCCTCCACCTCCCTTACCACCTAGTTTCTCTGGTAAAGATCCATCTACAATACCTTCGACAACTAGTAAAGGCCCACCACCCCCTCCACCTCCACCACCACCTAGTTTCTCTGGTAAATTTTCTTCTACAATGCCTTTGGCTACTAGTAGAGGCTCACTGCCCCCTCCACCTCCTCCACCACCTAGTTTCTCTGGTAAAGATTCTTCTACAATGCCTTTGGCTTCTAGTAGAGGCTCACCACCCCCTCCACCTCCTCCACCACCTAGTTTCTCTGGTAAAGATTCTTCTACAATGCCTTTGGCAGCTAGTAAAGGCCCACCGTCCCCTCCGCCACTTAGTTTTTATGGTAAATATTCTTCTACAATGCCTTCAACAAGTAGCATAGGACCACCTCCCCCTCCACCTCCTCCACCACCTAGTTTCTTTAGTAAAAGTTCAATAATGCCTTCGACAACTAGTAAAGGACCGTTGCCGCCGCCACCACCACCACCACCACCACCTCCTAATTTTTCTAAAGCTCTTTTGTTTGCCCCGCCACCTCTCCCTCTTACCTCTAGATCTAGTCAACCATCTTTGCCGCCACCGCCACCGCCGCCTCCATCCTTGAGTAGTACAACTAACAAGCTGCAGCGTGCACCTACTTCCCAACCATCGGTGCCTCCTGTACCGCCACCTCCTCCTCCTATAGGTCGTAATCCCATCAATAACCCTAAGCCACCTCCGCCTCCTCCTCCTTTAAGACCTGCACGGTCAGGTGCAATCCCACCACCTCCACCACCAGCACCCAAACTTCCTAGTTCTCCTCCTCTTGGAGTAATGCCAATTCCTCCCCCACCACCTGGAGTGAAAAGTTCTACTGTGCCCCCACCACCACCTCCATCTGTTGGAAAGGGAAAAGTGACTCCAGGGCCAACAAGCCATGGTAGAGGTCGATTAAACAGTGGAGTTAGTCATGCTCCTAAGAAAGCTTCATTAAAGCCCTTGCATTGGGTGAAAGTTACCCGAGCAATGCAAGGGAGTTTATGGGCTGATTCTCAGAAACAGGAAAATCAGTCAAGGTACGATAAGTTGGTAACTGTCTTTGCACTATTTGGTGAACATTGAAAGTGTTGCTGAGATAAAAGTTTTAATTCCTTGCACAAATTGGCATATAATTTGATTTTTTTCTCTTTGAATATTAGTTTTGTATATCGAATGATGTTCACATGTTGCGTGGCATTTTGTTGAGACTTGAGATGAACTTATAGTAGCTCTTTGAGATTTAAGCTTTACCTTTACTTACTCTTACTCTGTTTCCATATATGCTACCATTTATTGCTGTCTTCATTCATTGTATTATGTACATCCCTTTTTGTTTAATACTTCACTTTTCTTTTCCTTCGCCTGCCATTGTTATTATTTTCTTATGAAAACTTGTGATCTGGAGCTGGGCTTGGGCTTGTTATATTTCTTTTGTCGAGTGACACTGATGAATTTTTTGTGTAGGGCCCCTGAAATAGATATTTCGGAACTTGAAAGTCTGTTTTCAGCAGCTTCAGATGGAAGTGGCGCTAACAAAGCTGGAGGTCGACGTAGTTCTAATATCAACAAACCTGAGAAAGTGCAATTGGTAAAATTTTCCCTGATTTTTTCAGAAGCAGGAGCATTATCGCTCGTTACATTTAAAATAGCTCATAACTTCTGAGCAGCAATGCAACACAAAATTATATGTAGCAAAAGGATATATTTTTTCCTGTTTGGCTTCCTCGTTTCTAGACAAAAACTACAATAAAAAGAAAATATTTTCTGCAAGTCCCCGTCGGCTTGAAAATAAAAAGAAAACTGTAGGATTTGAGAGAAACTGGGGTGTGGTGGGGCGGGGTTGGGGAAGAAGAACAAGTCTTAAAGCTAAAGGGAGATAAATTTCTGGCTATAGCAAAGATGTGGTCTTATGAAAACAATAGCCTGAGATTATGGTAACAACTATGAGAGGATGCGAAGTCTAAACTCTCCAAAAAGATTGACCTGCACTTGTTATTTGTTTTTGTGGAAAGTAAACACTTCCATGTAATTTGCAAAATGACTGAGGTCATATTCTGCCATGACACAGTTATGTTGATCTTGGCATTATCATAATATTTTGAAATTAAATTATTATATAAAAGACCCAAAACAATTTCTGACGTTCTGGTGTCTGTCTTGTGTCGGTACCGAGGTTGGAATTCCTAAATGTTATTATATGTATTCTCTCGCTACTTTATTGGAACAGATGGAGTCCTTTGGCAATTCGGGTATTAATTACTTCATCGTTCAAGATAGTACGGGTACTATCTCGCCTGTCAGAATGTTATTACCATCAGGACGTTCAGATCTGATCAGCTCTATGTACACACACACACAATCCAAGACAATAGAATTCTGAAATGAAGATATTTTGTTTAATTCAATTTTGAAATTCTAAATGGAATTAAATTGCCGAATTAAATAAATTAAATATAATGAAATTACTGAATTAAATATATTGAATATATTCAATTAATTATTATATTAATTATATTATTTAATAATTAATATAATTAAAAAGGCTTTGCAGAACGATCTAAAAAAAAGTTACATCGAAATGTAATTGATCCCATTGAATTTACAAGCGAAAGGGTTATCATCTCTATGGGCTTAATTCCCGAGTTATTATGAAGTAAAAAAAAACCAAATGATGAGATTGTGGAAGTAAATATTCTCGCATTTATTGTTACTACATTGTTCATTCTAGTTCCTACTGCTTTTTTGCTTATAATATACGTAAAAACGGTCAGTGAAGGTGATTAATTTGAATGAAACTCGACTTCTCAGTTCTTATCATTGATTTAAGGGAAAAAAATTCCAATTTCCCGTCTTAGTCTTAAATGAAATGAACGGACTAGAATAAGCAATAGCCTATGAGATCCGATAGTATAGTAGAAAGACTCATATATGAATCTTTCTACTGTACTATCTATTTTTATTATTGTAACGCATAATGTGTGTGTGTGTACATAAATATATTGTTTTCAATTTTTATATTTATCAGGGTATTTTTATTTGTTTCAAGTTTATATTTGTTTCTGTTCCTGACAGGTTGAGTTGCGTCGAGCAAATAATTGTGAAATAATGCTCACAAAAATAAAAATTCCACTGCCAGATATGATTGTAAGTTTACCTCTCTTTATTTCATACTGCGTGAGAAAAAATTTCATTGCACAGTAAACAATATCAGTTTCCATTGAATTTATGGTCTACTATCAGATTTTTTTTACAAAACTACAAAAGAGTTCTTAATTTCAGCATTCCAACCCATGCATTTGTATGGCATTATAATATCACCTCACCTTTTGATTTATTCTCCTAGTGATTTTCCTTTTGTTTAAGTTGGATATGTACTTTAGCTTTCTATTGATGAGACAGTTTGAAAAGGATTGTGGTATTCTTCAACAAAGGAGTTTGATGATATTGCTGTCAACTTTTCAATCCTTTCTCTTGGCAGTTTGATTTTGAATATTTTATTTTTGACATTGATGGTCCTAATTTTGGTTGTTCACTTGTTCTTGTTACTAGAATGCAATTCTAGCTTTGGATTCATCCGCTCTGGATATTGATCAGGTTGAGAATCTAATCAAGTTCTGTCCAAGCAAAGAAGAAATGGAAATGCTGAAGGTAATCACACATTTCTACCAAATATGTATGCATGTATGTATGGGGGGTTGTATCTTGCTTCCATTGGGATGATGTCATTTTTGTCTTGGTTGGAAGCAGTGTCTGCAGTTCGGAATACTCTGTATGAAATAGCATACTTAAGACAGTTTTTATTTTATTTTCCCTGTAGTAGAAAATGCATTCTAGCAAAAACCATATCTGGTCCTGGTGTATAAATAAGTGGGTGCTGAGAATCTAAATTGTTATGCGTTCTGGGCTATCTCTTTTCTGTTCCACCCTTCCCCGAGATCCAATTGTTTTCAATCAAAATTCAAATCCTCGCGAAGAAAGGTTAAAGAGAAGCCTACAAATTTTGAAAAGGCAAGGAACATTTACTTTAGAAAAGAAAATAAGTCCACTGATTCCTGAAAATATATATGTTTATTGTTTACTTTGTCTAGCTTTGTTCATGTCAGTGCTAAAAAAGGATCGAGTTCCATCTTATGCTAAAAAAAGAAGAAAAGGTTTTTAAGTTTTGGCAACATTTATTTTACGGACCTTGATACAGTGAGGTCGAATCCCATATACACTCCAACAAATACGATATCCTCTCCCTCTTTCTTTCTTTTTAATCAACTTCATAATTCCTGTTATGGTTAGGGATCTCTTCTTCTTTCCATTTTCTTGGAATAAATTAGGTGGGTGAACGGCACTGTTCTTCCTTTCTAAATAAAGGGTATTGTCATTAATTAGGGTTTTTTTTTTTGGGGTAAGTTTATATATTTTCAATAGTTTATAGGGGGTGAATACTGTAAATTATTGGTCGACTCTTTACTTCTGTTCGTCTCCCTCTTGCTCCTAACCTAACCCAATAGGTAACATTGAGCAAGTTTTATTTATAATAAATGATATCGGAAGTTCCGGAATAGAAAACTATGAGTCAATGCATTAGATCGAAAACTAATACCAAATAGAAGTGTTGGAATTAGTTAGGTGTTGGAATTAGTTATGTAGTGTGTAGTTGGTAGTTGTGGTGTTTTGTATTTAATATGGTAGGCAATATGGTAGTTGTGTATTTAATATGGTAGTTGTATAATGCCTATATAAAGGCCTCTCATTGTAAGTTCTAAATCAAGCAAATGTTTATAGACATTTTCTTCACAAATTCTCACATGGTATCAGTAGGTTGATCTTAGGGTCTTATTTTCTTTTTCCGGTGATACCACCGCCACTGCCATCACCGACGTTACTGTTCCGGTGCGCGTCCGACGACACCTCCGGCATCCTCCATCTCCTTGTCAGCCGCTGGTCTCACTTCCGTCGTCGGTTTCCTTCTTTGGCGTGTCTATCTCACTTTTTTTTCCTCAACATACCCTCGGAACCCTAATTTTACCCACCACCACTTCCGCACTTTTTTTTTCAAAAACACCACCACCACTACCCTCAGAGGTCACCGATCTACCTTCGCCGAGCGCCGATCTACTCAGTTTTTTTTTTCCGCGATATTATTTATGGATCGCCCGTCAGAAGACGACACTCACCCCCGAGCTCCGATTTTGCCTAAATCAGGTTCCTTCGTCCCAACTCTTTATGGTTCTCCTGTTATTACAACTGATAAGTTATTTGGTTCTATAAATTATGTTTCTTGGTCGGCTTCAGTTGAATTATGGTTTATGGGGCAAGGGTGTGAAGATCATTTAACCTCCAGTGAGGATTCTATACCTGAGGCCGAGCGCCGATCTTGGAGGAAGCTTGATGCTCAATTATGTAATCTCTTATGGCAGTCTATTGATTCTAAACTTCTTGTCATGTTTCGACCCTATAAGACTTGCCACAAGTTATGGAGTAAGGCTACCGCTTTGTATACTAATGATATACAGAGATTTTATAATGTTGTGTCCAATATGTTTCACTTAAATCAGCGTGATCTGGATATGTCTGAGTATATTGGTCGGATTGAATCATTGCGAGAGGAGTTCAATTCTATCTTGCCAATTACCACTACAATTGCTGAACAGGAACACCAGCGAGAACAGTTCTTTATGGTGTTAACTTTGATTGGGCTCCGATCTGAGCTTCAGCCCGTTCGTGATCAGATTTTGGCCAGTGCTACTATCCCTTCTCTGGAAATTATTTTTGCTCGACTTCTCCGAGTCTCCTCCACTTCCGTCATTGACTCTGAGTCCCACTCCGCAGAGCCTTCTATCTTTGCAGCACAGGGCAGTTCCACGGGCAATCGTGGATCCCATATTCATCGAGGAGTGCGTCCCAAATGTAGTTACTATCAAAAGGTTGGTCACACCCGAGAGCGTTGCTATCAGCTTCATGGCAAACCCCCTCGTCCCTCTACTGCCAAGGTTGCTCAAGTTGACAGCACTGCCTCTCCTATTTCTTCCGAGCACCCATCTCAACAGGTTGCCTTATCTGGCCCGGATTATGCTGCTTTCCTTCAGTATCAGGCCTCTCACAACCATCCTCTGCTTCTGTTGCCCACACTGGTAATTCTGTGGTCTTCCTCACTCAGTCCTCTCCTCTCGGCCCCTGGGTTATTGATTCTGGAGCCTCCGATCATATTTCTGGTAATCCACACATTTTCTCATCTTTAACCGGTTCAGATTCTCTCCATATGGTTACCCTTGCTAATGGCTCTAAAATCGTTGCTAAGGGTATCGGGCGAGCTTCTCCTGTTCCTTCCTTACCATTGACCTCTGTTCTTTATGTACCTGGTTGTCCTTTTAATCTTATTTCCGTTAGTAAACTTACTCATGATCTTAACTGCTCTGTCACTTTTCTTAAAAATTTTGTTGTCGTGCAGGACCAGAGTACGGGACGGATGATTGGTACAGGACGTGAGTCACAAGGCCTCTATCACCTTTCAAAGTCACTACCTTCCGTTGCTTGCACTTCTTCTGATTCTGCCCAAGTCATTCATTGTCGGTTGGGTCACCCCAGTCTGTCCAAGCTCCAGAAGCTAGCTCCGCATCTTTCTGCTTTATTTTCCTTTAATTGTGAGTCGTGTCAACTTGGTAAACAAACTCGTACTAAGTTTTCCAAACGTATCAATAATCGGGTTGCGTCCCTATTTGACTTAGTTCATTTTGATGTTTGGGGTCCCTGTCGTGTCAACTCTGTTTTGGGATTTCGCTATTTTGTTACATTTATTGATGATCATTCTCGTAACACTTGGCTCTTCTTACTTAAAGATCGTTCTGAGTTATTTTCGACCTTTAAAGCCTTTTGTGCTGAGATTCAAACTCAATTCAGCGTTCCTATACGCATATCACGCAGTGATAATGCTCGTGAATATTTTTCTACCCCGTTCAAAAACTCCATGTCCTCCCTCGGTATTCTTCATGAGTCCTCTTGTGCTCACACACCCCAACAAAATGGTGTCGCTGAACGTAAAAACAGACATCTCATTGACACGGCCCGTACCCTTCTACTCCACAATCATCTGCCCTTTCGTTTATGGGGGATGTTGTTCTCACAGCTTGCTATTTAATTAATCGTATGCCTTCCTCTATTTTACAAAATCAACTTCCCCACTCCATTCTATTTCCCACTCAACCTCTTTGTTAAAAATAGGAAAATATCTTTAAGATTGCTAGAGATATGGTAATTGATTATAATTGATTATGGGTAGATTTATCTTCCTTTTATAGAGAAGACTGAAGGCTATATATGACCAATTCTTGTATAGTTTAAAATAAGAAAATAAAAAGAGGGTTTCCTCAATTTCTTCATGGTATCAGTAGGTTGATCCTAGGGTTTCCTTTTTTTTTTTTTTTTTTCTTTTTCCGGCGTCACTGTTCACGAGTACTGTTCACGTACACTGTCCATCGTCACTGTTCACGGGCACTGTTCATCGTCACTGTTCACGGACTGTTCGTCGTCACTGTTCACGGATACTGTTCACGCGCTCTGTTCATCGTCACTGTTCACGCATACTATTCATCGCCGCTGTTCCCTGCCATGGCCGACCCGAGCAGTAATCATCCTCCCCGCCCATCCGTCCACCCGAGCAGTAATCAAGTTGATCTTTCCCCGTCCTCGGACTACTTCGATCAGCCCTCTCAGAATGTTACTTTGTCTAAAGCCGAATATGCAGCTTTCCTCCAGTATCAGGCCTCTCAGTCCTCGTCATCTGCTTCCGTTGCTCATACTGGTAATTCTGTTGCCTGCATCACTCAGTCCTCACAATTGGGCCCATGGGTCTTGGACTCTGGCGCCTCTGATCACATTTCTGGTAATCCAAAACTTTTGTATTCTTTAACTAGTTCTCATTCTCTTCCTATGGTTACTCTTGCTAATGGTTCTAAAACTATCGCTAAAGGAATTGGACAAGCCTCTCCTGTTCCTTCCTTACCTCTGAAATCTGTGCTTTATGTACCGGGTTGTCCTTTCAATCTTATTTCTGTTAGTAAACTCACTCATGATCTGAATTGTTCTGTCACATTTCTTAATCATTCTGTTATTGTACAGGACCAGGGTACGGGACGGATGATTGGTACAGGACGTGAGTCACAAGGCCTTTATCATCTCACGCAGTCATTGCCTGCGGTCGCTTGCACCTCCACCGATTCTGCTGATGTTCTCCACAACCGTTTGGGTCACCCCAGTCTCTCTAAGCTTCAGAAGCTAGTTCCGCAACTTTCTTCATTATCTTCACTTCCATGTGAGTCGTGTCAACTTGGGAAACATACTCGTGTACGATTTCCCAATCGAGTCAATAATCGGGCCGCGTCCCCTTTTGAGTTAATTCATTCCGATGTTTGGGGTCCATGTCGTGTCAATTCTGCTATGGGATTTCGGTATTTTGTGACATTTATTGATGATTACTCTCGAAATACTTGGCTATTTTTAATGAAAGATCGTTCTGAGTTATTTCCTATTTTTCGAAAATTTTGTGCTGAAATCAAAACTCAATTTGATATTCCCATTCGTGTATTTCGTAGTGATAATGCTCGGGAATATTTTTCTGCTCCTTTTACCACCTTTATCTCATCTCAAGGTATTCTACATGAGTCATCTTGTGTCTATACACCCCAACAAAATGGTCTAGCTGAACGTAAAAACCGACATCTCATTGAGACGGCTCGTACCTTATTAATCCATAACCATATACCTTTTCGTTTCTGGGGGGATGCAGTTCTTACTACTTGCTATCTCATTAATCGCATGCCTTCTTCTGTTTTACAAGACCAAATTCCCCACTCTATCTTATTTCCCAACCAACCTCTCTATTCGGTCCCTCTTCGCATATTTGGTTGTGTGTGTTTTTGTCCATAATCTAACCCCGGGACAAGATAAACTTTCTGCTAAATCTACTAAATGCATCTTCTTAGGATATTCCCGACTTCAAAAAGGGTACCGATGTTATTCTCCAGTTAATAACCGCTACTTTCTCTATGCCGACGTCACATTCTTCGAGTCATCACCTTACTTCTCTCCTCATACCCCGACTCTTCCCGCCCCTTCTACGGTACTACCTGTTCCATTTTTTCATCCTCCACTTGAGACTGTCACCATCACGTCCTCTTCAGGTATATCACCGTCGTCCTCGTTCTCTATCTTCCGCCGGCATTGACACTGCAGCCACTGACTCACAACCTGCTCCAGCTCCTGCCCGTACATTGGACCTTCCTGGCCCAATTGCCACCAGTAAAGGTATTCGTTCCACTCGTAATCCACATCCTATTTATACATTTCTCAGTTATCATCGTTTATCTGCTCCATATTTTGCTTTTGTCTCCACCTTGTCTTCTGTTCCTCTTCCTAGAAATGTCCATGAGGCTTTGTCTGATCCAGGATGGAAACAAGCAATGATAGATGAAATGGCTGCTTTACACTCAAGTGGCACTTGGGATTTGGTTCCGTTACCCCCTGGGAAATCTACAGTTGGTTGTCGATGGGTTTATGCGGTTAAAGTTGGTCCTGATGGGCAGATTGATCGACTCAAGGCTCGCCTTGTTGCTAAAGGTTATACCCAGATATTTGGTTTGGACTATGGTGACACTTTTTCTCCTGTAGCCAAAATTGCTTCCGTCCGCCTGTTTCTCTCCATGGCTGCTATGCGTCACTCAGTGTTTAAAAAAACGGTTGAGGCGGCCGCCTCGCGGCGAAGGCGCCTCGAGTGTTTTCTGAGGCGCCCGCCTCTCTGCTCGTGAGGCGGCCGCCTCACCAGCAGAGGGTTTTTTTTTTTAAAAAAAAATTTCTAAAATGAAACGACGACTTTTTGGGCTTCCAAAACGTCGTCGTTCCATTGAACAACTGAGTGGCAGTAGAGCACCTGCACAAAAAAGGAGCATAGACCAAAGTAAGCTAATCTTGTACAAATAATGCAATTTATATAATCAAATTAAAAAATAATACGACTTTATGTTATTTGTTAGGGAAAGGGAATGCTCCACAATTAGTGGATGAAGACAATACAGTGAAGGAGGTTCTTTGGATAATGACCCATTTGATGATGACATAGATTTTGACCCAAGCTTCATGCCGCTAGACACTAATGATAGCTTATTTAGGGATTAGTTATCAATAATTTTTTGAACATACTATGAATTATGAAGAAAGTAATGTATTTTGGATTACTTATCAATAGTTTTTGAACATACTATGAATTATGAATAAATGAATGTATTTTGGATTATTTTTCCGATTTTCGGATCGAGGCGCCCGCCTCACCGCCTCGAGGAGGTCCGCCTCGCGCCTCAATGGCCGGCCGCCTCGAGGCGCCGCCCCGTATTTTTAAACATTGGCGTCACTGGCCACTCTATCAGCTGGACATCAAGAATGCCTTCCTTCATGGAGACCTCCAAGAGGAAGTCTATATGGAGCAATCACCTGGTTTTGTTGCTCAGGGGGAGTATGGTCTGGTTTGTCGGCTTCGTCGCTCTCTGTATGGTCTCAAACAGTCTCCTCGTGCTTGGTTTGGGAGATTTAGTACTGTCATTTAGAAATTTGGTATGACTCGTAGCGAAGCAGACCACTCAGTTTTCTATCGCCATTCCAATGGACAATGCATTTACTTGGTTGTATATGTGGATGATATAGTCATTACTGGAAGTGACCAAGAGGGAATTCGACAACTGAAAACACATTTATTTAATCATTTTCAGACTAAGGATTTAGGACTACTAAAGTACTTCCTTGGCATAGAAGTAGCTCAATCTCATACCGGTATAGTCATCTCTCAGAGAAAATATGCTATAGACATTCTTCAAGAAACAGGCATGTTAGATTGTAAACCTGTTGACACGCCCATGGATCCAAATGTTAAACTTCTGCCAAAAGAGGGGGAGCCATTGGAAAACCCTGAGGAGTATAGGAAACTAGTTGGAGAGCCACTAAAAGATCCTGGACGATATAGGCGGTTAGTTGGAAAGTTGAACTATCTTACAATTACTCGCCCAGATATCTCATTCGCAGTCGGTGTGCTTAGCCAATTCCTGCAAACTCCATGTGAAAGTCATTGGGATGCTGTCATACGTATTCTTAAGTATATTAAGAAAGCGCCAGGACAAGGATTATTGTATGAAGATAAAGGCAATACTGAGATAGTTGGATATTCTGATGCAGATTATGCAGGCTCTCCGTCCGACAGACGTTCTACTACAGGATATTGTGTTTTAATTGGAGGCAACCTAGTATCCTGGAAAAGTAAGAAACAAGCAGTTGTTGCAGGTCTAGTGCAGAAGCAGAATATCGAGCTATGGCCTTGGCAACATGTGAGTTAGTATGGTTAAAACAGTTGTTACAGGAATTAAAGTTTGGAGGTGGGACACAAATGAAGCTAATTTGTGACAACCAAGCAGCACTACATATAGCATCTAACCCTGTGTTTCATGAAAGGACCAAGCACATAGAAGTCGATTGTCACTTTATCAGGGAGAAAATTTTATCTGGATGCATGGTCACTAGCTTCGTCAACTCTGAAGGACAATTAGCGGACATCCTCACTAAGTCTCTTCGCGGTCCTCGTATTGATTTTATTTGTAACAAGCTTGGTGCATATGATCTATATGCTCCAGCTTGAGGGGGAGGTGTTAAAAATAGGAAAATATCTTTAAGATTGCTAGAGATATGGTAATTGATTATAATGATTATGGGTAGATTTATCTTCCTTTTATAGAGAAGACTGAAGGCTATATATGGCCAATTCTTGTATAGTTTAAAATAAGAAAATAAAAAGAGGGTTTCCTCAATTTCTTCACTCTTCATTTACCCCTTCGCATATTCGGTTGTGTTTGCTTTGTCCATAACCTGACACCAGGCCGAGATAAATTGGGTGCTAAGTCCATCAAATGTATCTTCTTGGGTTACTCTCGACTTCAAAAAGGGTATCGTTGTTATTCTCCCATTATTGACCGTTACATCATTTCTGCTGACGTTACCTTCTTTGAGTCATCCCCATTTTTCTCTCCAGATACACCGCTCATTACACTCCATCCAGAGGTTCTTCCCGTTCCATTCTATAGTCCTCCATCAGAGGTTGTCCCATTACCTCGTCCTCTTCAAGTCTACCAACGTCGTCCTCGCCCCCCACCTCTCCAGGCTAACTCACACCCTGCTCCAGCTCCTACCCCTACTGTGGATCTGCCTGCCCTACATGGTCCTATTGCCACTAGCAAAGGTATTCGTTCCGCTCGCAATCATCATCCTATATACACATTTATGAGTTATCATCGTTTATCTGCTCCATATTATGCTTTTGTTCCACCTTGTCTTCTGTTTCTATTCCTAAAAAGCTCAGTGAGGCATTATCCTACCCCGGGTGGAAGCAGGCAATGATTGATGAAATGGACGCCCTACACTCTAGTGGCACATGGGATTTGGTTCCATTACCGTCCGGAAATCTTGTAGTTGGCTGTCGGTGGGTTTATACAGTGAAGGTTGGTCCTGATGGGAACATTGATCGTCTTAAGGCTCGTCTGGTTGCCAAAGGCTATACACAGATATTTGGTCTGAACTATGGTGACACTTTTCTCCTGTGGCCAAAATTGCCCTTGTCCGATTGTTTCTCTCCATTGCGGCTATGCGTCATTGGCCCCTTTATCAGTTAGACATCAAGAATCTTTCTCCATGGTGATCTTCAGGAGGAAGTCTATATGGAGCAACCACCTGGTTTTGTTGCTCAGGGGGAGTATGGGTTGGTTGGTATGTCGGCTTCGCCGTTCTCTTTATGGTTTAAAACAGTCTCCTCATGCTTGGTTTGGGAGGTTCAGTGCTGTAATTATAGATTTTGGTATGACTTGTAGTGAAGCTGATCACTCTGTTTTCTACCGCCATTCCAATGGCAAATGTATCTACTTAGTAGTTTATGTGGATGATATCGTCATCACTGTAAGTGATCAAGAGGGTATTCGGGAGCTTAAAACACACCTATTTAATCATTTTCAGACTAAGGATTTGGGACGACTCAAGTACTTTCTTGGCATAGAGGTGGCACAATCTAACTCTGGAGTAGCTATTTCCCAGAGGAAGTATGCATTGGATTAAACTCCTACCAAAAGAGGGGGAGCCGTTGGAGAATCCCGAAGAGTATAGGAAGCTAATCGGAGAACCACTGGATGATCCTGGACAATACAGAAGATTAGTTGGGAAGCTAAACTATCTTACCATCACACGACCGGATATTTCTTTTGTTGTAAGTGTGGTTAGTCAGTTTCTACAAACCCCTTGCCAGAGTCATTAGGATGTTGTTATACGCATTCTTAGATATGTTAAAAGAGCACCAGGCCAAGGTCTATTATATGAAGACAAGGGACATACTCAGGTTATTGGTTATTCTGATGCAGATTGGGCGGGTTCTCCGTCCGATAGATGCTCTACTACAGGTTATTGTGTTTTGATTGGAGGTAATCTCATATCCTGGAAGAGTAAGAAGCAAGTTGTTGTTGCCAGGTCTAGTGCATAGGCAGAATATAGAGCTATGGCCTTAGCAACATGTGAGCTGATATGGTTGAAACAGTTACTGCAAGAATTAAAGTTTGGAGGAGGAGCACAAATGAAACTAATCTGTGACAACCAGGCAGCATTACATATCGCCTCCAATCCTGTGTTTCACGAGAGGACCAAACATATAGAAGTGGATTGTCACTTTATCAGAGAGAAAATTTTGCCAGGATATATTGCTACTAGCTTTGTCAACTCAGACGGTCAATTAGCAGATGTCCTTACTATGTCTCTTCGCGGTCCTCGTATTGATTTCATTTGTAACAAGCTTGGTGCATATAACATGTATGCTCTAGCTTGAGGGGGAGTGTTGGAATTAGTTATGTAGTGTGTAGTTGGTAGTTGTGGTGTTTTGTATTTAATATGATAGTTAATATGGTAGTTGTGTATTTAATATGGTAGTTGTATAATGCCTATATAAAGGCCTCTCATTGTAAGTTCTAAACCAAGCAAATGTTTATAGACATTTTCTTCACAAATTCTCACAAGAAGAAACAAAACAAGAAAAAAACTGCATCTCAATCTATAATTAGGAAATAGGAAGAATAAAGAAGTATCCTGAACTTGCTTTGCGACTGATTCAACCCTGCGGCCCTGCCAATAAGTATTTGGGATGTAGTCTAGAGTATTTCGATTCTTCTTGACTCATGGGAAAATCAGTTAATAAATAGGCTTTAACTTGTTATAATGAGTAAACGTGCATGGTTTTAGTTAAGATTATTGTTGGAATTAGTTGAGAAGCTAATTAGTATTTATTGTTAGATTATATTCAACCAAGCATTAATTGTGTAGTTGGTAGTTGTGTTGTTGTGTATTTAATATGGTAGTTGTATAATGCCTATATAAAGGCCTCTCATTGTAAGTTTTATATCAAGCAATTTTAATACACAATTTTTCCTTCACAAATTCTCACATGGTATCAGAGCCAATCTTTCTCTAGGTTATAGTATCTCACTTTTAGAGTCGTCGTTCAAGTCGGCGCGTGGGGAACACACACCGCTATATATGTGTGAGCCTCACGCGCCGCATCTTCTTTGGCAATCTTGACAATATCAGTGACGACGAAATGCTAATTCTTATCCCTTATTTGCACCAAGTTCCACATCTGACTTTTTTCGGGGTTTTGTTATGGGGTGATTTGGCAAGTTTTCTTTAGATGTTTTGATCTGTTCTGGAATAGTTTAAACTTTTCAGCTGTGCATTTTCCAGCGATGTTAAACCATCCAAACCTCCACATCTGTTCTCGTTGTGCATTCTCTCCAACGACGTTAAACAGCCAAGTCATCATATATGTTCCTGCTGTGCATTCTCCAGCAGCGCTTTAAACACCCTAGTCTCTCTATGGTTCTTGTGCTGATTTCATCTGTAACAAGCTTGGTGCATACAACATGTATGCTCCAGCTTGAGGGGGAGTGTTGGAATTAGTTGAGAAGCTAATTAGTATTTATTGTTAGATTATATTCAACCAAGCATTAATTGTGTAGTTGGTAGTTTTGTTGTTGTGTATTTAATATGGTAGTTGTATAATGCCTATATAGGCCTCTCATTGTAAGTTTTATATCAAGCAAATTTTAATACACAATTTTTCCTTCACAAATTCTCACAATTACGATGTTTGGAGTATATCACCATTGTTATAATTTCAAAACCAGCAATGGGTCTAAACATTCATTTTGTAATGAGCATTAGATAAAATCGAGTGAACACATAGAGTCTATGTTTTGATCTTCAAATCACATGATCCATGCCTGATATTTAGTAAATTGTAGCATTATTTGAGATGAACTTATGAATTCATGTATTCTCAATCGATTCTTTCACATTGAAAAAAAATGATGTTGTTTACTCTTCTTACATTTTCTTGTTTCTACTTTCAGAATTATGCAGGTGATAAAGAAATGCTTGGAAAGTGTGAACAGGTTTTTTCAGATGCCCTATGTTTTCAAAAGCCATTATTGTCATTTGATTGTTAAAGAGAAGGGCTCAAGGGTCAAAGCTGCAGAGATTTAACTAGGATTGAGTTGGGGGGTTGAGTTTTGACTCTTTAATGACATAGAAGACAGAAATATCAAAAATACGAAATAGGAATATCATTGATCATGGCAAATAAAGTCAGAAAATTAATTTAATCCAAAAATAATCTTAAAAATACTCAGATTCACCCACATGTGCAGACATGTACACGTACTAATCATTGCTATCTTGTTACGCTGAAAGTACTAAACAAATTTCCATATGATATGTAGTATCTACAATGTCAATTGCTTCTTGGTATTTTCTCATCTCTTGATAACGAGGTGTAGCTTGGCTGGATGTCATAGACCATATAGCATATCCCCCATAAAAGAAACAAATGCTAACTAATATAGTTTTTGATGGATGGAATTTAACTCTTGGAATAACCAACTGGTTTTAAATTTCCCGGGATTAGGGGTGGCAAATTGGGTCAGGCTTTGTTTATTCGATTTAATTCGATTCACATTAAAAATGATATGAATTTGGTAAATTTGATTTGTTTAATAAATGGATCAATTCGATTCGATTAGATTCGTTTATTAAACGAATCGAATATGAATTTGAGCTCAATGATTCATTTATTTGTTTAGAATTTGTTTATTGATTTCTTTTTGCTAATTTTTGTTATTTTCGATTAAGAATCGAGAAGTTGTTGCCCATTACCACAGAAAAAATACAATGCTGTCAAGATTTAGTGGATCGTTTTTAGTAAATCTATTACTTGTGTATTTAATACATATACGTATATGAAGAAGTAATTTAAAGAAATTATAGTAATTTATGTCGTTGAATCATATCACGATTAAACGAATATTCGTTTAGAATTTGTTTATTAAACGAATCAAATACGAATTCTAATATTAGAATTCGTTTATTGAACGAATCGAATGCGAATCCATCATATTTTAATTCGATTCGTTTAGGATTCTGACACAAATTCGATTTGTCAATTCGTTTTTCCACCCCTACCCAAGATGGATTGGTGCTCTTGATACCTGGACTGATTCTATTTTTTGGGTGACCTGATTAGGCGGCCTCGGTTTCTAAAACCTAGTATATGCAATTACATCGAATTGATGCAAGTCTCTTATTTGGCTACTAATGAACTTTGTATGATATAATGTAACAGTTTTTCCTGGAGTTGATGAAGGTTCCGCGTGTAGAACCTAAGTTACGTGTATTTTCATTTAGAATTTCCTTTTCTACACAGGTATATTTACAGACGATTTGCATATATAATTTCATGCTATTTTTATTGGCAATTTCTTGTACTTACTGATTTGTTTTTGTAAAGGTTGGTGATCTAAGACATAATCTGAATACCATTAATGAAGCTACTAGAGAGGTAACAATAGAATTAGCGTCCTTGTATATATGAACCTACAAAGTTTCTGCATTGTAAATGTCCTATATTTTCAGGTAAAGGAATCCATGAAACTACGTCAGATAATGCAGACAATTCTTACACTGGGAAATGCTTTGAATCAAGGAACTGCACGAGGTACCATTTGTTGGTTTTAAAATTAAATCATTTACAAATTTTGCTGCAATTTGGCAGTAATTCTCTTTTATTTTTATTACTATTGTTTGTTTAATTATATTTCTGTTGCAGGATCTGCTGTGGGGTTCAAATTGGACAGTCTTCTCAAGTTATCTGATACTCGTGCCAGAAACAATAAAATGACTCTAATGCATTATTTGTGCAAGGTATAATTGCCAAATTTTACCGTTTCAACTATGTATCTGGATCAAGGTGAAACCTTTGGTAGTCAAACTTGCCTACTGTTGGTGTCCGTGTCAATTTTCATTTCGTTATTGGCCTTGGTGAATGCTGTTGGGTGTAACTATTGTCCTGGAAAGCTGCTGCTTGATTTTCAATATTGACCAATGTCAAATGCTTCAGTAGCAAGGGTATTGATCCATAACATATTAAAGGAAAGAGGTTACTATTCAGACTAGAATCCAAGCACAAATCCAACTCCACTCACTTGTTGTGATTGCTCTTTTATTTGCACTCATGACAAATAAATAAATTAATTTAATGGATACTATTTGGTGAAAATAATAATAATGTTTCATTTTGTACTAAATGATTAATCAAGATAATTACATGCTCTACTTGTGACTTTATCCAAATTGCATTATGAACATGTATTAGCTCCCAAATCTCCTTGAGAATATTGTTTTATTTCATTTTTATGCTTTGGAGAATATGCGCCGGCACTACTTTTGATTTGTTCCAATGCTGAAACTGTGTTCAGTATCATGGTTTGAATTGTGTAGTGGTATTTTAAACTTCGTACTATGGTTGAAGTACTTAAAATAGTTTGTCTACAGTCCTTTTTGGTTTAGTTGTTTGACTATATAGTATTGTATTATGGTTCCTCCCGTTAGTTTTTCTGGATGTGTTGTCTGTTTGGTTGTTGCCATCTATTGTCTGCTGTATTATTGTCTTTTTCATTTAATATTTCCTTTTAGTGTTTGTTGTACGTTGTTTTTAGTATTCATTTCATGGTTATCGTGTCTCCATGTTGAATATCTTCTATTCAGTAATTTTGGAGTAAGATGAGTGTTCATGCGATGCCTTATTGTCCTTTTCTTTTCCATTAGCTTCTTGCTGAGAAAATGCCAGATTTGCTAGATTTCGACAAGGATCTTGTTCATTTGGAGGCTGCCTCAAAGGTGCGCTTTATCATTTTTCTTTCCTCCTTTTTTTATTGCTCTTAACGCATCATATTGTAGCCCTCCTTGCTATAGCAGTCCTTGTTGTTTCTAGTAACTTACTTCATATTAAATGACTAGATTCAATTAAAAGCTCTGGCTGAAGAAATGCAAGCTGTAAGTAAAGGTCTTGAAAAAGTTGAGCAAGAACTAACGGCTTCAGAAAATGATGGTGCTATTTCTATTGGCTTCCAAAAGGTGAGTTATGGTTATGGTACTTTTTTAATTTGATATGAGTCATGAGAATCTTATCTAGAAGAATATTCAAATAAATAAAATAATTTATAAATCAAAGAAAGACTCTATTGCTTAAGATTACAGCTTATTTGACTTTTATTTGAACACTCGTCTTAAAATCTATAATGCAATAGTTGTACATATTTTATTCAATCAATAATTTTCTGTTATTTCATTGAGAGACATTTTGTTATTCAAACTCCTGGGTAGGGCATTGTTATGTAACAAGGAACCTTTTTTTTTAGCAATTAATTAATTTATTGAACTCTTTCATAAGATACCATTAGTTATTTATTAGTGCCATGTGCTTTCTTGTTTATATTTTGTCTGCTAGGTACATAGGGACACCCTTCCTTTGGGGTTAATTTCATGGTTTCTTGACCTTACTAGCTTACATGAGCCTTTTTTTAGTACATAATCCAGGTCCTTTTTTTAAAAAAAATTCTAGGAACCTCCAAGTCTCTTTCTTGTATATATATTATATTATTGTGAGAATTTGTGAAGAAAATGTGTATTAACATTTGCTTGAATTTAGAACTACAATGAGAGACCTTTATATAGACATTTTTACAACTACCATATTAACTACACAACTACCACATTAATTACACAACTACACAACTACCATATTAATTGCTTGGTTGAATATAATCTAACACCCCCCCCTCAAACTCAAGGTGATAAAGATGAAACCAAATTGAGTTTGGAAACAAGTGCAGTGTAACGTCCCGAAAGAAAGGATTTGGTGAAGACATCAGCTAGCTCATTAAATACAGAACTACACAACTACCATATTAATTGCTTGGTTGAATATAATATAATAGATTATATTCAACCAAGCAATTAATATGGTAGTTGTGTAGTTCTGTATTTAATGTTAGTTGTTAGTTGTTATGTAATTAATGTTAGTTGTTATGTAATTAATATTGGTTCATTTGTAATGTCTATATAAAGACAATTTGTAATTCATATTGAATTCAAGAAAAGTAGTATATTTTTCTTCAACTCTATCCTATTTCGGTTTTTAACATGGTATTAGACGTCTGAGTTCCGATCTCTGGATATTTCCTTATCCCTGTCTTCAGACAAGTCTTATCTCATTGTCTCCGTTTCCAAACAAGTCTTATCTCCTTATTCTTGTCTCCAAACAGGTGTATCTATGCTCTGATACCATGTGAGAATTTGTGAAGAAAATGTGTATTAACATTTACTTCAATTTAGAACTACAATGAGAAGTCTTTATATAGGCATTATAAAAAAACCATATTAAATACACAACTACACAACTATCACATTAAATACACAACTACACAACTACCATATTAATTGTTTGGTTGAATATAATCTAACAATTATATTATATCATTACAAAGAATAGAGAATCCGAGTGCCCCTATAGTTTCTATAGATACTAGCTTTCACTTGGCGGACCACCATTGACTAGGCTGCCCCAAAGGGGATGAGAACAAGGCTTGTAGGCTGATAGAATCCTGCCCGAAAACTGTGAGAACCAAGCCCTTTAGGCTAATAGAACCAGACTCGAAGGCTAATAATTAAATGAATTCTTTATTCACTCACGCCAACGCGGGGAATCGAACCCAAGACCTACAATATGGAGTAGGGATGTCTTGACTAAGTGAGCCATCACTTGTTGACTGCAGTGCATGAGCATAATTATCCATAATATTACATACTTAAGATGGTTTGGTGTGATCACTCAAATGTGAAATATATTTTTTGAAGTAAAATTTAGGGGTGGCAAAACGAATCAACGAATCGAATTTGTATCGAATCCTAAACGATACGAATCGAATCGAAATGTGATGGATTCGTATTCGATTCGTTTATTAAACGAATCATAATATCAAGATTCGTATTCGATTCATTTATTAAACGAATCGAATACGAATATTCATTTAGTCATGATATTATTTAATATCATAATTTACCATAGTTGATTTACATTAATTCTTCATAAATATATACATATAAAATATATAATTAATATTTTTATTAAAAATACCTCACCAAATATCGAAAATATTATTTTTCCTATGGTAATTAGCCATAATTTCTCGAATCTTAATTGAAAAATAACAATAACTAGTAAAAGAAAATAATAAAACGAATCATAAACGAATAAACGAATCTATGAGCTTAAATTCGTATTCGATTCGTTTAATAAACGAATCGAATCGAATTGACCCATTTATTAAACGAATCTATTTTTTCAAACCCGTATTCGCTTTAAAGCGAATCGAATCGAATGAATAAACGAATCCTGACCCAAATTGCCACCCCTAGTAAAATTCACTAAAGGGAGAGGATTTTGCACCCAAATGCTATGCTTAAAGGTAAAAATGGTCTTTTTGCAGTTCTGTTAACCAACATAGTCAAGTTGATTATGAGACAGTTAGGCCTAGGGATCTCAGTGCTACTTCCAAAAAACCCAAGTGCTAATCTTTTGACATCTGTGGTCTATTGGTCATAGTCAAAAACATCAGACCTAAACATCGTTTAAGTTGTTGTTCTCTTGGTTCACATGCTATTTTCTCTCTTTCTCTCAAGATTACAACTTAAAACGATAATATGATTTCTGCAGTATATATGAGGTGCATCATTTGCAGTTGCACTGCATAGAAATTACAACTTAAAATGATAATATGGATAACTGCAGTGTATTTGAGGTGCATCATTCGTAGTTGCACTACATAGAAGGCTTTTTATTTTTTGTGTGAGAGATGCCCTGTAAAAGATGTATTTGTGAGCTTCTGTCGTTTCACGTTGTTGTACAGAAAATTGAAAGGAGAGAACTACAGGCAAAATGAGAGAAGTTTAGAAGAAATTTCTGTCTGTCTGATTAATAACAAAACATATGGCCATATCTCTAATGGGAAGTCCTTGAAAAAATTGGCAAGTAGAAATCTAATAAGATTTTTACTCTGAATAACTGCAACCTAAATCCGAACAAATTACGATAACTAGGGGAATCCAAATTTGATTCAAACAATTAAAAGACCAACTTAATTTGGGTAAAATACTACTCCACCAAAATAAAATAAATCTAATACATCGAATGTAATAAAGATATTATTACTCCTAAAAAGCATAAATTGTTTTGCATCACATGGGCTTCTGTTGAGCATGAACACAGAGTTATATAGCATGCCAAACTTGTTCTACACATGAATATATGAACTTAATTTTCAGGTGTTGAAGAATTTCCTTGACACTGCTGAAGCTGAAGTACGGTCTCTTATCTCTTTATATTCTGAAGTGGTGAGTCTCTACGCTTTTAGTTCTTTATAGTACTAATGTGCAGTTGCGTGCTGGTTTTCATACTAAGAATGTACTCTTTTGCAGGGGAGAAATGCAGATTCATTGTCCCAGTACTTTGGGGAGGATCCAGCTCGTTGCCCCTTTGAGCAAGGTCTGATACTTTTTTTTATGCGAGTCCCGTGATCACTTCCTGTGATCAACCTCTCATTGCTTTGCTTGGATGCTTACTGGTTCTCCTAATACAAATTGATTGAAAAATAAAAAACTTGCCTGGCAAAGAACAAGTATTGTTAGCCTAATTGCTTGGACGTTGCTGCCACAATCGAGGAGAGCTTTTATCTCCATCATAATTATGATCAAAGTACATGTTCTCATCAGTTGGTGATACTTTATGGCTTATGTTTGCAGTGACGCAAATTTTGGCCGTTTTCGTGAAGCTGTTCAAGAAATCACGAGAGGAGAATGAAAGGCAGGCTGATGCAGAGAAGAAGAAACTTGAGAAGGAAGCCATGAAAGAACGGGCAGCAGCTAATTCATCTGCAAAGAAAGAAGGCATTGATGTTGACAACTCATGGCCTAATTTTCAAAATCAGAAGTAGAATCTTAATCGACATCAATGTATATTGCAAAACCCAGCATATATACATACCCACAGGAGATTGAATAAAGATTCACTTTGTTCCAAAAGTCTGGGCTGACTTTATGCTGTTGGAGGTGATTTGTGCATAAATGCTCATCACCTGGAACGTTGCTTGCGCTGATGCTTCTTGAGTGTAGGCTCCATCGTTATTTTGCCGCAGAGTTCGAGGCAAAGTTCACTTCAGTTACACAGTTGGTGCTCAAAATTTGTACATCCTCTGCCTGAATTATGTTGGAATCTGTATATGGTACATAGACTGAACTTGTTTTCAACTTGAAACCTGATCAATATCCCAATCCCCGGCTTTCATTTTTGCTGCGGAGACTGGTTTCATTTTAAGTTTCCACTGTTATTTGTGAGCAAGCTTGCATATTTCTAGGTATTAAAAGGTTATACAGTTGTATATTTGTGATTACTGAAATAGTGATGGCATGTTGAGATTTCACACTAGCTGTTTAAAAATCGGGTCTAACCTGATGAATGTGTGCTTAGCATTTCTCATGTACCTTTTTTTAAGCATAAAATGATTTTATTTTATTTTTTGAAATCGTTGGAAATCCCGCCGTCAAATCATCCCTTTCGGGTTTAAGCGGAACATGTAAAATCTCCGTCTAGACTCTTATAAGAAATGTATTATCTGGATTCAGATCTTAAATCTTATACCACCAAATCATGAGACATAAATAAAATGAAGTTATGATATAGCAAATGATAACATATAACATGGCATTTGAATTTTATTTATTATTTATCTCTAAAACTTTGCATATGTTTACATGCCTATTACTTGATTTATAATTTAAACATTATTCATACATGATTATACGCATAAAAAAAAAAAAAAAAGAACAAAAAAAAGAGCAAGAAGGAAAAACATATCTGAATTAATCCATCACTAATTTATTTATAGAGACGTTAATTATTTTTATTTATTTATAAATCATACATGAATCTTGAATATCTCCACATATTAATTAAATAGAAACAAACACGTATTACTACACGAAACAAGCATCATGTCGTTGCAAGTGTATTTTTTCAACGACTCTGGTCTGTCGCCACTACCTAACTGGTCGGAAATCAGGGCCGGAGCTAAGGCAACTGCAACTTTATAAAAAAAATTTGCCACTTTAAGCTGTCAAAAATACTATTTTCCATTGTCTCTTGTTGTCATTTTTGCGATTCAATTTCAACTTATACATTAGTTTTGAGGGCAGAGATGGTTATGAGAAGAGTACACGTAGACGGCAGGCTGAATCCCTAATTTTGATTTAAAATTAAAGTCTCGAATTTAGAGAATTTTTAATTTTTAATGTATAATATGAGTTATATATATATTTTTTATCATTTATCGATAGAGATCTCATTTTAAGAACTCGCTCATGATCTTATAAAAATTAATACAACTTAACTCGTCCCCTGTTTGGGAGACAAACACAATTGAAAAACTATTGGATTGTTGGAAATTGATACCAGCACTTTACAAAATATAAAATATGCTTGAGATTTTTTTCCTCCTAAAATTTGGATCAAGATGAGAAATCTCGCTCATTAAACACTAATTTTCACCTTTTACTATTATTCAAACTCGTGTAATGGCAGGTACAAAGTGCATTTACTAGAACTCTGGCCACCGGTTTGGTTCTCGTAGAATCGGATGATTCCAACGGTTCGATTTCGATTCCGAACCGAAATTGTGGTCGGGTCTAGCATTTATTGTCGACCGCCTTGCAGCTAGGGCAAAAAGAAATAAAACACTAATGAGATAATCTCTCTGATAATCAATTTAGGTTTCATTTGGTTTAACTTTTCAAATATAGTTTCTTTAAGTATAATTTATATTAGTAGAGCTTTTAAAAGCTGAGTTTTTGATTAAAAAAAATTGAGTGTTTGGTTGTCGATGAAGTTTAATGGATAAGTTTTTTAAAGTTATATTATGAAAAAAATGAAATAATGTAGAGAAATGAAATGAGGATATTTTTGACAATTTAACTCTTTAATTAAATATCAATCTCTACTCTCAAAGACTCAAACACCCAAATTTTGAGCTTTTTTCTAGTGGATTTTTTAATCCTAAAAAACTATACTCTAAGGGTCTGTTTGGTTCAACGAAGGGGAGGGGAGGGGATGAATTTTAATGGAGGGGAGGGGAGGGGAAGGGAGGGGATAAATTTTAATTAAATATATGTTTGGTTCAAATGAGGGGATGGGAGGTGAGAGTTTTTAATTAGATATATGTTTGGTTCAAGAAGGGAGGGGATGAATTTTAAAACTAATTTACTATTTTATCCTTGTAGCCTTTTAAAAATAAAATTAAAACAATACAAACTTATATTATCTTTGAATTAAACAAAGAATGAAATTAAAATTAAAAGCTATACATAATACGTGTTATTAAAAATAAAATTAAAACAAATATAAGAGAAGAGAACATGAAGAATTGAATGGTGAAGCAAATATAAGAGAGATTTGTAATTAGGACAATTTTGGATTTTAATGTATAAGTAGGGATAATTTAGTCAATGTAATTAAAATTTTAATTACCCACATTCTCTCCCCTCCAAAACCCCCCACTTTTGGAGGGGAGCTAAAATTGGCTCATGAGTGATTTTGCTCCCCTCCTCTCCCCTCCACTCCCCTTAAAAAAGTTAAACCAAACAAACATAATTTAAAATAATCTCTCATCTCCTCTCCCCTTCCCTCCAAAACCCCACAACCAAACACACTCTAAATATAAACAAACACTATCAAAAAATTTGAAAATAACTTTGAGATTAAAAAACCTCTTTTTTCCTCAAATAATGCTATGTTTGGTTGGGGAGGGGAGAATAGAAAGTGAGCCAAGATTGATTCCTTCATTTAGTTGAATTTTAAAAAGGTCCATGATCGTGAGCTTCAACTCATTATTTTCCCCATGTGACAATAAACAATTCTCCTCATATAGGTGGTATTGCTATTAAACCTTGAGGAGAATAGCATAATTATTGAAAATTATCAAATATCTCTTGACTTGATTAAGTTTTAACCGTCATATATAATTTATTTTAGCCGTTGGTTGCAAGCTATCGGGAGATGATGTTGGCCTTGCTATGTATAACTCTATTCCTTTTGAGCACAAAGTTGTTTTTCTGAAAGATTATCTGAATCGGGTGTGAAGGAGGTTTTTGGGAAGATATTGGGGACTTGGTTTATGCATGTTGTTCATCTTATTTTGTCTAATATGTAAGACTTGGAATAATGGTATTTTGTTTTATGTGCAAGACATGAAACAAATAATGCAATTTTTTTAAAACATTAATTGTCTTGTGATAGATTTTTAATCATCTGTGTGAGTCAAAAAATCAAGCCAATGACAAATAATATTGTGAATTGATAACACATATTAATATTCAAAATCAAATTAATGAGAAAATGATAAGAAAATACATTTAATATATTTTTCAAATTTATTTACCTAAAACCCGTATTCATTATCTCATTCAACTAAACATATAATTTCTCACCTTTAAACTCATTCATCCTCTCTTTAATATCTCTTCATGATAAGTTCATTCTAACCTAATCTGAAACTACTCATTCTCACCTTGAACCAACGTATAGTAAAAGCTCGCCAAACGGGTCCTAAGGACTAGTCGAGGTGCGCGTAAGCGACACCCCGGTTATCAAAAAAAAAAAAAAAAAAGGGTCCTAAGGACTAGGTGATTGGTTGGTGCATAATTTCAACCAAGCAGGTAAGCTGCTTGTTTAGGTTAGATAAATTTTAGAGGTAAAACTTTTGAAGATTGACATTTTTCAGTCAATTTTCCCTTTTTAAAACAATTGAACTTTAGAGAAATTTCTATCAACATGAAAAAAAATAAATTCACAGTGATTTTTATTTCTTTATTTTATTGTTTCGTTTTTTCTACTTATTGTTGCCGAAAGCTGCTGTTTTGTTCCTTCATTTCTGGAGGTATTGAAGAAATAATCGAGTCTAATGATAAAAATTTAGGGGACTAAATAATAAAAAAAATAAAAAATTAAGAGACTAAAATATAAAAATGTTTATTTAAAAGCTATTTTTTATTTAAAAAAAATAATTACTAAATTCTACAAGACTAAAATTGAAAAAAATCTTAAATTCAATCATGACTAGAGCATCCTTCAGTCCTCCACCCCTGGAAACAAAGTTTGAAAAGTAAACCCTATTAAGAAACATTAAATTTTATGATAATTATTTTCTTTGAACATTAATTATTCATAATTTTGATTAAGCATATACTTGTGTCTAAAGCCAAATGAGCTAAGAAATGTTGAATTTATTTCCAAATCTTATCGTATTTGTATTTCTCATTGACCAAATGAGAGCTCTGATGCACCTTTATGATTTGTGTAATAAATAAAAGAGGTTTAGGGATAGTCAAATACAACAATGATTCCAAGAAATAATATAGTCAACTTGGTAATAAATTTTATAGACTAGCAGTTTCAAGATCAAAGAAGCAGGTAAATTCATACACGAAAACTATTTTACTTACATATATTTTTATCTCATATTTCATGTGATACTGTCACACGTCATCATAACATAAATCAAGAGATAAAATTATATTTAAACCATCACTTCAATCAATATTTATAATACATTGATTTTTCATATCTCGATATATACAATTCACTTCAATCAATGTTTAAATTACGTTAAATTTTCACACATCTCAATATCTACAACACACTTTAGTTAATGTTTATGATACATTAACTTCCACACATCTCGATCTTTATAATGTACTATAATTTCTACAAGATTCATATATGTTTTTTTTTTTGTGTTTCATGTATTTCATTATGAACTCATGCCTATATAAAGAGTATTGAGATGTATTAAAAATATACGATAGAATTAACAAAATATCGCACTCTTACTTTGATAGACGACTTTATTTAGTGGGATGGTGACCGTAACTTAACGGATTAAGCTGGTTTTGGTAAGTGTTTCTTGAATAATGCAATATATGATAAAGATTAGAATGATCTCATTGGTGTTTGTTTTATGATGTATTCATTTTAATCATATTTGTAAAATCTCTGTTTATGCATAATAAATTATTTTTCAAAAAAAAAAAATTCTTTATAAGCAATACATACATATGCATAAATTTGAATAACTAACTTATCGTTTGTTTTTTTTTTTTTAAATAAAAAAAATAAAAACTACAACAATACGCAGATCTATTTATATTTAGTTACAAAATAATTTTTCTAAAAGAAAACAACAACAAAAAATGGTGATGGTTAATTTTATAATTTAAAGACTTAATTAATTTTCAATTCAAAAGAATAGATGCATATAAAAGAGAAAAAAATAGGTAATCTTAATAATTGTATCTGTAGCTCAGTGATAAATCCGAACCCTTCAAATTCAGGATGTGAGTTCGAGCATTTAAGGAAGTTGATTTTCCTTTTAAATAAATTGGATATGTGATAGATATCTCTTCGAATATTACGGCAGGAGTATATGTGAGTTCGAACTCCTAATAGCTCATTGTTAATACATAAAAGTTGGATATGTGATAAATACATCTTTGAATATATATGTGGGAGTAGATGTGAGTTTGAGGCTCAATTTTCTCATGAAAAAATGGATACATGATTTATATCTCGGAGAAAAAAATAGATAATCTTAACAATTGTAATTGTAGCTCAATGGTAAATCCAAACTCTTCAATTTAAGATGTGAGTTCGAGCATTTAAGGTAGTTGATTTTCCTTATAATTAAATTAGATATATGATAAATATCTCTCCGAATATTACGGTGGGAGTATATAAGTTAGATATGTGATAAATATCTCCTCAAATATATGTGTGAGAGTAGATGTGAATTTGAGCCTCCAAAGAGGTTATTTTCCTTGTAACTCTTCGAATGTGAATTTGAACCCCTAAATAGGGCTCATTTTTCTCATGAAAAAATGGATACATGATTTATATCTCGAAGAATATGAGTATGAGACAAGACATATATACTTATAGATTGTACTACAAGTATATATGTACGTAAACTCCCCATTTAAAAAAATAAACAATTATACATGCATGTATATAAACCTAATCCAAATTATATGCATTGTTAATTAATTATGTCACATTTTACTTCTTTTTTGTTCCTACTTGATCAATATTGAATTTGAATTTTGAATGATAATCAAATTTCAAGGTGAAAATAGGAAGGAGCTAAGCATATTTGGCCTTCAAAAGACTATGTTTTTGGTGAACGGCCTATTAATTACTGTATGGGCCAAATTTGGTCCAAGGGTAAAACTGGTTTTCACCTTTTGCCCATCAGCATGTTAGGGCCGAAAATAAGGACCAAAGCCCAAAGAATTATGTATTATTTGATTACAATTAAATCATAAACTAATAAAAACCATGACCACTCCACCTAACTCTAGCATTAGTCATCCACCACTCCACTTAACCTAATTCTAGCACTAAACCCCACCACTCCACTTAACCTAATTCTAGCACTAAACCCCACCACTTCACTTAACCTAATTCTAGCACTAATCCTCACTTACTCCAAAACCATTACCAAATACACCAACATTAGATCATGTTTTATCTATAAATATGAAAAGAATACAGGAAGAATTCATTCAAGTCTCATTTCTCTCACACAAGCTCTCTGAGCCCCTCACTCCCACAGACACATATCACCGCCCTCACGGCCACTCAGAAAGGTCAAGGTAACTTCAAACCTTGCTTTTCACATTTACATATTTATTGTTCATTTCAGACTACTGACTTGGGCGTCGGAGTGCCCCCGGCACCCACCACACCGGTGGGCAGTCTGCTCCCGCTCACTCTACCTTTGTCTTGCAGGATCGCTGATGCCCCCAACCTACAAATTCTGATTGTGAACCTCGGCCGAAATCCAGCGTCCACAATTTGGCGCCCACCGTGGGGCCTTAGCGATTCATAGCAAGCAAAGACCAATCAGTCTACAATCCTTACAAACACAACTACTCATGGCTTCAAGGAACAAACAAAAATTAGACTTCATGCACTCGACAAGAGACCAAAAACCACAGCACATGAAAGAAGGAATTTGAGGCAGAGGCAGTGACTACCAAAGCTCCAATCCAACTCCCTCATGTATTTTACATACTACCCGGAGTGAAGAATCCACGTTATTATACATACTATTTGAATGAAATCCAACCCAGTCGACGTAATAAACATATGTAGTTGAAGTGCAATTTCAATGCGTCGTGTGGTAGAAGAGATTTATTCAGCCACGATTATAATTTGGAAGTTGAGGAGGCGCATAATTATGGAGCTGTGACATTTGGAGCTATGCTACCCATGCAAAAACAAAAGCCTGCAAACAAGCAGCTGGCATGGACAGCCACACGTCACTGATCACCTTTAACCACACACGACCACACTACAAAAAACCCATAGCCTCTCATGCAAAAATATTGCCCCACATCAAACAATAAGCATATAAGCCCACGAATGGCCCATGCATGGATGTTCAAAATAGAACATGTGTGCCACCCAAACGGCAGCCCGAAAGTACAATAATCACATGAAGACAATAAGCCCAAATGTAAGCCCAAACGGTAGATGTTGCATGATACGTTTTATGCTTCTTGCTTCATGGCCTAGTCACGCCAAACACGCCAGCCCGTTACATTTCTCACCAACAGTCCACGCCATCAACCCTCGAAATCAGCTTACTCGGCCCGTAGTCATCAGTCCACAATGAACACAACCGGCAGATGAGTCGATGCATCCAAGCCCAGCTACCAAGTCCAAGAACTTCAGTCAAAAGGAAGCTCAAAATAGCCCATGAGTTATCAGCCCATTAGCCACATAAATCAAGTTCTTCAAACAAGAATAATAGCCCACAAGAAGACCTCAATTTCCAATCAGACCCATACAATTAAAGTCCAAACACACTTCATGTGAGAAGAAGTCAACCCACTTGTCACAGCATGCGGAGCCTGTAGAACCATATGCCTAATCAGCCTAATAAACCAAAACAGCAAGTCGAGAGTCCCACATCGATTAGAGCATGAGAGGAACATAATTTTCAAGTAACAAAACTCTTCCCTCATCCCCTATGTCATTCCATGTGATTCCACCCCTCGCCAAATGAAAGCTGTAAAATGCCAATCCATGCGACTATATGTCGAACCAAGAATAAAACATTACAAGCAATCAAATAAAAATCAACATCCAAGAGCCAACAATCGAAGAGGGACCATTGGCCCAACTCACGCCCATCATCCGAATTGAGACTACCAAACCCAAACAAAGACTCAGTTGAGTGTCGTCCAAAATGAAAGTGACGAGTCCACTAATTAGAATCCCACATCGCCTATGAAATGGCAGATTAAGAGTTATGCTGAACCCATCAAGCTTCACATGGCTATTAAAGAAAATTCATCTGACAAAAGAACTCACATGCGACAAAGTGGAGATAAAGTGAGGCCAAGTCAAGTTAAATAACAGCTCTCTTCCCATAGTGCAAATGGAGCCCCACTCGACAAAACCACATACAACAAGCCAACTCGACAAGGTATCTTCACAAGAATCAATCAAGTAGTATGCGACCAAGCCTCTTGAAATCTTCAACGAAAAGAATCAGCTCATACAGCTACGTATACCACTCAATGTCGTGCCATGCATATGTTAGCTCATATACCTTTATAATGTGGCCCTTCATACATGCAAGGTGTGATGGTAACACACGAAAGCCATCAAAGAAAGAGGCGACTCCACGTGATGAGAAAGAAAACCCAATTACCAGCATGAGACAAGCAGCTGAATTTGGTCCAAGATGAGGCCCATGTTCGGATCAGGAAGGTTGGCCCAACTTCAAAGGCTGATCTCAACTGGCAGCACACTGCCAGGAGGCTCCATACGACACTACATGAAGCTCAGAAATTAGAAAGATGGTTCATACTACATTACATGAAGGCTCAGAAGACATTGAAGGATAGTCACCCTCTAGAGACAACTCAGATGAAATTTCATCTCCAAATCACATGAAAGGTTAGACATCATCTTCATGCTACGTTGATTTAATATTGCCAACTCCATACTACATAGGGAATCTTTTATCATGCCTAGTAAAATGAAAAACTATGGATCTCCTTTAGGTCCAATCGACCAACCTTTATAAGGTTAGGTAGTATGAAAATTCTATGTGACTTTTACTAAAGTTAATTCAACTGTAGTATCATTGAGCTTAGTCCAGTCTTGTATAATTAGTAATGACCTTGATAGGCGTCCATCTCTTCCATACTACATATGAAGATAATCATCTCCACACTACCTATGGAGATTATCATCCACTCTAGACTATATGGATGGATTTCCACAAACTCTAGAAAGCATAGAGAAAGCCCCATAAACCTCCATCAACTTCATTCGACAGTAGTCTCGTAGAATGAAGGTGACATTGATGGCTTTGATCAAGTTTATCTATTATAGTCTCTTGGACCTTCATCAGGTCCATTCGACAAACTTCATTCGACAGTAGTATTATAGAAGTGTGATGAGTAATGACCTTGACAGATATTCTTCAAGTTCATTCTACTATTGTCTCATGGACCTTCATCAAGTCTATGATAGTGGTGACCTCGTTGGACTTCCATCAAGTCCAGTCGACGAGTCCAGTCGACAGTAGTATTATAGAAGTGTGATGAGTAATGACCTTGACAGATATTCTTCAAGTTCATTCTACCATAGTCTCATGGACCTTCTACAGGTCTAGTATAGTGAGTAATGACTTCCTTGGACCTTCATCAGGTCTATTCGACAACTCCATTCGACAGTAGTCTCGTAGAATGGAGTTGACATTGATGGCTTTCATCAAGTTTATCAATTGTAGTATCTAGACCTTCATCGGGTCTAGGAGAGTGAGTGATGAATTCTTTGGACTTTCATAAAGTCCATTCGACCGTAGTCTCTTAAATCCTCATCAGGAGAATGAGTAGTAACCTTGATAGACATTCATCATGTCCATGCGACATGTTCATTCGACAGTAGTCTCGTGACCTTCATCAGGTCTTGTAGTTTGAAGATTCTCATAGATAATCATTAGGTTCATTCAACTGTACCTTATGGACCTTCATCAGGTCCATTAGATAATCCATTCGACAGTAGTATCATGGACCTTCATCAGAACTAGTAGTATGAGAAGGAAACTCTCATAGATATTCTTCAGGTCTGGTAGAGTAAAAATCCTCATTGACTCATATTGGATCATGTAGAATGAAAAATGGAGACCCTCGTGGATCTTCATCATATATGGAGTGTGTAGACTCCCCTAGTCTTTGGACCCGTAGTATGAGGAGTATATTGACCTTCATCTGGTTCAGTCGACTGGGAACATCCCCCCATAGACTCATGTAGAGTCAATTGATCATCCAGATCATCATCTGGTTCAGTCGACAAGGGACATTCCCCTGGACTCATGTCGAGTCAATTAAACTCCTGAACCACCGTTTGGTTCAGTCGACAAGGGACATTCCCCTGGACTCATGTCGAGTCAAGTAAACTCCTGAACCACCGTTTGGTTCAGTCGATTAGGGACATTCCCCTGGACTCATGTCGAGTCAAAGCATACTTCTGAACTACCGTTTGGTTCAGTCGACAAGGAACATTCCCCTGGACTCATGAACTCCTGAAACTCTATTATAAAAACTTCCTCAGATGCATGCAAACAGAAACCCACGTTTTTGTATATATTTTGATATGACATTTGGCAGAAGGTAATACACTCTTACACTCTTTTTTCACATACGGCACGGATAAATATACTCTCTAAAACAAAAATTCTTTGACTTAGAGAGTAAGGGACAAACTGTATGGGCCAAATTTGGTCCAAGGGTAAAACTGGTTTTCACCTTTTGCCCATCAGCATGTTAGGGCCGAAAATAAGGACCAAAGCCCAAAGAATTATGTATTATTTGATTACAATTAAATCATAAACTAATAAAAAGCATGACCACTCCACCTAACTCTAACATTAGTCATCCACCACTCCACTTAACCTAATTCTAGCACTAAACCCCACCACTCCACTTAACCTAATTCTAGCACTAAACCCCACCACTCCACTTAACCTAATTCTAGCACTAATCCTCACTTACTCCAAAACCATTACCAAATACACCAACATTAGATCATGTTTTATCTATAAATATGAAAAGAATACGGGAAGAATTCATTCAAGTCTCATTTCTCTCACACAAGCTCTCTGAGCCCCTCACTCCCACAGACACATATCACCGCCCTCACGGCCACTCAGAAAGGTCAAGGTAACTTCAAACCTTGCTTTTCACATTTACATATTTATTGTTCATTTCAGACTACTGACTTGGGCGTCGGAGTGCCCCCGGCACCCACCACACCGGTGGGCAGTCTGCTCCCGCTCACTCTACCTTTGTCTTGCAGGATCGCTGATGCCCCCAACCTACAAATTCTGATTGTGAACCTCGGCCAAAATCCAGCGTCCACAATTACCATGAAAAAATGGATGCAGAGAATAAAGAGCAGTTATAGTCAGACTGATGCTGCATGTTATATAGCTTGGAATAATATTTTCAAAGTTTCACCAGTGGTTGAAAGAAAATGACAATGTTGATGGAGATCTCTTTGACTGAAGAATTTCAATAATTCGATAAGGGCAGGGAGGGAATCTTCCCTTTTGGGAGGATCATATTTTCTGAAGTATTGGATAGTCATCGGGGAGGGCAATTCAGACCCGGTTCTCCGTTCCGGCTGACCAGAGGACACAATACGATGCAAATCTCGGAGACTGATCATATCAGAACCGAGTCCGACCACTTCAGCTCGGTAGCTCGCTTCAGCTCTGACTTTCTTCCTGGATTGGGACGAACGGCTCAGATATTTCGGATCAGGTCTGCAGTATCTTTTATTATTCGGAAGACCATCCAGTCGATCTCTTGAAGACCGACGCGTGGTTGGGGTAGTTTAGACTTTTTCTTCTAGCACATCATAACATCATTTGAAAGCTCTTTACAGGCTGTCATCATTAATGATAAAGTGTGGCAGTGTACTTTTCGGCGTGATGTGATAGGAAGTCAGACAGCAGATTTAGCTTTCAACGAGACAGTTGGGGCAGAGAGCTTGTTAAATCATCAGAAATCTGTGGCGCTGACGTCGTAAAGATATGAGAACAATATCTTATATTCGTTAGTATATAAGGGGAAGATGAATTCATTTGTAAGTTGGGAAAATTTTCATTCGAGTATTACTTGTAAGAACCAACACAAAAGTGAACAAACAGCTCGGTTTTCTTCAGTTCTGACCATAAACATGTCGGCCGAGCTCGTTTTGGCAATAAAAGCAACCCCTCACTTTGTGCCTGTGGACGTAGGCTGGACTTGCTCCGCCGAACCACGTTAAATACTCTTTATCGATTTTTGTATTTATCTTGCCTTTCGTTATATTTTCCTTTGGTCTCCCTATAACCAAACAAATTTAAGGTTGAAAGAGGATTGTCTCGGGAGGGTTATCTCAAAACTATCACTGGGACGAAAATCACCCGTCAACTGACAAATTTGATGATCAGTGTGATGAGGGTATGTGGAAATAAAAAAAAAAAATTCTATATAGGAATTTAAATTAGTCAGTTGGCTAAGTAATAATATTATATTATGTAAGAATTTGTTATAAAAAATTAATATTTAAAAAAAAAACATTATGATTTCTCTTCTCAAGAATAATAGAATCTATGTATATTTAAAACAATAATAAAATTGAAATTAAAAATTTTGAATCTCTCCAATAATTCATAGATCAAACCCTAAAGAGGCGGAGAGTAACATATTATAATGAAACGGAAGAGAACATAATGAAGAACAATGTACCATAATTTTATTGTTTGGTAAATAAAATGTAATAGAATTGAATACAAGTAAATAGGTTTTAAAGACAATTGTGTAATTTTAGATTTTAAAAGTAAAAAAAAATATATATATATTTTAATATTATTTTTCTACGAACAAATTTATATTCAAATGTAATATTATTTTTTAAGTTACATTTCATTCACAACCCTCCAATTTGGCTGGCTCGTTTTCAATGGTTGAACTTTCATCCCCTTACACTCCTTTTCATCTCATTTTATCAATCCAAATAATACATTTTAAATATTTTAAATATTATTTCATCTACTTACATCAATTCAAATATATCATAAAACTAAAGGGTGTCATAATCCCTATAAATATTTGCAAAATCTGTTTTTTTTTTTTTTTTCACTTAATAAGATATGATGACATAATGAGATTTTTGTGTAAATTAAAATCACAATTTTAGCCATTATATATTCATGAGGTATAGATTTGAAACCTCAATCATTTGCACTGGAATCTTAGGTCAATTTTTTTTTTTTTTTGGAAACGATGGAAACCCGCCACCAAACCACCCATTCTGGGCCGCGGCGCAGGTAAAACCACCGGCTGTCCCAGACTCTTACAAGAAGTGCACCCCCTGGATTCGAACCCATAACCTCAAGGTGAGATCCTGGACCCTACACCACCAAGTCACACCCCTTTGGGACATCTTAGGTCAATTTGCTAATCAGAAAGAATCAAAGTACAAAAAAGTTTAAAGCAAAATGCATGGCCACACCACTTAATTAGCCCCTTAAAACTTAATTAAAAATAATTCAAGCATATAAAAACTTAATTAATTCACATATTTATATTAGATAACACCTGCGCTACGCCACTACCTAATCCTTATTTTGTTTTCATTTGGACTTCTCCTGTTTTCTCAAAAAGAAAATGCCAAGATGGTTCCTAGGAAGCCATTAATATCATAATCTTTTTATTTATTTTTTATTTTTTAAATTACCTCATCCTTTGAATTACATCGATCCCATGCACTTATTTATAAACCTTTCATTTCCCAGCAAGATTTCAAAAGTTGAATATATTTTGTATCAGAAATTAACAAGCATTCAAACCCTAATCTCTATTCTCGTTAATTTCTTGATTGTCCTTTTTTTTGTTTGGCTTGTATTAATTCGCAAAATGGGTAGATCTCCATGTGTTGATGATATTAGCAGCTTGAAGAAGGGACCATGGACTCCAGAGGAAGATCAAAAGCTTGTTGATTATATTAACAGACATGATCATGGAAGCTGGAGAGCTCTTCCCAAGTTAGCTGGCTTGAATAGATGTGGAAAAAGTTGCAGACTCAGATGGATAAATTATCTGAGGCCTGATATCAAGAGAGGAAGAATTTCTGAAGAAGAAGAGCGTGTCATCATTAATCTTCATTCTGCTTTCGGAAACAAGTACTTTTAATTCAACACTGTTACTTTATCCAAATTATCAAGACTTGTCTTTAATACTAATTGATTTGGAACTCTTACCTATCAGTTTAAGTTTTTAGGGTTTTTTTTTTGTGTGCAGGTGGTCGAAGATTGCTAGTCATCTTCCAGGACGGACAGATAATGAAATAAAGAACTTTTGGAACACCCATATAAGAAAAAAGTTTCTTCAAATGGGAATTGATCCTATCACACACAAGCCAAGAACAGATCTCAGTCACCTTCTGAATCATTCTCAGATGCTTTTCTCATCACCATTTAGAAATTTGACAGCAAGTCTTTGGGATAATAATATTAATGCTCTTAAATTGCAAACATATGAAACCCAACTAGCAAAAATCCAGTTGTTGCAAAATCTATTGCAGCTCATGAACACAAGCACAATTATTTCAAACACTGAGAATCATTATGGTGTTTTAGGGTTTGATCATCTAAATCTTAACCAGCTACTTCCAAACGTTAAGGCTCAAGCAACTGGTGAACTCGAGGCTCAGACCAATTCATGGTCATGGTTAAAAGCTGGATTAATGGACCAGCTAGAATTAGGTCTTGATCATGATGTCAGTAACAAGAGCAGTTTGAATTTGAACAATTCTTCTCATAATATTCAACAAGAAAACAAGCTTCCTTCATTAATACATGCTTCTTCTGATGAGACTTCAAGTATCAGACAAATGGAAAAGAAAAGCAGTGAAAGTGAATCTCATGATCACTTGGCAGCATTTGAAGCCTGGGAGAAATTCATGGATGGTGAAACCAGTGAGTCCTTCTGGAAAAATATTCTCGAGTAAGTACTTGTGCTTGAAAAAATATTCATATAAATTTCCGGCTGCATGCATTTTGCTTAATTAATTATTTCTGTTATAAGAAATGATTTTTTTTTTAATCAATTTGCAGCTTGACACAGTCATCGTCATCACCATTCTCATGGTAGATCTTACCTTCATTTTACCAAGATTATTGTATGATCAACTTGATATATATATATATATAATATATATATATATATATATATATATATACGGCCAAGATAAATGTCTCAATGGACATAAAATTTTTTTTTTTTTTTTTTTAATTGGAGGGGTCTTTCATTTACTTTTGTTCATTGATCCAGCTTGTGATTCAGCTGCATATGTATACTCCACGAAAATTAATTTACACCATTCTCTGTAAGAAATATATAATTTGTGAGTCATGCGGATGGCAATTTCCGGATCCGGATCCGCAAGCAATTCGGCGGACCCGGGTCCGGATATAGACCCGGTTAAGCCTTTCGGGTCCGGACCCGAGTATACCCGGAATGGACCCGGGATCCACAACTGCACACTTCTTCTTTTTTTTTTTTTTCTTTCTTTTTTTTATACCGGGATCCACAATATACTTGGCCTCTGACAAATCATAAAAAGAAATTGGACTTGTCATTATGAACTCATTTTCTTTTCCTTTCTCTTTAGATTTAATTAATTCAAAATTGCACAAACAAAGAAGATAAAATAAAATAAAAAAATACAATATTGATTGATATTTTAACTTATTAATGTACCCAGAGACAACAAAATGAACAAAACCTGAAAGAAAATTTCATGTACTTTCCGACTAACCAAACAGCAAAAAAAAAGAAAAGATATAGACTTTTGGAGGGAGAAAATAAATTAAAGACAAAAGAATACCTGAAGAAGAAAAAAAAACAAACCTTGATGCTTTGAACAGGGGGTTTGTTCAAGCGGGGAAATGACCGAATGAGGGATTTAGGTTTAGGGTTAATTTGTTAAGTTTTTTTTTTTTAATTATACCGGGTCCCGGGTACCCGGGTTCCGAATTATCCGGACCCGCATCCGGACCTGGTATGATGCGGGTCCTCTAAAACAAGACCCGGATCCGCAAATATTTTAAGCGGATCCGCGTCTAACCGGACCCGGGCCGGATCCGGATCTTCTTGCCATCCCTAGACTCATGCATGTTCCTTCACAAATCAATTGTACTCCAATGAAGTACCTGTTAGAGTGTATGTCATAAAACCAGTTATAGATGTAATGGTTTAAAGCATAATGTTTGTAATATAGTTTATTATTTATTAATAAAAAGACATTTGTTAACTACACATTATAATATCCATATTTTATGTGTATGTCCTGAGACATTATGTCAAATGAATATTATTAATCCAAAAGACGTTTGCGATTACGAGAGTAAATAATATTTATATATGTGTCAGATTAGTAGCTATATATACTATCAGTTATAGCTTTAGTTTCATTACTCTTCCACCTCAAGTACTTTCATATACTCGTATACGTGGGATTTGGCAATCAAACCAATCACTGTAAATATTTTTGGGTGATTTCACTGTACATTTCAATATTTATTTGATAAATTCTAAAACGAATCACCTAGCGTCACCTGAAAGACGGTTTCTGGCACCGCCGCTGATTTTAAACGTTTAAGCTTAACGGTGCCATTTTTTGAAAAATCAATTTTCAAATAATAAAACTCTAATTTCTACAATTCTTATTAGTTTTTCATCAAATTTACTATTTAGAAACCTTTTCTATCATTTAAAAAATATTTTCTTAAAATCAATTTGTTCAAATGCCAAAAAAAAAAAAAACACTAAATTTACTTAAATTTATAATTTCAAATTTTCTATCGGTTAAATAATCTTCTAGGTCCCTCCTGGACACTAGATGCCTGACTGGCGCCTGACTAGCGCTTGTCACGTTTTAGAACATTACTCTTTACTTAATTGGTTGAGCATGTTAGGAATATATACACACACTTGAAAACTTAATTCAAACGACAAACATATTTCTATGTATGTGAATAGACACATTTTATCCCTAGAGCTTTTAGCATATGTAAGCTCCATTTGGTATAAAAAAAAATTTATTTTTAACAGACAAGTATTTAAGGTTATGTTATGAAATGAATGAAATAAAATTATGAATATAAATAAGCATAATTTATTTTTTTTTTTAAAAAGTTCTACAACATTTACTCTAAAAACTCAAAATTTGAAATTCTTCTAGTAAATATAAAATAGATTTTTTTTAATTGTTACGGAAAACAATGTACACCTTATAAGGAAACAATCAAATACGTAATCTTCGTTAAATTTCTTATATTACGATTATGAAATTTCCATGATTATTGTAAATTATTAGTATTATTTCTTTCATTAATTAATTTCTTATATTGTCTATATAAAAGTTACGTACATTATTCTAAATACAATTTAGAGTCACGAATATACAAAATTTTCTTCATGGTCCACAATCGAGATTTCGTTGAGAGGGGGTACTAGTGATTTTGCAAAATAAAGAGGTAGAGTGAGTGTGGAGGGTCTACCCACCGGTGTGGTGGATGCCGTAGGCACTCCGACGCCCAAGTCAGTAGTGGAAATGATTTATTAATGCCATAGGATGAGGGGCAAGGCCTTAGATTACCTTGATACCCGTGGACTGCCGTGGGGGCGGTAGATGAGAGATACTGAGAGCTATGGAGAGAATATTATTGAGCTATAAGAGTTGTGATTGCCCCCTTCTCTTCTAGATCTCGGTTCCTTTTATAGGCTATTTGAGGTGAGATTCATGAATGCGTTAATTGACATACGTTTTGTGTGTTGGTAATGGTCGTGTCATGAAGAAGTATTATGGGCAGTCATGAAGACTGAAAACAGCTGGGTTATGAGGGGTATTTATGAGTCTGAGCATTTCGTGGGCTGACGTACGGTGGGCCTGAGACATGGTCTTGGTATGGCATTTTACTTGGGCTGGTGTAACAACGTTGGGCTGATATTCACTCCTTAAATTGGACTCCCATGTTTGCAGGATGATAGCCCTTTATTGTGGGTTTGAGAGGGCGACTTGGGCCTGGATCTCATTTTGGGGACTATTTGGGGAGTCTGTGGTGCATTTAGTATTGAACCTGAAACAAAAGGTCGAAATTACCCTTATACAAAATTTGACATGTATAGTATGAGGATTTTTTTTCCCTCTAGCCCTTCGTCAGCCACCACAACCAATTTTTGGGTTACTTTCTTTGATTTTATCTTCGGGTTTTCACTTATTTTTTGTTTTTTTTTTTGCATATTCCCAATAATCATGCTTTTTTTTTTTTTTTTTGCACATTCTGGATTATTTTATTTTATTTTTTTTGTTTTGTTTTTGAAGTCTCTCGAAAATTGGATTACTTTTGTAAATTTTTAGAAATTGTGTTAGTTTTTACAGATTCTTGAATATTGTGCTATATTTGCAGGTTCTAAAAAATTAGGTTATTTTTACACTGTGTGTTTCTAGAGGCTATTTCTACAGACCGTGAATATTTTTGATTTATTCTTGCTGTTTTATATTACTATGGAGAAATTAATCAATTATATTAGATGGCCATAATAATTATATCTTGTGGGTATCAGCTTTGTGCAGCTGCTTTCAAAGTAACGTTATATCACTTGTGATATTGAAGAAACGATTCAAAGTAAAGGAGAAGGTTCTGAAAATTTATTGATCGCATTGAAAGATTGCGATCATTTGGTTTCTAAATTTATTTGTACTAATTATACGTCTCTAATTTGAGCGATTTGACACAACCAAATCTTTGTAAGATTTTCTTATTCATCGATATATTGCGAATGATGTGTCACATTTATGTAATATATAAATAAAATACATTAAGAACTTGGTTAAATATTTTCCTATTTTCACTTAAATATGCAGTTTATATAAGATGGAATTGTATCTTTCGGAATCATAATAGGAGAATGATATAGATGCAGCTTCTTTTAGAGACCGACAAATTAAGGTTGATTCAGTTGTAAATTGAATTAATATGATAGAAAAAGACTGAATCATGGCTTTACATAATAATTTTGAGGCCACTCAAACCTACTTGCTCCGTCAACATCCACTGCACAGTCGATCTGACAAGTTTATCGATCTCTGAAGAAACTCGCCACAGTACTGCTAGCAAGAACACATATACATTAATTCCTTACTACTACTGAATTTAATCAGAATATAATAGGGGTGGCAAAACGAATTAACGAATCGAATTGTATCGAATCTTAAACGAATCGAATCAAAATGTGATGGATTCGTATTCGATTCGTTTATTAAACGAATCCTAATATCAGGATTCGTATTCGATTCGTTTATTAAATGAATCGAATACGAATATTCGTTTATTCGTTTAGTCAATGATATTATTTAATAAAATAATTTACCACACTTGATTTACATTAATTCTTCATAAATATATACATATGAAATATGTAATTAATATCTTTACTAAAAATATCTCACTAAATATCGAAAATATTACTTTTTATATGATAATTAGCTATAATTTCTGGAATCTTAATTGAAAATTAACAAGAATTAATAAATAAAACGAATAAACGAATCCTAAACGAATCAATGAGCTTAAATTCGTATTCAATTCGTTTAATAAACGAATCGAATCGAATTGACTCATTTATTAAACGAATCCATTTTTTCAAACTCGTATTCGCTTTAAAGTGAATCGAATTGAACGAATAAACGAATCTTGGCCCAATAATATATTTGCAATAATTATTGTCATTTGCATGGTCTATTGGTGGCGTTGGACATACCCGAAAACTGTTTAGTGACATGAAACTTAATAATATTTCCCCTAATTCATATTCATATAGCATTTTAATTGATGGCCTCTTCAAGAATTAATAGTTGTGTTTCGATATAACCGGGATCGAGATAAGAACAGAAATGCACTTGTTGAGAATGTCAATTTGAAGTGTGATTGTTACGTTAAGAAGTTGATAATAATTAGCTTATAGGATTTGATTACCACAGTAGTTTCAATTATCATGTTATTTCATCTTTCTATTTAAAGGTTTAAGCTAAATTGATAAATAAATTTGTGATTTTTTTATCACCCTAAAAGAGTTAGTTTATCGATTATTTTGATATCAGATTATGATTTGTTACTAGAGTTTATCCTCAGATTATGATCATTTTACTGTATATTTATTTTATTTAAAATCTATTTATTTATTTCTGGTTTTTTTATTTTTAAGTTATATTTATCATAAAGTAAATATTATTTTTCCCCCTTAAAAATTAACTCCAAAATTAAAAAATAAAAAATAAAAAATAAAAGAGGATATTTTGAATAAGTTTTTAAAGTACAAAGACTCGCCTAAGGAAATTTGCCTTACTTAATATTTCCACCCTCATATCAAAACCAAATTGAATTGAAATTTGATAAAAATCGAATGTTTCCGAACTCACAATCGAATCGTTTGGAAACCAAATCAAAATATAGAAAAATAAAACTGAATCCGAAATATTTATCCCTATGTAAATCCAACCGCCTAATAACACAAACCCAGAAAAATGTATAATATATAATACTATAATAAATAATGATAATAATAATTAAATAAATATTTATTTATTTATTTTCCTCTCATATTTATTTCAGTAGATAATAATATATTTGTTTCACCAATATCTAATAAGCGGGTGATTTTACATGAGAAGTCTGGACAGTTCACTCACCCGCCGCAAGTATTCTGTATCGCGGCCTCCAGCCTCGCCGTCTCCGGTGATCAGAAAACTCAAGGTAACATCTAACATCTGATTATGTATAGCTTTAACTTGGGAGAAGATTAAAAAAAAATTGTATGATTGACAATTCAACTTAATTATAGTGTATATCTACAGAATATGTTCAATATTTCTCCGGGGGGCGTGGCTTACTGGTGTAGGGTTCGGAATCTCACCTTGAGATCTTGGGTTTGAATTTAGGGAGTGCGTTTCTTGTAAGAGTCTGAGACAGCCGGAGTTTTACATGCTCCGCTTAAACCCGGAAGTGGTGGTTTGGCGATGGGGTTTCCAACGATTTCAAAATAATAATAATAATAATAATATAGTTTCTTCTTAAAAGTTTGTGAGAGAGTTGTAGTTCTCCTATTCTAAGAGAGTGTGAGATTGTTCGCTCCTTGTGTTTAGAGAGTGTTGTAAAATTCTTTCCACTATAGTGGAATCCTTCTATTTTTTTTCCCATGGATGTTTCCCTCACATTGAGGGTTTTACCACGTTAAATATGTGTCTCATTGCTTTATTTTATTGTTAATATTTATAGTAGGCTAAGCCTCCTAATTTTTATTGTATTATTATATGGTAGGCAACGCCTCCTAAGCTAACAATTATTCTCAATTTCTCTTTACTTACGTGCCAGCTTCAACACACAATCCTCTAACAGTAGTATCAGCACTTCAGGTTCATGGTTATTGTTCACATAGACTATTCACATATACGATATAGTACTATTCACGTATACGATACTATTCACGTATATGATACTATTCACATATTCAATACTATTCACTTATACGGTACTATTCACAATGCAATAGTAAAAAACTGGTTCAAGTGAGAAGCTGATCGTCATAAAAAACATGGCAGGAAAGTTCGAAATTGAGAAGTTCAAATGGAGCAACTTTTCCCTATGGAAACTTAAAATAAAAACAATCTTGAGAAAAGACAATTACTTGGCGGGAATTGGGGAGAGACCAGATGGAATGACTGATGAAAAATGGAAGGATATGGATGACAACGCTATAGGCAACTTGCATCTAGCCTTAGCAGATTCTGTGTTATCCAGTGTTGCAGAGAAGAGGACTGCAAAAGAGATTTGTGATGCACTTACCAAATTGTACGAGGTCAAGTCACTACATAATAAGATCTTCTTGAAAATGAGACTTTACACTCTTCGAATGATTGAGTTCACATCTGTGACGGATCACATCAACAACTTGAATACATTATTTTCCTAACTCGCTATGTTGGATTATAGTATATCAACAAATGAACGTGCGGAGTATGGCTGAGCACCGATTCCGGAGAACCGAAACCGGTTGGAACCGGTCCGATTTTTCGTGTTTGGAACCGGAACCGGTTGTAACCGGTCCGGTTCCGGTTCCAAAATGAAGAAACCGATTTTAACCGGTCCGGTTTCAAAATGGTTGGAATCGGTTTCTGGAACCGAATTTAGAACCGGTTCTATGATCTATAATATGTAATTTATATGTGCAAATGATTCTGCTTTCATGCTTAATTTTACTCGATTATAATTCTTCAAGGTTAAAAAACTGAAGAAACAGGTCACGAGAAACAAAGTATGGACATTGTTTTCGCATTCAAATTTTCTCAAATGGTTACAAATGCCCAAGTTTTTCTAGGAGAAAAGTCAGTTCAAGTTTCTCTCCCGATAGTGAAAGAAAAAAAACAAAGCTCTATTAATGCCTATCCCAAGAAATGAAAGCCCTTAACTCTCAACTTAAATCTAACAAATACTAACTCTCCATTACAACCTCATCGAAATTCAAGTCTCTCACTAGGTCCCTTCTCAAAGCACGACTTCGGACTAATCGTGGGGCACCTTCCATTCCAGTGGTGGTTTGCATGTTTGGTTGTGGGGTCACTTTGGATGTGGATGCTATCGCTGGTCTGGGATGATATCAATATTTGTAATAAATGAGGTACTTTTAAGCTTTATTTCCATGTTAGTGATTTAACTATTGTTATAAATCGGGTAATTCGGAACCGGACCGGAATCGATTAATAGGGTATCCTATTTAATTGGGTGAGTTCTGGTTCCACTTAGTTAGGAACCGATTTTCTCCGGGTAAGTTCCGGTTCTATGCGGAACCGAAACCGATTTTACTCACACTACAAAAATTATGTCCTTTAGCGTCGAAAATTATCGACGCCAAAAGTCACACGTTCAACGCAAACGAAAATTAGCGTCTCATAAACCACTAACACAAATTATATAATAAACATAATCATAAAAAATGAAAACCATAATTTTTTACTAAGATTAAACTGAAATACTTAAATGAGATATATAATTATTCTTTGCAAATATAAAGAAAAATAATAAAGATATATGAAAGAAGATTTACTTTATGGAAAAATAATTACAATTTTATTTAAAATTTGTAGGAGAGTTGTGAGGTTGCAGATGAGAGAGTCTTAGATTGCAGAGGATGAGATTGGAGAGGATGAGAAAAAAGCAGGGGAAGAAGTGTTGGTGGCATTCTGCATTTTAATCTATTTTTAGGGTCAAATCCCTTATTTCGACGCTAAAGATTAACGGATTGTCGGTGGTATCGTCATAAACTTTTAGCGATGTAACCTAGTAGACAATCGTATGCGACGAATAGGTTTTCGATGTCAAATTTTCGGCATCGAATAGGTTTTCGATGCTAAAAGTATAAAATTCAGCGTCGTAATTTATGTCGAAGCCAAAGATTATGGGAATAGTTGAAAACCTTTAGCGTCGAAAATCGTATGCGATTCTAAAAGTAGACAATTTTGCGTCGAATATGATACTCGTCATTAAAATCTTGACATTTGGCGTCGAATATTAGTTTCGACGGTAAAAGTGATTATTAGCGTCGCAAATAAATTCGTCGCTAAAGTTTTGGACGCTAAAAATTCATTTTCTTGTAGTGTCACCCCTAATGCGAAGATTCTACTTCAAAGTTTGTTTGATTCGTATTATCGACTTATCATCAACTTGAAAAGTAATGTTGTCACTGATAATCTAGTATTTGACGAAGTTGCAGCTGCTGCTCTGGAAGAAGAGTTTAGGCGCAAAACTAAGGAAGACATATCATCTAGTTCGCAACAAGTAGAAGCATTGGCGATGACAAAAGGGAGATCAACAGAACATGGCTCAAGTGGGAGTCAAAATCATGGCAGATCAAAATCAAAAAGTAAGAATAATGTTAAATACTACAACTATGGCAAAAATTGACACGTCAAGAATGTTAAATGCTACAACAATGTGATAGTTAAAAAATAATTTTACAAATTATTAGAATAAGAATATTTATTTTTAAAAATACTTAAAAAAAAATGTAGTACTGTTCTTTTGACAAAACAATAACTAAACAAGTTTTTGTTCTGAATTTTAAAAACGAAAATGTGCCCATGAAAACAATACCCAAAGTCCTTTTTTCATTTTCTTTATGACCATCATTACCTAAAATAAATGTTTTTGAAAAGTAAACATACTTGATGCCTTTCAGAAATATATATATATACACACACTTGATGAATAAATAATAGGGAGAATGCTTTTTAGGTTTTTTTTTTTTTATAATTATTCAAATTCTTAATTATTATTTTTTTAATAATTACTAAGTTTGTATTATTCTAACAGTAAATGATAGTTTTTGTATTTTGTGTAATTATTATCAGAACAACAAGAACTCAATAAATAGGATAATTATTTGGCAAAAAAAAAAAAGTCACTCATAATGTATTTTATCCTTAACAATAAGACGAAGCTCTATCAATCAGCATTTAAAACTAACAAACAAACCGGGTGGGAGAATATTCACCTTCACGAGACTGTGTCGTTTGTTAAAGCTCCACATGTGATGATGGTGGAGCCACCAAGGACTATTTTGTAATTTTAAATTTTTTTTTTTTTTTTAGAATATCGGAAAAATTTCGTGTGATCCATATAAATATGTGGATAATTCAGGGTTTGATGAGAAGGTAAAGTAAGGTAACGTAGTTGGTTTGGATGATGATGATGATGTTAAAATATTAATATCATAAACATTCATTTATTTGAATAAACTAAACCATGATTTCATAACCTTACAAGCTAAGTAAATTCTCACGAGAGCAACTCCTGTGTGTTGTGTCTATACACTCACTCCACGCCTTATTTTAAATTAACCGCATGATTAAACCTTTTGATGATATTGTATCTTGTGTATATAGGATTTGAGGTTTTGAGAAAATTTTGATAATTAATCATTATATGAGGATAATTAATCATTATTTTTAAAATCGTACAGGACTGATCGGTTGAACCGGTCGATGATATTATAATTTGTGTATAAGATTTTCGCTATAATTAGGATTTTAGGTTTTGATATACACAATATTATTCATATTTTTTATAAAGTGGATGTTTCTAGAATTTAAATTCGGGAACAAGCAATAATAATTTCACACTTAATCATCGCGTGAAATATTGTAATTAAATTACATAAGGATAATTAATATTTATTTTAAAAATCGGACCGGTCGATTGAACTGGTCGAATTGAGAATCAATCGTGAGTCTAGTCCGATCGAACCCTAAAAATCGAGGTGTTAAAAACCAATTAACACCAGTGAATCAATCTGGTCGGCTCATTTTTTTAAACCAAATAATAAAAAAAAAATATACTTTTTAATTATTTATGACATTAGTCAGTTCTACTAATTTAATTGGAATGATTCAACTGGTCGAACCAATTATCCCAATGAATTTTTTAAATTACCGATTCGATTTTTAAAATATTAAAATCACTTTCCAGTCCAGTTTTAGCACCATTTTCATATCTTCAACTGCAAATATCATAAATTACATGCCTATTTATAAAAATACTAGTTTTTGCCTGTGCATATGGCACGGTGTTATAGTATTTGTCCGTGCCAACGCCACGGTGTTACAGAATTAAATGATTTTATTTTTTAATTAAATGATTTTATTTTAACTTTCTATTTTGTAATTTGAAAATTTTTGACTCTTTTCATCAATCAATTCACTCTCTTTCCTCCAATTATCAATTAAATGATCTGAGCTGTCAATTAAGCCACATAAAGAGAACCGTTGGATATACTCTCATTCCTCCAACATTATTCTCCTTTATCATATAGATTATATAAGTGTAACACATTGGGAAGGTCACTCTGAGATAGACACTCTCGTAGGCTATCATCACTCTTTCCAATTATTATTATTTTTTCACAATCGACTTTATCAAGTAAAATAGTTTTCATTTTTTTTTTCTCCATAAACCGTTGGACGGACCTACTATAAAATTATTACGTTGTGGCCCCAAAGCAAAGTGATTAGTGGGGGCCCGCAAACCCAATCAACCAAACCTCTCTGATGACACCTGTCATTATGCCGTTGCATGTGATGCGATCATCGTAATCATCACGCGCATCATCAGTGCGCATTGCTTTTTCATTATTTTACGGTTTTACCCCCCATAAAAAGTGAAAAGAATGACAGGGAGATGATTCCGTGATCACCGACACTATTTTTAGGACCATGATAGCGTTGCATTAAAACATCCAAACGGAAATCAACCAACCACGACACTCGATGTTTCACAAAATCAAAACCCTAACTAACAAATTCAAAGCCAAATCTGATCAATCGTAGTCTAAAAATCTTTAATGATATTTTGAAAAATAATAATTCACAAATGGCATACAAATACAACACTATAATATTTAAGCCCCGACTAGAAGTAATTAATTGCATATCGCCACTCGATCGATTCGATCTCATCAATTTTGATAGTTTTAAACTAATGTCAAAATTCAAGTAATTTTGACTGATTAATCGATTGATTTCTCACTTTTAAAAAATCACCCGATTTTAATATTTAATTTATGTTTCAATTTTTATTTTTTTGGCTTTTGATTTATGCTTTTGTGTGTGAAATAAAAAGACTATTAAAAACAATGGAAATATACTTCAATTTAAACAATTTATTATCGGATAATAACACCAAAATATTTAGTTTATTATATTTTTTAATATGTATATCAAACTATCTTTATAATTATTTAATATTTTTTAACTATAAATATTTAATGATTTAAAAAAAAAATTAAGAGTCATCTCTCATTATTCCTAATCATAACTACCGGATTCGAGTTAAGCTTCCCAATCATAGTTTTTAAGTACACGTGTAATCAACTGGTGCAGGCATCAAGGAGAGAATATGCATTTGACTCATCGATGCGGTGCGGCTGCGGGGCCTGGAGTGCGTTATTGCACACGGTATAAATAGCTGATACCATCAACACATCGTTCCAGCTGGCTCGGGAAAAACATACAGCTGTATCCCAATCACTCTGTCTAATTTACGCTCCTCCCTCTGACAGGCGTACATTAGTATTATTGGAAGAATCACAAAAACAAAAACTATCATCTTATTTTATCCATCTATAATATTTTTCCATTAATACAAAAACAGCTAAACAAGGGCCACATACATATATAGCCAACAAACAAACATGCAATTTGAATTTACACGTGCGAAAAATTGACAAGAGAATAACGCACGTGCGACTCACACAGAAAGAATTAGCTGGATGAAGGTGATGATGACGTGGAGTAGCGGAGAATCCGGCCTAGAAATCGGCGAATTTTCGGTGAGGCCGAGATTTCGGAGCTTGTTTTTCAATTTCTTGCAAGTTCCTAAGGCTTCGAATCGCCAAGAAGTCGCCCCTCCGCAACTCAATAAATCGGCTAACGTCTTCGATTTCGCCAGATATAGAATCTACCAACACAGAATAAAAATAATAAGATACTCAAAAGCGAAACGAAGACGGATTAGAACAATAAAGCTGCATTGTACCTATACGGTTTGAAGGCCGCTTGAATCCGTGAAATTGAGCTAAATCTGAAGTAAAGAAGTCAAAATAAGCAACGGTGAAGATCAAATAGAAAACAGAAAATATTTTTCTAAAAAATGTAAATATACTGACCTGATGGAGAGGGAGAGTGAGAAGAGAGATAAAGGACAAGGAAGCAAAAGAGAGTGAGTAGAGGAATGAGGTGGATGAGCTTTTCAGGTCTTGAATGAGTTGACAATGACGACAACGGAGGCGGCGGCGACAGTGAGAATCGGCGAGGCTTTGTCGTTTTGCTGTCGTCATCGTCGTCGTAAACTGTCGGTGAGGATGAAGAAGAAGAAGAAGGCTGTAGTTCTGTTAAACGAGTGTCTTCTTTTGATAATCCGCCGCCGTGGATGTGGAGCTTGGAGACTGGCGAGCCTAGCGACTGCCTCTGCATGATGAGAGATAAAAGAGAAAGTTAAGTCGCCGCGGTTCAGTTGTGCTCCGGGCTCTTAATGCGAATGAGTGCTTACTCCCTTTTTTTTTTTTTAGATTTTAGGGCAATTCCTGGCACCCCAATTTTTTGAATTATACAGAAAAATAAAAGACAGCTAGTAAATGGTCAATTATAGCCTTGGGATGGAATACAAATATGATTCACGTAATATCATTAATAATTTAATAAATAATTAATATGATTTAATATATATTTTTTATTTTTTAATAATTTAAATTATTAAATTATTATAAAAATAATATAATATTTCCTATATATTATAAATTTTCTCGTTGCCAAGGCTATTTCTTTTCTCGTTTTTTGTGTTGTCTTTTCCAAATTCAATCATTTTTTTTATTGTGATATTGTCGGGATAAAACGGAGTGTTTAAAAATAACATTTTCTTTCGAAAGCAAAAAAAATATATTTAATTACATCTTCAAAAGTTATCGAAAAAACGCTCTTAAACTTGTTTAATTTCTTTGATTCTTGAAGGATTAAAGGGGTTTCATAAAAAAATATTATTTCTTATAATATAATTATAATAATTTACAATTTTATAACAATTTTTTTATTATTATAGATGTTACTGTATTAATATGATAATATATCAATTATCATGTCAGCATATTAATATTCAAAGGTAAAATTATAAAATAATCATAATTTTTATGGTGAGTGAGTAATTGGATATTACAAAAACATTAGGGGTAAGTGATAGATACTGAAAAATTATAAGAGGAATCTCCTAATATTTTAAAACTAAGTTAAACCTTCTACATAGGTCTTTTTGAAATGAATTTTGATACGGTACAGACGAATCCGATTCAAGATCCCGTATATCATCAAAGAACTTGCCATTGAAATCCCTTAGAGATTGTCTTAGATGAAACTTGCGAGCTGCGGGTAAAGGACGCCACAAATGATGTCAACCCTTTAATGAGTTTTTATTCGATCATTGAACTTGGAAGAATCAATATTCTCTCACCAATGAACACTCACGCACAATGCTATTTTTTTTTTTTTTTTTTGACAAATGGCTTTTGTCTTTTCATTTAAAAAATATGGTTTTAAATAGTTACATAAGCCAAAACCCTACTAAAGCAAAAGGACAAGAATAACATTAAATTCTCCCTAATCAAATAAAACTCATAACTCCTAATTTATAGCCCATTAAGAAACCAAAAAAAAAAAACTAACACAAGGCTAAAAATAAAATGTGCATCTATGTTTTGGTCCATACATGTAAATAAATAAGTAAGTACTAATAGTATAATGAAATTAAGTCTAAAAATGTGAAACTGATCTATATTGCTCCTCGATGACGTGGGTCAAGTGTATGACCTTTGAACCCTCTTCCGTGAAGTCCACTTGGGCTCTAAGGTGTTTATTCAAATCGCCCACATGATGGCCTGCTATGACATATTTGATCTTCTTAGTTTTGTGTCTTGTAATTGGTCCAACTGGTACATGGATTGGATCACCGGTGCTCTGGACTGATTATGGTGCTGCTAGGATCACATCACGTTTGCTATAAATATTTATGTTTTTATTATAAAAACATGATGTAGATTTAATAATTGGAACGTTCCGTCCAGACCCGGTTGTAATTCGCAATGAAAAAATGGTCTCAAATCCCTAGTGGTGGCCCTCAGGACAGCTGTCGCAGGCGGTCAGTTGAGCCCCTTAAAATTAAGTCCCTTAAGAAAAGAAAATTGAATATATTTTGTAACAAGAAAGTAAAATATATATATATATCTTTTATCGATAAGGTGTTACATACTTTAAAATATCGTCTAAGAACCCCAAAATCTCATGAATGCCCATGCAAATCCAGACCGAATTTTTAAATCAAGATAAAAATTCATTTGAATCTGAATCAAATGTTTAAAGAATCTTGAATTTTAATTGAGATTCATGAATTTAAAGTTAAAATTCAAAATTTTCAAATACTAGAGTTTTCACTTAGTTTTTAAATATAAAAATGGTTTCGTTAAATTTTATCAAATATCATAAGATTTCGCTCATTTTTCCTAATAAATATAACAACAAATACACATATCACTCACACTTCAGTTATTAAAAAAAATTATCATTATATTGGACTTGGACTTCAGAGATACGGATTCAGGAGCCCAAAAGAACAAAAGAACTACACTGCAGTCTGCAGCATTGAGAATTCTTCCGACGAAAACACAGAAGGGAAGCCGTTCCCTTTTCTTTTTTGAGGAAGTGGCTCTTGAGATATAACTTCCTCTCCTCTCTATAAATGTTAATGAGATAGAAGGCTATTTTACATTTTAGGTCAACACAGATATGTTGTATAACTGTTTTATTAAATGAAGTTTCTTGGTTAATTTACTGCTTGACTGATTTATAACTGATTATGATTATTGTGTATGTGTTGGATAAATCAAAGCCATTGGTTGGAATTTGATTAAGAAGAGGTGGGAACTCGAGCCTTTACTGAAGAAGTGACTCTTGACACTGTGGAGCTGAGGTCAATGGAATTAATTAGCAAATGTACATTAAAAAAAAAAACTACTTCCAATAATTATATTTATTAGACGTGGGATATGAGGTGATCGTGATCATCAGCATTAGTTTTTTTCACATTGTTGGTTTTCAGTCATTTGTAGACTGTGATCAGATCACTTCATCTACCAATATTTTCTACCTCAAGAGATAAGAATATGTCATGCTTTACCAGTTGAATCAACTAAATTATCCTGAAGTGGTTTCATATATCAGTTTCATCGGACACAGTGTGACTATATCAACTACAAATATTTGTTATTATTTGTGTACAAAAAACAGAAGCCAAGAACTTCAAAAAGACAATTACCCATAATCCCACCATTGACTATTTAGTAGTAGAAAAGGCAAAAAAACAAAATGATGATCATACCAGAGAAACAGAAACAGCCACCTTCACAACAATTATCAAGCCCAAGAATTATCAAAAGCTGCAGATGTAATCGCCTGAGCAAACTCCTGAAAACTAATCCTCCCATCGCCGTCAGTATCCGCCTCCTTAATCATCCCCGTCAACTCCTCCGCCGTCAACGCATGCCCTAATTTAGCCATAGAATGTGCCAACTCAGCTGCTGTAATGAATCCATTCCCATCCCTATCAAACATCCTGAACAACTGCTTCAATTGCTCCTCACTGTACGGTGACTTCGCCGATAGCAGCTCCGGCGCCACAAGCGCCATAAACTCCGAGAACTCGACGAGGCCATTGTTGTTAGTATCTGCCTTTTGAATTAGGGTTTCAAGCTGATCAGGGCTTGGCTTTAGCCCTAGGGTGTTGACTAAATGAGCCAACTTTCCACCGAAAGCAGCAGCAATTGAGGAAAGTTGCAGTGCACAAAAAGTCAGCAAAGAAAACGTGTGTGTGTTGTCTCCAAGTTGTTGTTGAGTTGGCCAAACCGCGTGACACTTTCACGCGGTTTTGGCTCTATAAATTGAGCCTCTGAAACCATTATCAGGATCCCTAAATGTGTGAAAGAGTAGTGAGAGTGATTGGTGAGAGTTTTTTGTAAAGCTTGTGTTGTAAGCTTTGTAATTCTTTTGTGGATATATAAAAGAAGAGTTTTCTCTCAAATTATCCTCTATTATTGTGTGTTTATTCACAACAAGTGGTATCAGAGCTACGGTTCCACGGAGGGATACCGAAATTCAGAAACGAAGTTTCGGTTCGGAAAGTCGATTAAGACGAAAGTTGTCGAAAATCGATTTTGAGCATATCATCGGACTTTTCACGGAGAGACGAGCACGGTGATATTTTCCGGCGATCGAACGGAGGTCGGACGAAGCCGCACGCGCCGCACGCGCCGGTCAGTAGCTGCTTCACGCGCACCACGCGCAGACACGCGCTGCACGCGCCAACCTGAGGAAGAAGACGACTGCCACGTCAGCGGTCCAGTCAGCGCCACGTGTCGCCCAGTCAGCGCACAGTCATCGCCACGTCAGCACACAGTCAGCAGCCCAGTCATCCGCCACGTCAGCGCCCAGTCAGCGCCACGTCAGCGCACAGTCAGCAACCCAGTCAGCTGCCACGTCAGCGGTGCCTGGTAAATTTCAGATAGGTCCCTGAACTTTCTGGAAATTACAGTTTAGCCCCTATACTTTCAGATATTTACAATTTAGTCCCTGCACTTTTTGTAAATTGCAATTTAGTCCCTGAACTTTTCCGTAATTACACTTTGGCCCCTGAACTTTCGGAAATTGCACTTTGACCCCTGTAATTTCTGGAATTTGTTATTCGGTCCCTGTGTCGGATTTTGACAAACGAAGTGTCATTTCCACCATTTTCGACCATTCCGGACGCAACGGTGAGGTCCGTTTTTTGAAATTCTGCTTAGAATTTTTATGATGGAGGGGAACAACGGAAAAATGATTTTGTTAACCAGTACAAACTATTTCACATGGAGAGGAAGGATGAAAGACCTTCTGTATGTGAAGGACTATGATGGACCGGTATTTCTGGAGAAGAAACCAGAAGGAATATCCGATGAGAAGTGGGCTAATCTTCACCAGAAAACATGCAGTACTATTCGTCAGTGGATCGACGATAGTATCGTCAACCATGTCAGTGAAGATGCAAATGCACGTACCTTAAGGGGAAAGCTGGAGGAGCTTTTCCGAGCAAAGACTGGCAACAACAAGCTGTACTACATCAAGAAGATGATGGGGTTGAAATACCAGGAAGGTACAGCTGTGGCGGATCATATCAATGACTTCCTCGGAACCATGAAGGAATTGTCTGGATTGGGCATAGACTTCGGAGATGAGGTAAATGGTTTAATACTCCTTAATACGTTACCAGAATCTTGGGAAACGTTCAGATCTACGGTGATCAATTCAGCCGCAGATGGGAAAGTCACTATGGAGATGGCAAAGACCAGGATCTTCGAGGAAGAAAAGAGGACGAGAATGCAGGAGTCAGCATCAGCCTCAACCTCAGAAGCTCTAGTGACAGAAAAGAACACCAGAAGGGGGAGGAGTAAAAGCCGAGGCCCAGGGGAGATCAGACAAGAACCGAGGGAAATCAAGAACGAGAGATATTGAGTGCTATCACTGTAAGAAGAAAGGCCATATGAAGCGGGATTGCTACAAACTGAAGAACGAGCAGTCCAGGAGAGATGGCGACTCTAATCAAGAAAGAGTTGCTACTACCACCGAGAAAACCTCCAAAGAATTTTGCATAATGTATGAAGAAGCTGTTGTGAATCTTGCCAGCCACGAGACCAGTTGGGTGATAGATAGTGGCGCATCCATACACGCCACATCTCGCAGAGACTTCTTTTCATCTTACACACCAGGAGACTACGGTGCTGTAAGGATGGGGAATGACGGACAGTCCAAAGCCGTCGGTATTGGAGACATCTGCCTTGAAACAGAGAACGGGGGGTAACGAGATTCAACTGGATGGTCACGCTTCTTCGAGAACGGTTTTTCCCTCAATTTGAGAGCTGGTTCCGTGAGTCCAAAGACGCCTATAAACAAGGCAAGCCCAAAAGATGATTTTCCTCTTCCTCACATCGATGTTCTGGTGGACAACACTGCTGGACATGGGATGCTGTCTTTTATGGATGCTTTCTCTTGATATAAGCGGATCAAGATGGCCGAGGAAGACAGAGAGAAAACGGCGTTTATCACCATATCAGATAGGAGGGCACGTTCTGTTACAAGGTGATGCCGTTTGGTCTAAAGAATGCCGGGGCGACGTACCAGCGAGCCGTGGTTCCGGAGGATCCAGCTACAGGAGAACCAGGAACGGAGAGCTTTCCCCCCTTTTCCGCCCCCACTCTTTGGTCTTAAGAATGCTGGTTTTAAGAATGAGTAATTGCCCTTCTCCGACCCTTACTGCCCAACCTGAGAGTGGACAGCTAATGCATTCCACTTATTGAGCAGGGTTCTATGGTCGGTCCGCGAACCCTGGATACCGAAGGCGTCCTGGGGTGGTGATCTCGTAGTTCCTACGGGGTGGAGACGATGGGGTCGGTCCATGGATTTTCCTTCCTTTTGTCGCATTTCGCTCAAAGGGTTGAAGGGAGATAGTGCATCAAGCTGTTGGCCCTACAAGGCTAGTGTTGAAGGGAGTCAAGCACATCCCAGATATCCGGTTAAACCTGATCTCAACAGGCAAGCTGGATGATGAAGGTTTCTGTAGCACCTTTAGTGATGGATGCTGGAAGCTCACTAAAGGGTCAATGGTCGTGGCACGAGGTAAGAAAGATTCAACTTTGTATTTGATGCATGCTAAGCTTTCAAATAGTAGCATAAATACAGTCAACAGTAATGAGGCAGCCGAGTTATGGCATAAAAAGCTCGGTCACATGAGCCAAACAGGGATGGAGATACTGCGCAGCGGAAGAATGTTTTCCGGAATTGAAGAACTCACACTTACGGAAGTGTGAACACTGCATGGCTGGAAAGCAGAACAGAGTATCCTTCCAGAGCTCCCCGCCTCAACGGAAACCGGAGGTACTAGATCTCATACATTCAGATGTATGTGGTCCGATGCAGATACGAACACTCGGAGGGTCACTGTATTTTGTGACATTTATTGATGATCATTCAAGGAAGATCTGGGCATACACCTTGAAGAGAAAAGATCAAGTGTTGGGAGTGTTCAAGGAGTTTCATGCTTTGGTGGAGAGAGAAACCGGCAAGAAACTGAAGTGCATCAGAACAGATAATGGTGGAGAATACAGAGGTCCGTTTGATCAGTACTGCAAGACGCAAGGAATCAGACATCAAACGACACCTCCGAAGACACCTCAGCTGAATGGCCTAGCTGAGAGGATGAACAGAACCTTGTGCGAGAGGATCAGAAGCTTGCTGTCACAAGCCAAGCTGCCGAAGACATTCTGGGGGGGGCACTCATCACAGCAGTTCATGTTTTGAACATGTCCCCAGCGGTCGCACTGAAAGGTAATGTTCCTAACCAAGCTTGGACAGGTAAAGAAGTGTCGTACGAGCACTTACATGTCTTTGGGTGCAAAGCATTTGTACACATCCCAAAGGACGAGAGATCCAAACTTGATGCAAAGACGCGACAGTGCGTCTTTATTGGCTATGGTCAGGATGATTTCGGCTACAAACTCTATGATCCTGTGGAAAAGAAGATTGTCAGAAGCCGAGATGTTGTCTTTGTTGAAGACCAGACCATAGAAGATATCAGAAAGGAGATGAAGACAATGCCCCAGCAATACAGAAATGTGAATCCAGAACCTCAGACACCGGTGCCAGTTCGAGTTGAAGATGAGGTTCCCAGACATGAGGGTACAGGTGATGAAGCTCCCAGAGATGATGATCATGATCAACCACCAGTACCAGAAGTTCCACACTGTTCCACAGAGAAGGTCTGACAGAGACAGGCGACCTTCAACCAAATACTCTGCATATGAGTATGTGCTGCTTACTGATGGGGGAGAACCCGAGAGCTACCAGGAGGCTGTGGAAACAGAGGACAGAGAAAAGTGGGAGGAAGCCATGCAAGATGAGATGAAATCTTTGCATGACAATCACACTTTTGAGTTGGTGAAATTGCCAAGAGGCAAACGGGCTTTGAAGAATAAATGGGTGTACAGGGTGAAGCAACAGGAGCACACTTCACAACCCCGATACAAAGCCAGACTAGTTGTCAAGGGATTCAATCAGAGGAAAGGCATTGACTTCGATGAAATCTTCTCTCCAGTTGTGAAGATGTCATCCATCAGAGTGGTACTCAGCTTAGCAGCAAGCCTCGACCTGGAAGTTGAGCAGATGGATGTCAAGACCGCATTTCTTCACGGGGATCTGGAAGAAGAAATTTATATGGAGCAACCAGAAGGCTTCAGAGTCAGCGGGAAAGAGGACTTTGTGTGCAGACTCAGGAAAAGCCTCTACGGTTTGAAACAGGCACCGAGACAGTGGTACGTGAAGTTTGAGTCAGTTATGGGGGAACAGGGATACAAGAAGACCACTTCAGACCATTGTGTATTCGTTCAGAAATTTTCTGACGATGACTTTATCATCTTACTGTTATATGTGGATGATATGTTGATAGTTGGCAGGAATCAATCGAGGATTGATAATTTGAAGCAGCAACTGAGTAAGTCTTTTGAGATGAAAGACTTGGGGCCAGCTAAGCAGATTTTTGGCATCAGGATCGGTCGTGATCGGAAAGCCAGGAGATTATACTTGTCACAGGAGGAGTACATCGAGAAGGTACTTCAGAGATTCCAGATGGACAAGGCTAAAGCGGTTAGCACTCCTCTTGCTACCCACTTTAGATTGAGTACGAGACAGAGTCCCTCTACTGAGTCAGAGAAGGAGGAAATGAAACAGGTTCCATACACCTCAGCAGTGGGAAGTCTTATGTATGCCATGGTGTGCACGAGGCCAGACTTAGCACACGGAGTTGGATTGGTCAGCCGGTTTATGTCAAACCCAGGACGGGAACACTGGAATGCTATCAAATGGATCATGCGGTATCTACGAGGCACATCCAAGATGAGGTTATGTTTTGGAAGCAGCGACAAGCCAGTGTTGATAGGCTACACCGATTCAGATATGGCAGGAGATGTGGATACCCGAAAGTCTACTTCGGGGTATCTGATTACTCTCTCAGGAGGAGCTGTGGCATGGCAGTCAAGGTTGCAGAGGTGTGTTGCACTTTCTACAACAGAGGCAGAATTCATTGCAGTGACAGAAGCTTGCAAGGAATTGTTGTGGATGAAGACATTCGTCCAAGAATTGGGTTTCAAGCAGGAGAAGTACATTTTGTACTGTGATAGTCAGAGTGCTATCTATCTCGGTAAAAATTCCACCTTTCATTCGAGGTCAAAACATATCGATGTGAGGTATCACTGGATACGGGACGTCCTGAGCTCAAGGCTGTTAGAACTCAGGAAAATTCACACCGACGACAACGGTGCCGATATGTTCACGAAGGTTTTACCGAAGGAGAAGCTTGAAATCTGTTGTGCCATAGCCGGGATGACAAAACTCTCCACATAGTCAGAGTGGGGAGCTTCAGAGAACTACGATTGGCTTGATCCCAACTCAGGGTACGTAGGCAGTCATACAGATGCAGCCAGGGGAGGATCCTTTGGAGGATCCGATTTGGGTGATTGATGGTCGGTTCAGATTTTGAGGAAATCTTCACCGAGGGGGAGATTTGTTGACTAAATGAGCCAACTTTCCACCGAAAGCAGCAGCAATTGAGGAAAGTTGCAGTGCACAAAAAGTCAGCAAAGAAAACGTGTGTGTGTGTTGTCTCCAAGTTGTGTGTGAGTTGGCCAAACCGCGTGACACTGTTCACGCGGTTTTGGCTCTATAAATTTGAGCCTCTGAAACCATTATCAGGATCCCTAAATGTGTGAAAGAGTAGTGAGAGTGATTGGTGAGAGTTTTTTGTAAAGCTTGTGTTGTAAGCTTTGTAATTCTTTTGTGGATATATAAAAGAAGAGTTTTCTCTCAAATTATCCTCTATTATTGTGTGTTTATTCACAACATAGGGAACGCAAGAGTGATCCTAACTCCAGCTGTGTGAGGCTCCCATCGTTGTTTCGATCAAAAGAACGAAATATTTCACGTAGCTCAGCTATTTGCTCGTCGTTTAACTTGCTCATATTGTTATTAACAACCAAACCCTAATCTAACGAACCTGAAAAAAAAAATTACCCTATTTTGTTTTCTAATCAATATATGAACAAAATGTTGAAAACAAAATATGGGTTTGGATCATACCCTAATAAGATGATTTGGGTATATGAGGATGATCAAGAATGATTATTCAGTTGCCATTAATCTATGATCCACTTTGATACTTGATCTTGATATAAAAGAGAGAAGTTGAAAGATCCAAGATTGCCTTGAAAATCGTTCTTGAATTATCCCTCCAATTGCGTTGAATTACCTGCGATTGACCGAATTATCGGATCCGATTTGAAACACAACAAGAAGATCAAAAATTTGCAAGTGCATTTGTAAGAAGGGAGACAGAGAAGAATGAACACGTAGTGTATATAGAGAGTTTTTTAAAAGATAATTCAATATTTGTTAATGAGTCAGCACCAAATTAAAGAGAGAGAAGTTTTAGATTATTATAATTATTATTAAAATTGTAATTACGGGGCAATATTAAGTAATTAATGTTTTTTTTCTCTGAGAAAATTACAAAAGGAAACGGCGAAATAAGTGGCGGGAAGTGCGTGATTGGCGTACGTCTTTCTTGCTGGCTTAAGTAACATTAAACAATTTTGATTAGATTAGACGTGGCAGATTGATCCAATTAGAACGTGCCATTTTAAATAATTAAGAATGTTAAATTACGTAATTGTAAATTTGTTCAACACAAAATTTAATATTTTAGGTTGGCAATTGGGCAGAGAAAGTTACACTGAAAACTTGTGCCTGCAATTACTCAGGACGGTGGCGGGGCGTTTGGTTCATTTGTTTTCAGATTTGGTTTGACTATATTTATGTGCTGGGCCTGGGTGATAGTTATTGACCGCTCATTCAAAAAATTGAAAAATATAACAAAATATATATATATATATATTATATATATATATATATATATATATATATATATTTATATCGAAAGTTTAGTATATTTTTCAAAAATATATATATATTTTTAGTATATCGAAAATTTTCATGGGAAAAATGAAAAAGTAATTATTATTTTGATAATTTTTTACATTTCTCATAAAAATGATGTCAAAACTTTTCAAAAATGAATCATTAATGAATGCCCTTATCATAACCCTTTTACATTTTAGGTGAATACAGATATGTTGTATAACTGTTTAAATGAAGTTTCTTGGTTTACTGCTTGACTGATTTATAACTGATTATGATGATTGTGTTGGATAAATCAAAGCCATTGGTTGGAATTTGATTAAGAAGAGGTGGGGACTCGAGCCTTTACTGAAGAAGTGACTCTTGACACTGTGGAGCTGAGGTCAATGGAATTAATTAGCAAATGTACATAGACCGGGCCGGCGGTTCGGTTCGGTTCCGAACCGGAACCGAACCGTCCGGTTCCGGTTCCACACTAAAATGGAACCGGAATCGGAATCGGAACCGAACCGGAACCCATTCGGTTCCGGTTCCGGTTCCATTCGGTTTTTTTTTTTTTTTTTTATTTTACTTTTTTGAAAATAAAACTCAAATTACAAATAATTATATTAAATTATTATTTTTGAAAATAATTACAAAAAAAATTACATAATTACAAATAAAATTATGTAAATTACAAATTAAGTTAAATTACATTACATAATTACACTAAATTACAAATATAAATCTTAATTAAAAAATTAAAAAAATATATTATTATATATATACAAACCGGTTCCAACCGGAACCGTTGGTTTTCCGGTTGGAACCGAACGGTTCCAACCGGTTCGGCCAGGGGAGGAACCCTAACCGAACCGGAACCTTAGCCGGGTCTAAATGTACATAAAAAAAAAAAATACTTCCAATAATTATATTTATTAGACGTGGGATATGAGGTGATCGTGATCATCAGCATTAGTTTTTTTCATATTGTTGGTTTTCAGTCATTTGTAGATTGTGATCAGATCACTTCATCTACCAATATTTTCTACCTCAAGAGATAAGAATATGTCAGGCTTTACCAGTTGAATCAACTAAATTGTCCTGAAGTGGTTTCATATATCAGTTTCATCGGACACAGTGTGACTATATATATCAACTACAAATATTTGTGTACAAAAAACAGAAGCCAAAAACTTCAAAAAGACAATTACCCATAATCCCACTATTGACTATTAAGTAGTAGAAAAGGCAAAAAAAAAAAAAAAACAAAATGATGATCATACCGGAGAAACAGAGACAGGCACCTTCACAACAATTATCAAGCCCAAGAATTATCAAAAGCTGCAGATGTAATCGCCTGAGCAAACTCCTGAAAACTAATCCTCCCATCGCCGTCAGTATCCGCCTCCTTAATCATCCCCGTCAACTCCTCCGCCGTCAACGCATGCCCTAATTTAGCCATAGAATGTGCCAACTCAGCTGCTGTAATGAATCCATTCCCATCCCTATCAAACATCCTGAACAACTGCTTCAATTGCTCCTCACTGTACGGTGACTTCGCCGATAGCAGCTCCGGCGCCACAAGCGCCATAAACTCCGAGAACTCGACGAGGCCATTGTTGTTAGTATCTGCCTTTTGAATTAGGGTTTCAAGCTGATCAGGGCTTGGCTTTAGCCCTAGGGAACGCAAGAGTGATCCTAACTCCAGCTGTGTGAGGCTCCCATCGTTGTTTCGATCAAAAGAACGAAATATTTCACGTAGCTCAGCTATTTGCTCGTCGTTTAACTTGCTCATATTGTTATTAACAACCAAACCCTAATCTAACGAACCTGGACAAAAAATTACCCTATTTTGTTTTCTAATCAATATATAAACAAAATATTGAAAACAAAATATGGGTTTGGATCATACCCTAATAAGATGATTTGGGTATACGAGGATGATCAAGAATGATTATTCAGTTGCCATTAATCTATGATCCACTTTGATACTTGATCTTGATATAAAAGAGAGAAGTTGAAAGATCCAAGATTGCCTTGAAAATCGTTCTTGAATTATCCCTCCAATTGCGTTGAATTACCTGCGATTGACCGAATTATCGGATCCGATTTGAAACACAACAAGAAGATCAAAAATTTGCAAGTGCAATTGTAAGAAGGGAGACAGAGAAGAATGAACACGTAGTGTATATAGAGAGTTTTTTAAAAGATAATTCAATATTTGTTAATGAGTCAGCACCAAATTAAAGAGAGAGAAGTTTTAGATTATTATAATTATTAGTAAAATTGTAATTACGGGGCAATATTAAGTAATTAATGTTTTTTTCTCGGAGAAAATTGCAAAAGGAAACGGCGAAATAAGTGGCGGGAAGTGCGTGATTGGCGTACGTCTTTCTTGCTGGCTTAAGTAATATTAAACAATTTTGATTAGATTAGACGTGGCAGATTGATCCAATTAGAACGTGCCATTTTAAATAATTAAGAATGTTAAATTACGTAATTGTAAATTTGTTCAACACAAAATTTAATATTTTAGGTTGGCAATTGGGCAGAGAAAGTTCCACTGAAAACTTGTGCCTGCAATTACTCAGGACGGTGGCGGGGCGTTTGGTTCATTTGTTTTCAGATTTGGTTTGACTATATTTATGTGCTGGGCCTGGGTGATAGTTATTGACCGCTCATTCAAAAATTGAAAAATATAACAATATATATATATATATATTTATATCCAAAGTTTAGTATATTTTTCAATCGTATATTTAAATTTGATATGTTTTCGTGTGCTAATGTAGTTGTATTGTAATGACACCCACTAATCACTTGAATCCTCAAACGGGAAACTTGAAGGCATGGACATAAGTAAGATTGGTCGAACCATATAAATATTCAGTGTCAATTTCTCTATCTTATACCTTACTTTTACTTTGATTATAATATTATTATTGTTGAGATGGTGTATTGTAGCTGCGGAGGTTGTTGATAAATTGATTGATATTGGAAGTGTGGATTTTGATTTTAATTTGAACCTTTTGCTGTTCAGTCTAAGAAAATTTTAATTCTCAATTCACCTTTTATTGGATTATTTACCCCAACAGCTTGGGGAATTTCAAATCCATGAAGGATGTGCTACTTTAGCAATTCAATTCACATGTATACTTTGGAAAGAATTTGACACGCGGCCAAAAAAATGATTTAATTTTTTGCAAAATTAATTTAAAGGGACCTTTCCATATATGAACATTTCATCCGACCAACCCTTGACATTTGTGCCGAATATTTTAGGTGGAGTGTCAAATTTTGGAGCCTAGTTTTGTCCCTCTCATGTTGCTCTATTATTAGGCTGTTTCAATAATTGGTTTAGTTAGTGTGCCCTCAAATAAATTATCATTTGTAATTAATATTTGGTTTAGTATTGGAATGATAATTTTATTACAACTTCAAGGTTAGAGATTTTGGAATGCTTTTCAACAATGATCTGCTTTCAAGTCAAATGAGTTTGTTTGTAAAATCACTTGAGAAAAAAATGTACTAAATGAAAATAATACCCAATAAATTTTCTCTAACAGGCAGGTCAAATGATTTTCTAACCCCCAAAAACATTTTGAAAAATAATAATAATAATAATAATAACCTAGCTATCTTATACACTACAAGATACCACAATAGTTTATAGGCACACAAAAAATGATGACCAAAAAACTTACAAGAAAGCATGCACAGTTGCTCCAACAAGAATTCTGTAAACTAAGTTAAATTGGCCCATGTATTCTTTCTTTTAATTGAGGAGAAAGAAAAGTTAATGGTAACATAGTCAACATTTTTCTTTTTTGAAATCGTTGAAAACCCCACCGACAAACCATTCATTTCGTGCTTAAGCGGAGTAAGTAAAATCTCTCGCTGTCCGAGGCTCTTATAAAAAACGCACTCTCTGGATTCGAACCCAGGACCTCAAAGTGAGATCCTGAGCCGTACACCACCAAGTCACGCCCATTGGGACGGTAACATAGTAAACTTGGTTTATGAAATGACCAAAAGCATTATATGAGACTATTCTGAACTTGTATCTGCCAATTTTTGTGTCTCTGAAACTCAGTCTGTAAATATACAACTTTTTTTAAGGAAAGATCAATACTGCCCTTCTTAAAATCTTACCTATAAATCTATCATCTCCAATAATACCATTAATGATTTGAGAATTGTCATGTGAAGAAGGGAATTATAAGGTGAGGGACATAGCATCGTCATATAGGTTATAAACCCTAAGTGCAATGAAAAATCTGGGGCACGCATCTAATAAATTTTAATTTTAATTTGACCTGGCATTACTGCTTCAACTCATTAATGAAAATGCAAGAATTTTAAAAAAAAAAAATTGCATCCAATAAATTACAATTGTAAAATGTGAAGCCTTTATCCAGCCGTTTGATGAGGGACACGTGGCACAATCCTTGCCGTTGTCCTAATTACATCAAGTTTGCTCATCATATATAAAAGGTGCTTAGGTTGAGAATTACAATATAGTTTTTGGTTAATTGTTTTACACATATTTTTCTCCTATTATTTGGCTAAGTGTTAAGTCTTGTTCCTAGTCCAAGTTAGTGTAATCTTCAATTGGGATTTTGAGAGATTGACACTTTTAGAGATTAGGGTTTATTGTGTGATTTGGGGAAATTGATGTTGTAAACGGATTCAAGATTCTTGAGAAATCTTGTGATTGATTAGTGCAGCGAGCTCCTTATTCCGGAGTTTAACGTGGATGTAGTCGGGAATTTTCCGGCGAACCACGGTAAAAATCTTGTGTTCTTGTTGTTCTTGATTGGGTGATTGATTTGTGTGACGAACGATTTAGGGCATAATATTAACAACAATCTATTCCATATGCCTAATAGTATCTATTTTCACTTCTTTTAAAATCTTAACCAGTTTACTAGGCACTGCCTTAGGTTCTATCACCTTTCAAAAACTAATAGAAATGTTTAACATCCTATCTAAATTCCATATTTTCACATTCTGCTTCACTTGAATGGAAAGAGAGACAGAGGGAGAGATTCTTAAAATAATATCAAATTGTGCCTTCATCAATGAGTCTGTCGGTAACCAAATACAACATAAGAATTATGGTAAATGCATCTTCTTTGCTATTTAACAATCTAAATTAATTTGACTTATGTGATGTGTAATCAATCAACCCAGAGGGAGGCAAAAAAAGAACGAAAGAAAATAAAAAGATTATAGTGTATAAACATTTCATAACACTACAGAAAATACCTGGCTACTGATCTAGAAGAGAACTCCCTTCTTTGACAAGCACAAAAAGACCGCCGTCCCCTCTTGAGATTCGAAGATCCTCATCAAGGTATGTAATAAGAAGCCAAGACTGGGTCCGTTCACCTGGAATTGGAACCTTAAGTGGCGGCTGACCAGAAATGGTTCTTGCAATACTTGCTACTGCCTCCTGCAGTGGAGAGAGAGTTTGCTGCACAGGTGACAAATTGATATTCTGCCCGAAAACATCCAAATTCTGTGGGAGATCTATAGTTGACTTTATCTCTGGAGGTTGCAGGGTACCTTCCTTAAATTGAACCTGAACAGACACGGAAGAAGACAAATATTAGGGTTCAAATATAATTACCTTACAGAAGTTACTGTGATTTTGAGGAAATTTTGCATTACAAGTTACATTTTCGTGGCACATAGTCAGTTATACTGCGTATTATATTTGCGCAAATCGCAAAGATATTCCACTACAACAAATTGTAATTAGTCAACAACTCCAGTTTGTTTAAAGGATTACCTGTATTCTAGACGGGGTTCGAACTTCAAAAGAGGCAGATGCACTGAAAGAAAAAGAAGCGAAAGGGCTGGATAACGTAGTTGAGTTCTCAATAGTGAGGCTACTGGTGTCAATCTTTTGGCATATCTTTTGCACTTTCAACAAAGGTGTTGCACCTGCTGCCAATAGCGGCAACAGCTCAGAAAATGCAGTGTACCTAGTCAGTCAGAAAACATAACCAAAGGCAATTAGGATTTAGGAGAAGGACTAAGTGAGACTAATAAGAATCAATAATATCAAATCATAAAGGGATAAAATTGTGCCATTGTCAAAAAGTCCCACTTCTGGTCCACCCTGGACTTTCTCCTACTCGAAACATTTTTCGTTCCATTTATCAGCCTCAAATTTGTGGGAGATTTTCCTTGATGTAAAATAGCATACAGTTTTCATTGGTTCTTCAATTAACAAAACATTAGTGAGAAGCTTTTTCAATTAATAATCAAGATAAACTAAGAAATTCCTTTATGTTCCGTGTCCAAACATTTGGATCTATGTCAAGAAAAGGTGTAGATTTAACTTTAAGTGCATATCGCAACATCAATATTTCATGAACTATGATGAACATTTCACAGTAGAAGGGAAAGGTTTTCTTCCAGTTCCAAGTCATAAGAGCTCTTTCTCTCTCAGTGCTTATTTTTGGGTCACTTGTTACTTTGTTCCAGAATTTTCACTAAATTATAAGGTTTAAATCATCCATTCATGACTTTCTAGGTTCAGGAGGTTGAATAGGCTGTTACATGAAGCATCAGAGAGGGTGAATATGGAAAATCAAACAAGCATGCTATCTTGAATACAATATAGAAACATTTTAAAAACAAGGGCAAGCGCAAGTGTTACATGTAAATTGTCCAAGGCAGTGGTGGTGCCACTTTCGCCCCCACTCAATCCAAAAATTTGTTAAAACTTGTCTTATAAACTTCGAGAAGTCTGATTTGTTAATAAGATAATTTTAATTTACCCTCACTAAAATGAAGAGTATCTACCACTTTTTGCGCAAATCAAATTCCGCCTAGGGGTGGCAAAACGAATCAACGAATCGAATTTGTATCGAATCCTAAACGAATCGAATCAAAATATGATGGATTCGTATTCGATTCGTTTATTAAACGAATCATAATATCAGGATTCGTATTCGATTCGTTGAATAAAAGAATCGAATACGAATATTCGTTTATTCGTTTAGTCAATGATATTATTTAATAAAATAATTTACCACACTTGATTTACATTAATTCTTCATAAATATATACATATGAATATGTAATTATTATATTTACTAAAAATATCTCGCCAAATATCGAAAATATTACTTTTTTTTATGATAATTAGCTATAATTTCTCGAATCTTAATTGAAAACTAACAAGAACTAGTAAATAAAAATAATAAAACGAATCCTAAACGAATAAACGAATCAATGAACTTAAATTCGTATTCGATTCGTTTAATAAACGAATCGAATCGAATTGACCCATTTATTAAACGAATCTATTTTTTCAAATCCGTATTCGCTTTAAAGCTAATTGAATCAAACGAATAAACGAATCATGACCCATATTGCCACCCCTAATTCCGCCCCAACTGAATCAATATTCAGGCTATGCCACCGGTCCAAGGAGTAAACTAGAAATGCTATAATATCATTTACCCTGTTACCCATTGACCAAAATAAGTCCAAACACAAAGATACATTTTAAATAATCTCTCCAATGTTTGTTGACTTCAAATGCCTGAGCACCTCACATGGTGATGATAATCTTGGCAGTTGGCACCACCTTCTTATCCACAAAAGCATTGTAAATTAAGATTCTCGAACTCATTTCAGTAAAATGTAAATCCTTAATCCCAACTACTTCACATTCGTCATCCAAATTCCTTGTCTTAAAATATGTTTCGAAATCGAGATGCTGTAACTTTTAATCCACCATCAAAACGAAATGGAATCACTAGTTTTCAACTATAACTTAGCTGACATTATGCTTTGCTTCCAAAATTTAGCAAAATTAACCCGAAGCCCGACAATTACAAACATATCCTTATTAGTTAACTAAAAATTTTATATTCAAAGCATGACAATTATATAAACATAATCAAATGAAGAACTCACACTAAAACCCAGTTGCCATCAAGAACCCCAGCTGCGTCCACAGGATTGGGAATAGGATTAAGCGCCTCCAGCTGATTAACAAGCTCCAGAACATCAGCCCGAACATCCGCCCCGGCCCGAAACCCGAATTCCGTCCCGTAAACAGTATCCACCAAGCACCTCTTCAAATCCCCAACTTTATCCTCCGCCTCCTCCTCCTCTAACACCGTCGCAGCGCGTCCATTACCGGCGCCGGCGAACTCCTCCCACTCGTCCTCATCCTTCGGAGGATCCGAATCCGCCAGCTTCGTGAGCTCACTTTCCGCCTCCGGGTCCGCCTTCTCGCCCCATTCATCAGTGATAGTAACTGGGGTTTGGATGGGCTCCGAATCGGGTTCGGGAACCGGGTCGGGTTGAGAGGAAGAGGAACAGCGAAGTGTGAGGTGGGTTTTGTTGGGATTAAAAAAAGAAAGTGATGAATGGGTTTTGGTTTTTGAAGAGAAGAAGAGTAAACGCTTAGTAGGAGTTTTCCAAGAGGAGACGAAGAGTGAAGGTGACGACGAGCTGAAGACGAGAGCCATGTCCATCCAGTTTTGTGCTCTGGCTGAGTTAACACGTTCTTGATTATTATTATTTTTTTTCCATTTTTAATATTTTATTGCCAAAGAAAAGGAAAAAAAAATTGTGGACAACCAACATTGGATAAAATATAATTTTGGGTACGAAAAATTTAAAGACCTATACAATTAATATTTGGAGAAATATAATTTTAGGTCCCGTTATTTGTATGAAAAAATACAATGAACTCTTAAATATGACTTATTACTGTTATTTATTATGAAATAATTTATTATGATAATTAGTAACTCTTCAGTGTGATTGGGCTCAATATGAGTTAGATTTAGACAAAATGTGAGTGAGCTCTTAATCACATTTGAACGAACTCAGCCACATTTTAGGTAAAGACATGATGAATTTGAGTTTAATTTTGACCTAACGGAAATCTGAATCTAAAAGAGATTTCTCGATAAAAATTGTAGGTATGAATATTTGTAAATTCTTACAAATTATGATATGGAGTTTAGATTAAAAAACAAAAGATATGAGTGTTTGAAAATATCTTATTTGAAATCATCAAATTCTATTATTTTTAACTCTTTTTTCACCAATACATATTGACAAGTCTATAATTTGTATATTAATAATGTGTAATTTTTTTAAATGAAACACTTTATATTTTGTGAGATCTTTTTATTACGTGTATTATTATTATTATTTACAATTATTATTGTTGACGGCGGATTTTGGTCTCAGGGTAATATTGGAATATCACTCCCGAAGAAATCCTCCATCAATAGTGAATTTGTTTGGTTATGGGGGACCAAAGGCAAACTTAGCAAAAGACAGATAAATACACCAATCAACAAGGGGATTTAACGTGGTTCGGTGGATTTGGATCCGACCTACGTCCACGGGCACAAACAAGATGATACTTTTATTATTCAAAATGCGCTTCTCAAACCGTTCTTTGTGTTTTACAAGTTAGAGCTTGGTGATTCTGATCTCCACTCTACCTTGCTCTCAACTTGTTCCTCTTATTCTCTCTTTTTTGTTGTTCTTTTTCTCTTCACTCTACCCTCCTATTTATAATGGTGAAGAAATCATATTCCTATTTGTACAAGAGTTTCCTAGTTGAAACTATTCCTTCTTCCCATGAGGATTCCTTAGTCAAAACTATTCCCTTTTTCCATAAGGATTCCTAGTCAAAAACTACATTACTTCCTTATCATACTAGGACATTGACTTACTAGTTTACCCCATGAAGGTAGGATAACTTATTATCTTATCTCATATGGATAGAATGCCTTATTTTCCCGATCATGTCTTGCCCTATATTCGGTCTTCATGTGGTCGGTCATGATGGTCATTTGTGCTGAGAATGCTGCTACCGATCTGATAGTGCTCGGTCATCCGAACCCAAGTGGTCGGTTATCGGATCATAAAGTTCTCGGCCACTCACTCATGTGGTCGGGTCGGTATTAATGATCTTTGACCAAGGAGAAAATTACCCTTTTGCCCTTGTCGTGCTGTCTTAAATACTATAGTGCCTAAAAACACCATCAACATCTGTCCCCTAGTTCTCGGTAACAACGAGTTTGCGGTTGTGAGTTGATGCCGGGAACTATAAAAAAGATGGTGTGCCGATGAATCCGTCGGTGGTCACTCCAGGAATCGCAAAGAAAAATGTCTTGGCTGCAAATCTGGTCCTTCCTGCCACCCTCATGTGCTCAGTCAACGAGGATCCCGATATCTACCCGTGGAGACAATGCTTTGCCCTTATGCTGACGACGGTCGACTCGGTGGGACGTAACCCGACCCCGAGCTGATATGAACACTTGGCCCCGGGGGAAATGTTACGTCCCCAGACCAAAAGGACGGACTCGGTGGGACACGACCCGACCCCGAGCTGAGATGAACGCTTGGCCCTGGGGGAATATTACGTCCCCAGACCCAAAGGACGGACTCGGTGGGACACGACCCGACCCCGAGCTGAGATGAACACTTGGCCCTGGGGGAATATTACGCCCCAGACCAAAAGGACGGACTCGGTGGGACATGACCTGACCCCGAGCTGAGATGAACACTTGGCCCTGGGGGAATATTACGTCCCCAGACCAAAAGGGCGGACTCGGTGGGACACGACCCGACCCCGAGCTGAGCTGAGATGAACGCTTGGCCCTGGGGGAATATTACGTCCCCATACCAAAAGGGACGGACTCGGTGGGACACGACCCGACCCCGAGCTGAGATGAACACTTGGCCCTGGGGATATTACGTCCCCAGACCAAAATGGCGAACTCGGTGGGACACGACCCGACCCCGAGCTGAGATGAACGCTTGGCCCTGGGGGAATATTACGTCCCCAGACCAAAAGGGACGGACTCGGTGGGACACGACCCGACCCCGAGCTGAGATGAACACTTGGCCCGGGGGAATATTACGTCCCCAGACCAAAAGGGCGGACTCGGTGGGACACGACCCGACCCCGAGCTGAGATGAACGCTTGGCCTGGGGAATATTACGTCCCCAGACCAAAAGGACGAACTCGGTGGGACGTAACCCGACCCCGAGCTGAGAGAAACCAAGTGACCTTGGCGGAACGAATCCAGTCCCGAGCTGAATAAACAAGTGGCCTCGGCGGAACGAATCCAGCCCCGAGCTGAATAAACAAGTGGCATCGGCGGAACGAATCCAGCCCCGAGCTGAATAAACAAGTGGCCTCGGCGGAACGAATCCAGCCCCGAGCCGAATAAACAAGTGGCCTCGGCGGAACGAATCCAGCCCTGTGCCAGGTAATCTTTGGGACTTGCTCAGAAGGGAATTGAATCAACCTTGTGAAGCCCTACCGAATCTGGCACGGGCGTCCCCTTGCCAGACCAGCGAAAAACAAAATCAAAACTTTGAAAAACAAGACCAAAAAGGTGGGGGGTGACTCGGCACTTGTCCCAAAAGAAAACTTTTTACAAATGTAAACAACAGCACGGATGCCTCAAAACAGCGTCCTGCCTGAGGCCTCCAAAACACAATTCTGAATCTTTCAATTCAGTGTCCCGGCGAACCAGGATTCGGATCAAATAGAGCGTTTGATTGGTAAGGGCACATCCTCTACACGTCGGTTCACTGGGGAGCCTGTGTATCATATGAGGGCTCCTCCTTACCACGCTGGAGTAGGCACACGCTACAGGGGCACCACTCATCCCCGTGCTGCATCTCTCGCGGATCCGAGGTGATGAATGGATCAAAGAGTGTCCGGGATACTAAGGGCACATTCCTCCTTAGGCCCGGCATCACTGGAGCTAGCAATCGTCACGGGGGCATCACTATCCCCCGTGCTATGCTTTCCACGGATCCATTACATCAGGTAAGTGAGGATCAGAGAGTGTTCGGTAACACTGGAGCAAGCAATCGTCACAGGGGTATCATCCCTCCCCGTGCTATGCTTCTTACGGATCCTATGCATCGAGTATGTCCCTGGGGACCCCGAGCTGAATGAAACACTTGGCTCTGGGGGAATGTTACCTCCTCAGTCCAAAGGAGCATGCCTCGGTGGGACATAGCCCGACCCCGAGCTGAAAAAGGCACTTGGACCTGGGGGAATGTTACGTCCCCAGTCCGAAGGGCTGACTCGGTGGGATATACCCGACCCCGAGTAGAAAAAGGCACTTGGATCTGGGGGAATGTTACGTCCCCAGTCCGAAGGGCTGACTCGGTGGGATATACCCGACCCCGAGCTGAGAAAGGCACTTGGACCTGGGGGAATGTTACGTCCACAGTCCGAAGGGCTGACTCGGTGGGATATACCCGACCCCGAGTAGAAAAAGGCACTTGGATCTGGGGGAATGTTACGTCCCCAGTCCGAAGGGCTGACTCGGTGGGATATACCCGACCCCGAGCTGAGAAAGGCACTTGGACCTGGGGGAATGTTACGTCCCCAGTCCGAAGGGCTGACTCGGTGGGACGTGCCCGACCCCGAGCTGAACGACCCCGGCGGAATAAGATCCAGTCTCGAGCTGATGGTTCAAGGGGCCTTGGCGCCCGACTGTCTTTATGTAGTGGGCGTTTGAGTATGTCCCCTGTCTTTGAATATGTCTTTCAATTTTGTTTTGTTTTTTTTTTTTTTGTTTTTTTTTTTTTTTTTTTTTTTGTTTTTTTTTTTTTTTTTTAGAAAACGGATAAAAAATGTTTTATTCATATTTGGGGACATACTGTCCTCCTTACAGTTCTTCTGCGTAATACTTTGAAAAAAACTTTATATTTGGTTCATTGGTGGGCATTGTTTGATACCGACCGCCCATTTTGTAATATTGGGGCCTGTTCCGTAAAGTTCTCTCTCTCGGTTTCCTCGGTTGTAAGTCGAGCACTTTTGTTCGGCCAAACGCCTGGGCCTCTGTCTTCTTCTTCTTCTCTCTGGTTCTTTGTCATTTTCGATTGTTTTCTGCGATGCATAGAGTTTCTCGTGAGAGAGTTGCGAAGCAGCTGCGAGCTGTTTTCTGGCTTCCGCCCACAATTCCAATCCCTTCCTGGGTGGGGAATTTCAGTTTTAGGTGGTAGCAGGACATCGCAGCTTTCGTTTTCATCATGAAGGGTCGTCCGACGATGGCCTGGTAACTGCTCATGCAGTCTACCACAGTGAAGTCTGTCATGATCGTCCGGGTCCGGGGATGTGTCCCGACAGTTATTGCCAACTGTATTCTTCCCAGTGGGATAACGGCTGCTCCTCCGAAACCGTATAAGGGGGTGCTATCGTTGGTAAGGGTTGCATATTCTACCCCTAGGTTGTCCAGCGCTTCTCTGGAAATTATATCCACTGCGCTCCCGGGGTCCACTAGGATTCTGTCTACTTCTGACCCGCTGATGACTGCCTTGATTATCAATGCATCGTCATGAGGGAAACTTACTCCTCGGGTATCCTCCTCGGTGAACATTATTGGTACTGACCGGCCTCTCGGTAGCCCTTTGCCCTGTTCTGTTTCTAAGATATCCGGTCCTCGGGTTCTGTTGTAATCTTTCCTTGACCGGTTAGAGTTTCCGGCCAGCGTTCTTCCTCCTGTGATGATATTTATTTGACGACCGCGTGCTCTTTGTCTGGCGGTCATGACCTCGTGGTCAATGTATTTGTTTAGGTACCCATTCCGTGCTAGATCTTCCATTTGTTCTCGCAGATCTTTGCATCCGTCTGTTGGATGTCCTTTGGAGTTGTGGTGCACACAATAAGCTTTTAGGTTCCTTTTGTCCGGAGGGAATCTCCTTTGGTCGGGTTCTACCAAGAGGCCTTTCCCCTGGATCTCCATGACGATTTGTCCCAATGGTTTCTTCAGGGGAATGTATGCATCTTCCCTTACTACATGGTTCACTTGGGTCGGCGCCCTCCTCTCTTGATTGTCCCGGTGCAATGGTTGAATTCTTTGTGCTTTGGGGGTGGTCTTCTGGATTCTCTTTCTGTCCGGCGGGGGGCACCCTCCCTTGCGGTTCTTTCTTTGATGGTGTTCCCTTTCCGGGATGCTTTCTCTTCGTTCTCCAACAAAACGAATTTTCGGGCCACCTCCAGAGCGGTGGCGTAGTCGGGGGTGTCTTGGATCCTCAGGTGAGTCCACAACTTCCCGACCTTCAGACCTCCCTTGAGACTTTCTAGTGCTTCCGATGACTCGTACGCTCCGACCTCGAGCACCAAATTGTGGTACCTTTCAATAAAATTCCTCAGGGGCTCATCATCCCCCTGCTTCATCAGTCTCAATTCTCCCACCATTTTCTTGGGACGCATGCCCCTTTGAAGTGTCGTATGAATGACTTCCTCAGTTGTGCGAAGTTGCTGATGCTCCTTGGGGCTAGGCTTCTGTACCATAGGATGGCCGGTCCGGCCAGAGTTAGGGGGAAAACTTTGCATATGGCGTCGCCCGTTACTCCCTGTACTTCCATCAGGAGGACAAAGTTTTCGACGTGGGATTTTGGGTCGGAGTGGCCTTTGTATGGTGCCATGGTCGGCATGTTGAATCGCTTCGGGAACTGTGCTGACTTTATCTTTTCCGTAAGGGGAGACCCATCTTCCTCGCCTCGGGTGTCTCCCGCCCCGATCTTCAGGCTTTCTCCCCATCTGGCCATCTCTTTTCTCAACCAAGATTTTATTTCACGGGTTGTGCCCCCGTGCCGCCCTGTGTTCTTCTGTTCGCCTGTCGCCCGGGCGTGGCGTTCTTTAAACTCAGAGGTCTCCTGTACGTCTTCGTTATACTTTCTATCCTCCCTCTTGGAGTTGTAAAAATTGTCGGAGGAGGGTCGGGTGATTGTTCCTCCTCTTCTTCTTCCCATGTGTCTTCTGATCTTCCTACCACCGCAGATCTTATCACATAGGGGCCTCTCTTTCTGAGTCCCTCGTCTTCACTTACATCTACTACTCTTTTCCCTCTTTCTCTCCTCTGTCCGGCCTCGGTTTCAGTTCTTTCGTTGTTTGCTCCTTCCATTCTTTCTAGTCGATCCATCATAGACTTCACCCATCTTCCATTTTTTCACCCAGTCTATTGCCGGACCTCCTGGTTGGTGATTTCCGTCCTCCGCCATTTGTCTTATCACGTGAACTGCTTTTTGTGAAGTTCCCCACAGACGGCGCCAACTGTTGACGGCGGATTTTGGTCTCAGGGTAATATTGGAATATCACTCCCGAAGAAATCCTCCATCAATGTGAATTGTTTGGTTATGGGGGACCAAAGGCAAACTTAGCAAAAGACAGATAAATACACCAATCAACAAGGGGATTTAACGTGGTTCGGTGGATTTGGATCCGACCTACGTCCACGGGCACAAACAAGATGATACTTTTATTATTCAAAATGCGCTTCTCAAACCGTTCTTTGTGTTTTACAAGTTAGAGCTTGGTGATTCTGATCTCCACTCTACCTTGCTCTCAACTTGTTCCTCTTATTCTCTCTTTTTTGTTGTTCTTTTTCTCTTCACTCCACCCTCCTATTTATAATGGTGAAGAAATCATATTCCTATTTGTACAAGAGTTTCCTAGTTGAAACTATTCCTTCTCCCATGAGGATTCCTTAGTCAAAACTATTCCCTTTTCCATAAGGATTCCTAGTCAAAAACTACATTACTTCCTTTATCATACTAGGACATTGACTTACTAGTTTACCCGATGAAGGTAGGATAACTTATTATCTTATCTCATATGGATAGAATGCCTTATTTTCCCGATCATGTCTTGCCCTATATTCGGTCTTCATGTGGTCGGTCATGATGGTCATTTGTGCTGAGAATGCTGCTACCGATCTGATAGTGCTCGGTCATCCGAACCAAAGTGGTCGGTTATCGGATCATAAAGTTCTCGGCCACTCACTCATGTGGTCGGGTCGGTATTAATGATCTTTGACCAAGGAGAAAATTACCATTTTGCCCTTGTCGTGCTGTCTTAAATACTATAGTGCCTAAAAACACCATCAACAATTATTGTTGATGGTGATTTCCGAATCCGAGAACATTCAAAATACGGAGAAGGATATTAAGGGGATTTCACTTACCAAGATGAGGTCTCAGGCACAGAAGTGTCTGACCTGACCAATTGATCAGATTCAATCATATTTGAAGGCCGACTCGAGGATGCCGGTTTTGGCTTTAATACACAATGAAGAAGATTTGGAGTAAGCCATAAAAGATACAGTCAAATACACCCGAGGAAGGTGATCATTAGAAGATATAAGATAGAAGAAAATCTTAGCAAATCAGACCGTCATCAAGGGAAGTTATTCGAGGAGTGAATTTTCCGAATTTCCCATGAAGTTTGCTTTTAGTTCCCAACAAACCAAATAAATTCATTGTTAGATGAAGATTTATTCGAGGAGTGAATTTTCCGAATTTCCCATGAAACAAAAAAACAACCGTCAACAATTATTATTATTTATTTTATCATGTCTCGACAATTTGTACACAACACATTTTCAATTTTTGGGGCTTGAAGATATCTTGATCGAGCTCTTTAGTCTACCATTACTACTTATACTTATTTTTCCATCTTTTTGCTTACCTTCTGTCTGTGTTACATGTGAATCTTGAACCAATACCTTGGTTATAATGTAGCTCTAAAATTTTATTGAGCCTTTAAAGTTGACACTTACTTGATTCTCATCATTGGATTCAATCAGTTTATTGCTTTCCTCTAATAGTTGATTGGAAAGTACTTCAATTGCTATTTGGTACAACATATTCATTTCTTGAAGCAATACATCATATATACCTGTGTAGATATATGACACTGGTGGCTAAGTCTCTATGCTTATGAACACTCAGCCTTCGAAGTAATTAAATAAGTATTAAACTCACCAGCATTTTCTTCTTCAGCCTTGAAACGAATTGAGTCAACCCAATTGTTCAAGATTTTTTTAAAAATATTTCGTGTGTAAATTAAATGCTTGCTGCGTGCTTTAATTAATATCATATTATTCTCTTCAATCACTCTAAATTTATGTTCAGATACATAATCTTCTAGATTTTCTTTATCCGCAATCTTCTTCAAAATTCCCTCAAGTTTGTTTTTGTTGAAACAAACTCATAAAAAAAAAAAAAAAAAAAAAAAAAGCATTAGCACCTTCACTACGAGCTGTCGTATTAATCCATGCATAAAATAGTATATCGGTATCTATGATTCTCGAATTTCATATAAATGTTTTAATTATTCATTATTACTCAAATCAAACTCTGTAACCAAATCATTCCACATGTCTTCAAAATTATTTTTCTTAGATCTGTTGTGGATGTATTTTTTTAATGTACCTTTGAATTTAGACTTTTTAAAATGAATATGAGACCAACTTATCTCCAAATTTTTTTCTTTATATGCCAAAGACAAACGATGACGAGTGTTTGGAAATACCTTTTTAATAGCTGCACCTATTGTTAGATCTTGATCGGTAATCATTGATATCGGAAATTTCCCTCCCATTAGCCTCTAGCCAAATATTGAATAATAAAAGGAAATACGTCTCTAACCAGAGGAAAAATAGAGAATAACGTTATAAATTTTAATGGTTGAATGCATGCGAAATTCGGTCTCCTAACATATATAATTTAATAAATATGCAGTTTCTTATATTTATAAATTGGTATTTTCATTTATACGAGTATGAAATCAGACAATGTACGATAATATATTTATTGCAAGAGACCGAATTTTATATATGTTAGGAGATAATATACGACATCTTTTGTCCGAGAAAGTCGTGGAAAAGATGACCAACTATGAATCAGAAGTAGAGGTTTTGGGTCTGGTTCTGAATTCGACGTGGATTTTCATAAGAAGCACTGAAGCTTGCAGTTATGATACCCGTTATGAGGTGGGACAGACTTGAGATTATAGGCTTGTTCGAGATTGAGCATTAGTATGAGAGGGAAGTTGTTTCTTCAAAACATTATAAGCGTTGGAAAGGTACCACAAGACATCAGAATGAAGCAATATGAGGTGCCCATGAGCATATCAGCTCGAGGACATCAGATCGATCTCCGACTTCATGCACCACAATCTTTTCATAGTTCCCGGCACCAACTCACTTGTTTATTGATATCGAGAATTATGAGACAGATGGTGATTTTTTACCCCAAAGCAGTCAGAAGCCTAAAAAGGAGTATAATGAGGTTTGCACGACAGATGATGGGGGCCCGAGGTCCTTGAGGGGGTGAGAGGTCAGATGAGGGGCCCGAGCCTGATGTACAGATAGACACCCGATGGAAGTATTGCCTGATGAGACAAAATTGAGATATCAGTGTGTGAAGGCCGACCCGTTGTGTAAATAAATATCATACTCGGCAGTATTTGAGTATCTGTGAAGGCTGACCTGATGCGGTCCATTACTACCGATCACCTTGGCATACAGACCCAATGACTAATGTCTGATCCGGACACCTAGTTCGGGGTTGTTGAATCTTATGCCTATGTATAAGTGACATAAGGCCTACATGAAAGTTTGAGCCTCCCAATAAGTTGATAAGACATAAGTAGGTTGCGAGCTTATCTTCTAGCACACGCTATCGTATGAGAGTGGTTATAATACAGGCTGACACTGTGCATAACGCGTAACAATAGGCAAAGAAGCTAGAATGATGAGATTCAGGTGTCAGGCGGCTGGGCTATAGCCCGTATGACAATTGGGGAAGAGAGCTCATGCGGCGATGATAGGTTCACGTGGCTGACGTCACGGAGTTAGTGTAACAGTCTAATTAGACCTAGTATATAAAAGTGTTGAGAATTCATTGTAGGGGGTTGGTCAATGTGATTCTAAACATTCTTATATTTGTAATTAAGAAAAGCTCAAGTGTAAGCAAGCTGCAAGCGCTAGTAAAAGGTCGATCAGGCGTGTAAGCGAGAGATGGAGAGGTCGGTCAGACCCGACCACGTAATAAAGCTTCATTTTCCCTTGTGTCCGTTTATGTAGGTTGGATCCATTCCGCTGAATCACATTAAACCCTCTGTTTTGTCTGTGTGTTTTCTCTCATCTTTTGCTAAGTTTGCATTTGGTCCCCAAACCAAACAAATTCACAGTTGAATGAGGTTTGTTCGATGAGTGGTTTTCATAATTTACCCCTAGAACGAAAATCAACTGTCAACAATCTAAATTCTCTTCATTTTTTAATTTATCTTTCAGACTGCCATTAATCCAAAATTTAGAAAATGAATATTTTAAAATATTTTTTGAGTGCACTAAATATTTTAATGAGTGTGTAAATTAGGAAAAAAAAAACTAATTAATTTAAATAGTTCATGTGAGGATTTTGTTGGGTATAATAAAAAGTGTACATAATAAAAGTCGAAATTTTAAATTTATCATAAGAGTGTATAGAGTAATATAGCGTCCAAATAAATTATATTATATTTTGGCTATGGCTGCCTTACTTATGTTTATTAATTATATTGAATAAATGTAGTAGAATTTAGTAATAAATAAATTTGAACCAAACTTCTCCAACAGTCCCTGGTTTAAGAAGGCTTGAGAAGTAGCAGTAGATGTCAATAAAAAGTCGAAGCAGCTTAACGTTTGGCAGACCAAAATCTTATTGCCAAAATTAACCAATTATTTATAATTCTCATTTTGATCGTCCTTTAGACTATAAACTATAAAGTGTCCACTTGAATCAACTGCTCATTCTAATTGACAAAAGTATTATAGGGTTCTGTTTGTTGTTCAGTTTAATTATATCCTTTAGCCAAGGGACGGACTTATAGTGGAATGAGGAGAGGCTGTAGTTTTTTTTTTTTTTTTTAAATTATCTTTATGTTGTTTAATATGGTCCGGACCTAAGTTTCAGACGTTTTAGTGTCCGTATAACAATAAAAGTCCATTGTTTTATTGCTATGCGGACGATATATATAATTCTCAGGTCTGGGTCATGCAGACTTTTTATCGTTTGCATAACAATAAAGGAACGTATGCGGATAATAAAATGCCCACATGACTCTTACAATTTAAATAGTGATTTTTCGAATCAGCTTTAGAACATGATTAATTATCTCGGTTACTGCAATAAAATGGATGTCAATATGTTATATTATCAGGGTGAAAATGATGAATGTTCAGAGATCCAAAACTTATAATAAGCTGTAGCTAATATCATTGAAAATCCTGTCAAGAATTACCCATAGCGGCAATAATTCCTCACAAATTTTTGTTGCAGTTTGAGAAGACGACACTAAGCTTTTGAATGCAATGAAAAAAGTTAGATATGAAATCCGTCTATGTTTAAATTTCAAGAAAAACAAACAACAATAGATTCATATTTTACTAAATTGTCCTAGTTATGTTTGTAATTTAAGAGAATTTATGATATTAACGAGACTATAAATTTATACAAGGGTCTTCTTAAAAATAATTATCTTATTAATTTATCAAAATTACTAATCTTGTAAACTGGCCCAAGTTGGGACAGAAAAAAATATTATTTTAGAGAGGTTATTAATTTATTAAGGTTTAACTGTAATAATAATTCTGTAACGTTTGAAAGTATTTATAACAAAATCCAAATAGCCATTAATGAATGATTCACAAATTAAGTGTGTATATAATAAATTATATTTTCTGAACTTGATATATTGAAGTTATTATGCAAGTGATTTTTCAAAATATGACAACATATGGAGAACAATTGTAACACTGTGTATTATTATTTTATATTGTAATTTTTTAATATTTCCCTTCAATTGAAGCTAGCCCTAGCCCCCTCTATAAATAATTCATATATCTGTCCCGATTAAAATTTGGTTTAATTATTCAGTTATTTCGTATATTTTAAATATTATTCAAAACGGTCTTGCTGTTATTTTATTGTTGTCGGATATAATTTTTAAAAGTAAAATAAAAATTTTATCTAATATAACTTAAATTGTAAGAGTACTCAAACAAAATTATATGTTCCTTTCATAACATCATTTAAAATAATTTCACATTTTTTAATAAAATCTCTCATTGACAACTAAACAACCCAAATTTTTTTTTTTAATTCAAAGCTTTATTTCAAAAGCTCTACTTGTATGAAACATAAAATTTCGAATTATTTTGAGTAAAATTTGTAAATTTTATATTAATTGTATGAAACATAGAGTAGATCTTATCTACATTCGCAGGCTCACAGCAGATTTTTGAGCTATGTTTATAATTGAAACTGAGTTGTAAATTTCCATGGAGAATAGGCCATCTTTGAAATTGTCGCCCTTTAAGAAGTGTTTGGTATAAAATATTATCAGAAAGTATAAATTATCTTTTAAATTAAGAAATAAATATTAGAGTATAAGTTAACGTCAAAAAATAAACTCATATTATGAATTTATAATTTTATACGTGTTAACACTAATATTAAAATAAGTATTTGATAGAAAATCGAAATACTAAGATTAGCGTTAACGATCAAACCACACTTTACCAAACTCACGGTTAATCTTTAAAAAGGAACAAGTCAAAAAGTCAAACGTATTAAAAACCTTCACACTTCCCTCCCCCACACGAGTCCCAACCCAAAGAAATGGACGGTCACGATTCATCCACTGTTGACCTCTTTGACATTGTGGCAGCGTCTTTTCTTTGACTTTTCTCCTACAAATCTACCCTTCAACTCTTTCCCATTCTCTCTCAAAAGCAAACAGCCCAAAAACAGCTAGCTGGTAAGCTCACGCGATCTACAGCGATTGTTCTCACCCAACACTGAAGGATATCAAGAAAACAGGCCACGCTCTGTAAACGCGCGTGTGGGACTGGATAGATAGAAAGAAAAAGGTTTGACTTTAATTATATCTTCTTCTAGGAAACGTAAACCTGCCATTAAAGAGATGCCACGTGTGTTTTAGAAACAGTAAAAGTTTGATCAGTTTCCGTTTAACCGCAGTTAAAATCCACGTTTACCTCCAAACGGTGTAATAACATTAAATTGCCAATTTATTACAGTGAGAGAGTGTGTGAAGTTTTCTAGAGATAGAGAGAGAGAGAGTGAGGAGGTTTTGAAAATAAGGAAAGCAAATAAAACAAGAAAAACAAAGCAAATAGAGAGAAGGGATTTGTTCTCCGTTCCTCATTTTTGCGTTCTTCATTTCCAAAAAACACCAACACACTAGTTAAGAATCACATTTCATTTTATTATTTTTAAGATTCTCATTTAATCTCTATCTTTAATGTTGTGTTTAATTCTCTCTTTTCTTTATTTAATTTTTAATTTTTGGGTTTTGTTTTCTTGACTTGTAGATAAAGTTTTGAAACTCTTGAACAATTTTTCTGAAGTTATTGCATTTGCATGAATAGATATGCTCGGGCTTTATAAACATTTGGGGTTTCTAGCTTTTCTTTTTGCATCTTAATAATAATATATTGAAATGTTCTCAACGCAGGACCGGGCTAAGTGAAGAGAAAGTTGGAAAACTATAAACCCTAATTGATAAAGCAAAATGTATGGAGATTGCCAAGTGATGTCGAACTTGGGAGGTAACATGGTTTCAACAGAAACCCTTTTCTCGTCGGCGCCAGTTGTACAAAACCCTAATTTCAACTTCATGCCTTTCCATTCTTATCCTCCCTTAGCTCCAGTAAGTTTTCCCCCCTTTTTGTATTGTTTTGTCCAAAGTACTTCCTTTTTCTTTTTTCTTCTGAATAATTTGGTCCGATAATTTTTCAATAGAAAGAGAAGAACGGAGATATGGAGAGTGGGTCTGGGAGTGAACAAGTTGAAGAGAAATCTGGGAATGAGCTAGAGACCAGTGATCAGCAACAGCCACTAAAAAAGAAACGGTACCACAGGCACACTGCTCGCCAGATCCAAGAAATGGAAGCGTACGTATGCTGTTTTGCAAAATAATAATAATAATTCTCATGCATTGACTTCAACTCCTGTATCTTTTACAAAATATTACTTGTTTTGCAGCATGTTTAAGGAATACCCTCACCCAGATGATAAGCAAAGGACGAGACTGAGCCAAGAACTTGGCCTCAAGCCACGCCAAGTCAAGTTTTGGTTCCAAAACCGGCGTACTCAGATGAAGGTGCGCATGTTAGCCTAGCCTCAACACGTTTTCCCAAAAAAAAAAACGCGTTTCAATTTGTATTATGCTGCTTTCTCGTTGCTTAATTTGCATTAAAAAGTCTCAAGTATCCCTAAACGGCTAAACTAGGATCCATTTGTTTATATATCCATCATCATGAGCATTGTTGAAGAGGAAGAATCTCATTTATTTTGCACTGAATTCATTAATGTCCTCTTTAAACCCTTACCTACACATTTGCTACCTAAATGGGCACACGAATTTAATGCTACATACCATTTAGGGTAACAGTGATAAAAGCAACTCCAATAATGCTACTTTATATATAGAGAGTAAAAAAAATGACATTACTTTTAATTTAGGTAGTCGTGTGGGAGGGTTTACTCTAAATATTCCTACATAATATAAATTATTTTGTTATGTAAATAATACAATATTAATTAATTGGTCTTTATAGTAATCTAAGTTTATGTGTAGTATATATAATTTTCCTCATAAATTTAAGAAGTGTGATCATCTGAAATTTAAGTAGGATAGAATAAGATGTGTTGTTAGAGATTAAAATTTTATCTCACATCCAAGGTAGAGGACAGGAATTTGAGATTCCTTATAGATGCTCATTCAAGTGTTTGCAAATAAAATAATGTGAAGGTGTGTTTTGATCTTGCTTCTTTTATTATTATTATTATTTACCTTGGATTTATTAATTAGGCACAACAAGACCGATCTGATAATTTGATACTTAGAGCGGAGAATGATACACTAAAGAATGAGAATTACAGACTACAAGCAGAGTTACGCAGTGTCATTTGTCCTAATTGTGGTGGTCCAGCCATGCTTGGTGGGATTTGCTTTGAAGACCTTCACATCGAAAATGCAAGGCTTAGAGAAGAGGTATAATTTTTGTTACAATAATTCTATCATATAAGAGTAAAAATTTTGTAGTAATATAAGATGAATTTAATTATATTGCCCATTCTTGCAGTTAGATCGCGTTGGTTGTCTTGTTTCACAATATAGTGGCAGGCCAGTTGAAGCTATGTCTCTGGCTCCTCCTACAATGCCTCCTTCTTTGGACTTGGATATGAATGTATATTCAAGGCATTTTGCCGAGCCTATGGTTAATTGTGGTGAGATGATGCCAACGCCGATGTTGCCAGCAGAAGTTTCTCCAATTCCTGAAACTGGTCTAATATTGATGGAAGAGGAGAAGTCTCTTGCAATGGAACTAGCTGCCTCTTCCATGAATGAGCTTGTGAAGAAGTGCCATATATCTGAACCTCTTTGGATTCGAAGCAATGAAAATGGAAAGGAAATATTTAATCTTGAAGAGTATTCGAGAATGTTCCAATGGCCTTTGAATCTCAAGCAAGGCTCAAATGATCAGTTTAGGACTGAAGCTACTCGAGATACAGCTGTTGTTATCATGAATAGCATCACTCTAGTGGATGCCTTCCTTGATGCAGTAAGTGTTCAATATTTTCTGAATTGAATCCTTCCCAGATTCACATTAATATAGATAATATTATTCATTATTTACAGAATAAATGGATGGAGCTGTTTCCTTCAATTGTTGCTAGTGCAAAAACTGTTCAAGTTATTTCAACAGGCGTTTCCGGTGCAAGTGGCTCCCTTCAGCTGGTTAGCCCTCATTCTATTCAAAAATTGTTACCAAAAGAAAATTGATAACGTAAACATAGTTAGAAAAGATCAAAATATTTTTTTTATCATAACTTTTATCTTGTAACTACTCTTTATATAACTATGTGTATTTAATAAAATAATTTAATTTCTTTTTGTCTTTTTATGTTTTTCTAAATATCTAATTGATTGTGCACATATCATTGTTGATTTTTTTTATTTTTTAATGTTTTGTGCACATATAGCCGGAGAAATACATTTTTTTTACAGAAAATTAGTTAATTACATAGATATATATATATATATATATATATATATATATATTTGCAGATGTATGCAGTATTGCAAGTGAATTCTCCATTGGTGCCAACAAGAGAGGCCTATTTCCTTCGCTATTGCCAACAAAATGCAGAGGAGGGAACTTGGGCCATAGTTGATTTTCCCATGGACAACATTCAGCCTTCCTTCCCTCTGTACAGGAGACGTCCCTCCGGCTGCGTCATTCAAGACATGCCCAATGGTTACTCAAGGGTTTGTACAGTTTCTATTTCTCAATTTTATGTATTCGCTTTTTAATTATCTATATTATAAATGAACAAATATCAAACATTCAAGTGATTTTATAATGAGTATATCTATATATATATGTATAGGTTACATGGGTTGAACATGCAGAGATAGAAGAGAAACATGTTCATCAGATATTTAGTCACTATGTTTACAGTGGAATGGCATTTGGGGCAACTCGTTGGTTAGCAGTCTTACAGAGGCAATGCGAGAGAGTCGCCAGCCTCATGGCCAGAAACATTGCAGATCTCGCAGGCAAGTGTATTAATTTCTAGCGGGAGCCTTCGTGTACTGGTCCATCTTTTTACATTTTTTTTTTTTTTTTGGGTTATCATTTCTTAATAATTTTGTGGACAACGACAGTGATACCGTCTCCGGAAGCTCGAAAGAATTTGATGAGGTTAGCCCAGAGAATGATAAGAACATTCTGTGTTAATATCAGCACTGCAGCCGGCCAGTCTTGGACGGCTTTATCAGATTCTTGTGTTGACACTGTAAGAATTACAACAAGGAAAATCACAGAGCCTGGTCAGCCTGGTGGTCTCATTCTCTGCGCAGTATCTACTACTTGGCTTCCATATCCTCACTACCAAGTCTTTGATTTCTTGCGCGATGAACGTAGCAGATCTCAGGTTCCATATTCTATTATTTTTCCAAAAAATATAATAATGCCTCAATCTCATAGCACTAAAATTGCCTAAGTGTTTTATATTATATATGATTGTGCAGCAACTAGGCGTTCTTTCAAATGGAAATGCCCTGCATGAGGTGGCTCACATTGCCAATGGCTCCCATCCTGGAAACTGCATCTCTCTTCTCCGAATCAACGTAAGCTCTTTTTTTTCTTTTTCTTTTTTAATTCTATTATAGAGAATGATAGTTTCTTAGATAGATGTGTAGATGGAATATGAGATGTTAAATTAAAAATGAATAAATTAGGAAGAAAGTGACATTATATTGATTGAGAAGAAAATGAATAAAATATCACATCAACATAAGCTTTCACTGAGAAAATGATGTTGTCATATATATGTCAACTGTCAAGCGATAGAAAAATTTCTAAATTTTTCTAAACTTAAAGAGAGAATGATTTCGAATAAATCATGATAACGTCAAAGTATCTGTATAACCGATCCATTTTTATTTAAACAAAACAATTCATTTTTTTTTTTTTTTTGCATTGCATGCTGCAGGTTGCTAGCAATTCATCCCAGCACGTAGAGCTAATGCTGCAAGAGAGTTGCACAGATCAATCTGGTAGCCTTGTTGTCTACACAACCATTGATGTCGATTCCATTCAGCTAGCAATGAGCGGCGAGGATCCATCCTGCATCCCTCTTCTGCCATTAGGGTTTGTAATAGTCCCAGTTGAACAAATCAAAGAGAATACTACTACCGGCGACGGCGACGGCAACTCAATGTCATCATCACCTCATGAAGAAACAAACAATATTGGAATACAAAACAATTCAGGTTGTTTACTCACTGTTGGCCTTCAAGTTCTTGGCAGCACAATCCCATCAGCCAAGCTCAATCTCTCGAGCGTCACCGCAATCAACAACCATCTATCCAACACTGTCCAACAAATCGCCGCTGCTCTAAGCAGTGGCACTAGCAACAGCACCAGCTGCCATTATAACAACAGTGGCACCATTATAGGCTCTGTGCAAGAGCCTAACATTGGTGCCCCAAAACAATAAGTGATAATTATTTTTCAGCTTTCAAAATTACCAAAAACCTCCCTATTAAAATAAATTACCTAGACAAAAAATCCAAGGACGTTTTAGGGTTATAGGAAACCCTAGCTATCTTTTGTTATGTCAGCGTTTTGGTGGTCCTTGGGTTTAAAATAAGTGGGGAGGTTAGGGGTAATTTTGAAAGTCAAGTGGGGGTACGTAGTTTGTTAGGTTTGATATGGATGATCATGTGATCAGCTTAGTATGATATAAAAAAATGTGTGGTTGTGATGTAACGATGGAGGAAGTCAAGAGCGCACCAGATATTTTACCCTTGTAGTGAGATACTAGGGGTGGTGGTGGTTCGGGTATTGACTTCTCCTTGTCCATTAAATGCTTTCTACTGAGTTGTGTTATTCAACATTAACATGTTTTTATTTTTATTTGTATTGAAATGTACATTCAATACTTACTTAATGTAAATGTTTTAATTGGAACGTTTGTTTATGTTGCATTTCATTTGAGAATATGTATGAACCAAGAGGCCTCTATAGTATTAAACTTGAAAAATATAAATAAGGATAAATTTGCCAAAAATCGATCCCTAAAAATGGAATAATTCTTTGGTCAATTGAGATATGAATGACGTGATGTCACAATCAAATTAGTAAATGATATATATGATTTAATATTCATTTTTTAATTATTTTTTAATATTTTAACACACGTGACAATGTATTATTAAAATGTTATACATATAACATTATACCTCCGTTGTATTGTATATTTTCTCATAAAAAATATATAAAACCAACTTGCAAAGTTATATGTATTTATATATATTATAGCTTCATTCATGTCTTTGTATAGGTACATGAGACGTTGTAGCAATAGACATATGATTTGTAGGATTTCATCTGGTAGATCTGAAAATCAAAGAAGAACATTTTATAAATTTATGAGATGTTACTTGATAATGAATTTATTTTGTTATTGTAATGGTCTTATATTTTTCTTTGTGTGCTATGTCATTCCACCTCTAATGTCAAAATTTGTATTTCACAACTCATGTCGAGATGTTAGAAATCAAGTCGAACCCGTAATTTCTCTAGGACTTCTATAGATTTAGATGTGATTTCCCTAAAAAAAATCAACCTTTCAACACCCATCCCAATAACCACGAAATTTCATTGCCTTTCTTATTACCCGATCTTCGATCTATGCTGATATTGAAAAATTCAAAATTTGTCTAAGGTTCTGACTTTATGCGAAATTATTCAACTACTCTAATATAAGACAAGTCAAAGTTAGAGCGAGTATGGTATGATTCAATCAACCACCATTGATTTAAGCAATTAAAAAATTGCATGATATTAAAGCAATAAATAATCAAAGCAGCAAATGAAATCAACACGATAATTTTATTGCCGGAGTGGAAAACCCGTGCGAGTACCAAATCACTCCGGATATAGGCCATCATCCCAATCCACTATAAAAGAGAAAATTTACAGCGATGGTATATGACGTATGGTGACAACTTCACTGACTCGAATACCTCTATACTGTAATAACTCGAAGAACTCTTTGATCCCGCACCAAGCCATATTCTTCAGAACCTCTAAAGTCTCTAAACGGATCAAACCTATGAACCCGCAACGCCGTAACTCTGACTACCAATCTTCCTCATTGGGAACTCTGAAGGCTTAGGAAATTGAGTTAGAGTTGTGTTTATGTGTTTATGGTCAATCAATGATCAATATCACCAAGACAAATAAGACACGGTTATCAAGAAAGTCTTCAAGGTGAAAATAAAGAATGAATAAACTAAATATATAAAGGCTCTCTAAATTGTGTTTTTTCAACAAGTAAAGTGATTAAATGTTTGTTTAAATAGGTGTTGTGCAAAACTGGCTCAAAAAATACGTTCAAAATAACACACTTACGCACAGCCGTTCGAACCCTACAAGAACGCGTGTCGAATGCGAATAGTTCCACAAAATCGTTCGAATGTCCTTATGAACGCACAATGAACATGAAGCCTCTGGAAGATTTCGTTTGAACCCAATGACGAACATGACTTGAACGTTGGGTCTCTGAAATATTTTGTTCGAACGTTAATATGAACGTTCCACTAATAAACTCAACACATACATGCTTCTGATATCTTCATGAAAAGTCTTACAAATACTTGTCTAATTGCTCTGATATCTTCAATACTCATTACAACTCAATTAAACTTATTTTATTATGGACATTGCCAACAAACATGAAACTAACATATATTTTATGTTTTTGTATGGCTTCCTGTTTTTGTACATGTACACAAGACGTTGGAGCAATATACATATGATTTGTGGGACTTCATCTGATAGATCTAAAAAAAAAATTTATAGATTTATAGGTTGTTACTTTGTAATGAATTTATTTTATTGTTATAATGGTACTATATTTTTAGTTATAAATAAATTTCATAAAAAAAAAAAAAAGGCTATTTACTATTGGTTTGTATGAGAGTGGGAAATGAAAATGACTTTAGACAAGTCAAACAAATATATTTGGGCTTTTTATGGCCTGGCCTGGCCTGTTATAAAGCCTATAGTTACAAAGTGCATATGAAGTCTTGCATAAAATGAATTAAACAGTCTGTTATCAAATGATGTTTATTGTTATCATTTTTTTTTTTTTTTTTACATTTATTATTATTACTTGTTAATGTTAAAATATTTCAATCAAAATATTTACAGCATACAGTAAATCCAAAATTATTAGTTTTTAATTCTTGAAGAGTATTATATGATATGACAATATGACATCTAGCAATTACACTCAACCTTTAATTTTTAAAACAACAATTCTACACTTCCCGAGTTATTTCAAATAATATGTCATTCTTCTGTTAAATAATTAAATTTTATATAAATTATTACAGGGTCCGTACTTTGTGGGGGATTGAACATATATTTTAGGTATTGATCTTATAAATATTCCGGATATTATCGGTTTTATAATTTAAATGAGACAATTGATTTACTTATACGTAATATTTATGTCTTATTCGTTTATCTCTCAGTTCTCAAATAATATTTCTAATTCATTATGCAAGTGATAATAGTAAAAATCTTTATAAATAATAAAAAATTCATGAAATAAAAAACTTATAAAAATAATTCAAAATAAATTTTATATACCCGAAATAGAAAAAATTGATGTGGTCTCCGCCTTCCTCCGTCTCTCCTGCTAGCGCTCCTCTCTCTCCAAACGGAGGATCCCTCCATCCAACAGGTGCCCCTACCTCTGCTCCAGGCAACGACGTCGCTTTGTACAAAGTTACTTTCAGCTATTATTTGGCTGGATTCTTTGCTACTATTGCTTTGCTCATGTAGATCTATATAGATGATGATAGATCAGTTGATGATTTTGCTTTAGGAGTTTTGTTAATTATTATTTTTTAAATAATTTTTGTTAGTTAATTTTTAGATTTGATTGTTAAGGATGCGATGATGATGGTTTGATGGTTGATTATTAGTAATTATTATATTAGAGACCTGCACAATGTGTGGGTTATTTTGAAAAAATTATATGTTAAGTGGATTTTAATTTCATTAATAAATAATTTATTTATCTTACCTAAATTCCTATTTCATTGGAATATGAAATCTGAAGATAATGAATCACTGTTAAATCTTGATAACAAAAATAAATATGAAGATAAAAGTGAGATTAATATCCTTATTAATTAAAAGTAAGATGAAAATTCAAAAATTCATACCATCTGATGAACCTTTCGATAATATTAAAAATACAAATACATACTATAGAGACTCTACCATATAAACTAATGTTCTCATAATACCGATCAAATCATCAAAATATCTTCCAACAAAGCCAAACAAAATTGAAATAATGTGGAATTAGCATCAAATGCTCGAACAATTATGTAATCGATGACAACCATTATATTATGCCGCTAAAAAAAATACTTCACAAATAAATAATATAGAAAAGAATTAAATATTATTCGAAGAAGTAAATACTCATCACATAGAAAATTCAAATGTCTCATCAACCTTTTAATCATGCAAATATGCATAAAAGAGATGCAAACATTATAAGCTATAAAAATTTACCAAGCAAATTAAATTGGAATTATATATATGTAAAATTCCGTAAGAAGAATAAATCTTTAAGAAATAAAATATATTATTAAGTGTATAAATAAGAAGGTGGGCCTTCTTTTATAGTTAAATAAAAATAAAATAAAATAAATAGATAATTAATAGTTACATAATGGATCATAACTTGTGAAAATATAGTGAAAGTTATAAGAATATATAAGGTTGGTGCGTAATCAAAAGCCTTACCTTAGTTACCTGGATTGAACCAAACTTCACAAAACACACCTTCCATCTTCTACATTTAATATAAACTCAATTAAAACTTATCGATTCAATATATTCCCCCAAACAAGGAGAGTTCACCATTTATCTTAGGATTAATGAGAATGATCCTTTTTTTTCAGCTTATATATATAATAATATATTCATGGTTCTGTATTATCACTTTTTAATTTTTTCATGTAATTTCGTGATTTCAATTTGGTTTTTTGTTTTAAAAATAATAATATTTTCGTATATTTTTTCATATAAATTTGATTTATATATGTATTTAATTAGGTATTTGATTAATAATATGATAGATCAATTTGTTAGTTTTTTTATTATGAATATGATAATTTAATTTAATATTTAATTAAAATTATTTTATTTTATTTTTCTTATTTTAAAATTGACTCGCTTAAAAATGTTTAGAGAGTGATTATTTATGTTAACTATCCTACCAAGATAGTTTATTATTTTTTTAGTTTTAAGAAAGATTTAAGTCTCTTTCTTTTATTATTATTATTAAACTTCTCTAATAAGAAAGCTAAATTAATGAAAAATAATTTAATAAGTTTTATTTATATTTGATCTTTCCTTTGTTTAAGTTGCATTCTAGTTTTAAAAAAAATTGCATTATGTTGTAAATTAGATGGTCCCCAACACTTGTCTTTTATGTTTAACTTATCACACATTAATTATGGATAATAATATTAACCTAAACCTATCTCTATAAATAGAGAGTAAATCTTGTATAGTTGTTTCATTCTAAAAAAATCAATAAGAATAAGAGCTTGCAGCTTTACAATGTATTATTTTCTCTTCTTCTTTTCGCTTATTTTATCACACGTTATCAGCACGAGTAGTTCTTATTTTTCTTTCTTTTTACAAGCGAACCTGAAGTTTCGCAAACAACTGTTGCATCAATAAAAACAAAAGGCCGAACCTGAAGTTTAGCAAGCAATTCTTTTTTTTTTTCCTTATGATCATTACTGAAAAAAAAGTTGAATCATCGATTGTCATTGAATTTTATTGCTGCTGTTGAATTGTTCATCTCCTGTTTTTCGTCTTCATTCTAAATGAATTGTTTGATGAATATAATTAACGTCATGGTTCATTGGTTTGTGTATTTGCTTAAATTCAATGGCATCTTGGCATCATTGGCCTGAAGCCAAAAAGGTTAAAAAAAAAAAAAGGCTTTCAAATTTGATGATGATCAAGTGACGTAAATTGCATTTGCCAAGCTATGATCCAATGGCATACATGTAATAAGGCATGATCTGAGATTTTGATTTTTTTTTTTATTATGTAAATAAATCAGAACCTGAAGTTCTGAATTTTCAATCATAATATTAGAATATGTAGTTCTGATTCAGAATCTGAAGTTCTGAATTTCAATATTATAATTAGAACCCGTAGTTCTAATTCACATCCTGAAATTATGAATCTCGGTACTTAAAAAAAAAATATCATAAATCTCAAATCAAGTATGGTAATGATGATCAAAACAAGGCCTGAAGCCTTTGTTTGCTACAGGCGGATGATTGTAAACTGTATGATCAAACAAGCCATGATGATGACATGGACCATCATTATGATGATATAATATCTCCAAAATTGACAAATAACAAGGCCTGAAGCCTTTGCTTGCTGCTTATGAATTTGATGGATTTGGCGTGAATTTAATGACGTTTATTGGAGTGGGCATGCCTTTAAACGTGGCCATTGTACTTCGGCTCCAAATCTTTTCTTTAATTTGGTTTCGTATGATGATCAGCTCATCAATTGATTTGGTTATAAGATTATTAATTGATATTGTTTTATGATTATATCAATATTAATTATTTAAAATTCATATTATAACTTGAAGTTTTGTAATATGATCAAAATCTGAAGTTTTGAATTGTAATTTTAAAATTAGAACCCGTAGTTCTAATTCATTATGTTATTTTTTTTTAATTATGTTTTTCTTTAATTGTGGTTTATAAGTATGCTCTGTGGTTGCCATTAATTTGGACCCTCTACATCAGAAAATAAATACCATATGCATGATATATATATATATATATATATATTTTTTTTTCTGGATATAATATATTCATTATTATGACGTTTGTATTTTGCTTTACAAGGAATCTTGAAAATGTCAAGTCTCATAAACATGCAAATTCCCGCACTCGAAGTTTCTGGAAGAAACTATCTCTCCTGGGTTTTGGATGCCAAAATGCATTTGCGAGCAATGGGCCTCGAAAGCACCATAAGCCAAGGAAATCAAACATCCCTGCAGGATAAATCAAAGACTATGATCTTTCTTCGTCATCATCTGCATGAGAGCCTGAAAGCTCAATACCTGACAATTGAAGATCCATTGACTTTATGGAATAACCTGAAAAAGAGATATGACCATCAAATGGATATCTTCCTCCCTAGAGCAAAATATGAGTGGACAAATCTGAGGTTGCAGGACTTCCAAAAGATTTCAGACTACAACTCTGAGCTGTTTCGCATCACCTCACAGCTGAAATTGTGTGGTGATAATATCACTGAAGAAGACATGCTTGAAAAAACACTCACTACATTTCATGCGACAAATATGATTCTGCAACAACAATATCGAGAGAGTCGCTTCAGAAAATACTCAGATTTGATATCCTGTCTCCTAGTTGCTGAACAAAATAATGAGCTACTGATGAAGAATCATGAATCACGACCAACTGGATCTAAGCCATTCCCAGAAGCGAATGCAAATACACATACGAATAATGGACGTGGTCGGGGAGGTAAAAGAGGACGCGGAGGGCGTGGTTATCGCCCCCGTGGTGGTCATAATAACTCAGGTCAACAAAACAAAAAGTATGGACAACACCAGAAGTGGAATGTCTATAAAAGAGATAATAGAGAATATGGTGCGGAAAAGAAATCTATGAAAAATAATAATGATCAAATTTGTTATCGATGTGGAGGAAATGGACATTGGTCACGTATCTGTCGTGCAGATGACCATTTAGTAGAGCTATATCAAGCATCCAAGAAAAGAAAAGGAAAGGAGATTGAAGCTAACTTTATCAATGATTCGGATCCAGTAGATCTCACTCATCTTGATGTCTCTGATTTCTTCGAAGACCCAGAGGGAAGGATTGATCACCTGATTGACGATGGAAATGTCCATCGTGACTAAACTTTAAATTTTAAATTTATTTTATGAATGGTTTAGGAATATTGAATTTTATTTCGCTTTTTATTACAAGTTTATTTGAATAATTTTTATCACATCAGATGTACTCTATTTCATAACTTTTACTTGATTTCTAATATGAACTTTGTTTACAAGGATATGGATCCTACAAATAAATTATCTATTCTGGAAAATAAATGTGGGGATATATGTTTGGCTGATAGTGCAACCACACACACTATCCTTCGAGATAGAAAATATTTCTTGGACGTACAATTACGTGAAGGTAAGGTAAACACTATATCTGGTCCTGTAGACCTAATTGAAGGCTCTGGAAGAGCCATAATCTTATTAGCAAGTGGAACAAAATTATACATTGAAAATGCTTTATATTCAGGCAGGTCCAGTAGAAATCTGCTAAGTTTCAAAGATATTCGCAGAAATGGGTATCATATTGAAACTTTAGATGAAAACAAAATAGAATATATATGTATACCAAAAATATCTCAGGTAAAAAATAATATTGGAAAAACTTCCGGCTTTCTCATCTGGATTGTATTATACAATCATAAATGCAATAGAAAGTCATGTAGTGATGAACAGAAGTTCAATAATCCAAATATGTTTATGTTATGGCACAATCGTCTTGGTCATCCAGGAGCTACGATGATGCGTAGAATAATTGAAAATTCCAATGGGCATAAATTAAAGAACTAGAAGATTCTATTGACAGAAGAGATCAATTGCACTGCTTGCTCACAAGGCAAACTTGTGATACGCCCATCTCCATCTAAGATTGCCCTTGAATCCCCATCATTCTTACAAAGGATTCAAGGAGATATTTGTGGACCAATTCATCCACAAAGTGGACCTTTCCGTTAATTTATGGTTTGATTGATGCATCTACACGGTGGTCACATGTTTGTTTGTTATCCACGTAAACATTGCATTTGCCAAGCTACTTGCCATGATGATCAAATTAAAGGCACAATTCCCAGATTATCCAATCCAAACCATACGATTAGATAATGCTGGTGAATTTACATCCAAGACATTTGATGACTACTGTACATCAGTTGGAATCGATGTTGAACATCCAGTTCCACATGTACATACACAAAATGGATTGGCAGAATCATTGATCAAACGAATTCAGGTAATTGCACGCACTTTATTGTTACAATCTCAATTACCAATTTCTACATGGGGTCATGCTATACTATGGAGCTGCATTAATTCGCCTTAGACCCACAGCTTATCATCAATTATTCTCCAATCCAACTTGTTCTTGGTCACCAACCAGATATTTCTCATCTACGCACTTTTGGTTGTGCTGTATATGTTCCAATTTCACCCCCACAACGTACAAAGATGGGACCTCAACGTCGTTTGGGGATATATATTGGTTTTAATTCACCTTCCATTATCAGATATTTGGAACCTTTAACATGTGATCTATTTACCGCACGTTTCGCGGATTGTCATTTTGATGAGACAATTTTTCCACCATTAGGAGAAAAGAAAAGGCCTCCAGAAGCAAGGCATGAACTTTCTTGGAAAGTTCCTACCATGTCTCACTTAGATCATCGCACTAGCCAATGTGAAAATGAAGTGCAAATGATAATCCATTTGCAACAAATTGCAAATCAATTACCAGATGCATTTACAGATGCTGCAAAAGTAACCAAGTCTCATATACCAGCTGCTAATACACCAGCTCGGGTGGTTATTCCTATTGAACAATCTAGTGTAAATGCAGCTAATGAATCATCTATTACACGTCAGAAACGTGGTAGACCACTTGGTTCTAAAGATACTATTCCCCGGAAGAGGAAAATGAGAGATTTAGATTCTGTTGAAAATAATGCTCGAGCAATGACTATACCCACATCTTCTCAATCACCAGTTCCAGAAGAACTGATAGTCCCTGAAGAGATATCAACCCCTGAAGAGGCTCAAAATTCCAAAAATGAGGAAAAATCTACAAATTATACTTATACAAGAGAACTATGGGATCGAAATGAAATAACCACCGACAATGTGTTTTCATATACAGTAGCTGCTGAAATTGCAAATGATTTTGAACCTCAAAATATCAATGAATGTAGACAAAGACACGATTGGCCTAAATGGAAAGAAGCAATTCAAGCAGAATTGACTTCTTTAGCCAAACGTGAAGTATTTGGACCTGTAGTCCAGACACCTGAAGATGTCAAACCCGTGGTTACAAATGGGTGTTTGTACGAAAACGTAATGAACATAATGAAATCATTAGATATAAAGCGCGACTAGTTGCACAAGGTTTCTCGTAGAGACCAGGTATTGACTATGATGATACATATTCTCCAGTGATGGATACCATTACGTTTCGATTTTTAATTAGCTTGGCAGTCTCTGAAAGATTGGACATGCGTCTTATGGACGTAGTGACAGCATATTTGTTTGGGTCACTTGACACTGATATTTACATGAAAGTCCATGTAGGATTGAAAATGCCTGAAGCATATAAATCAATTGATCGTAAACTATGTTCAATCAAGTTACAACGATCTTTATACGGATTGAAACAATCTGGACGCATGTGGTATAATCATTTGAGTGAATATTTGATGAAAGAAGGATATAAATGATCTTATCTGCCCATGCGTATTTATTAGAAAGTCCGAAATTGGATTTGCCATTATAGCAGTATATGTCGATGATATGAACTTAATTGGAACTCCTGAAGAGCTTCTAAAAACTGATGAATACTTGAAAGAGAATTTGAGATGAAAGACTTGGGAAAAACAAAATATTGTCTCGGTTTGCAGATCGAGCATAAAACTAACGTAGTATTTATCCATCAGTCTGCATATATTGAAAAAATTCTCAAACGTTTCAACATGGATAATGCTCATTCATTAAGTACTCCTATGGTAGTCCGATCTCTCGATCCTAAAAAGGACCAATTTCGTCCTAAAGAAGATAATGAAGAGATACTTGGTCCAGAAGTATCATATCTTAGTGCAATTGGTGCCTTGCTGTATTTAGCTCAATGCACCGGACCGGATATTGTATTTTCTGTTAATTATTGGCAAGATTTGTTACTGCGCCAACTCGAAGACATGTAATGGTGTCAAACATATCTTCGTTATCTTCACGGCACTAAAGACTTGGGATTGTTTTATTCAAATGAGCCAACACAAAATCCAGGCATTGTTGGTTACGCTGATGCAGGATATCTCTCTGACCCTCATAAGGCACGTTCACAAACGGGGTATGTTTTTACCTATAATAATACAGCAATTTCATGGCGATCTACAAAACAATCTTTTGTTGCTACCTCGTCCAATCACTCAGAGATACTTGCATTACATGAAGCAAGCAGGGAGTGTATATGGTTAAGGTCACTTATACATCACATTCAGAGCACATGCAACTTAAATTCTGCCACAGATATTCCAACAGTTATATATGAAGATAATGCTGCATGTATTGCACAAATCAGAGGAGGGTACATCAAGGGAGACAGAACCAAGCACATCTCACCTAAATTCTTTTATACTCATGAGCTCCAGCAGAGCAAGAAAATTGATGTCAAGCAAATAAGATCAACCAATAATTTTGCAGACTTATTTACTAAAGCTTTACCGACATCAACATTTGAGAAGCTTGTATATAACATTGGCATGCGCCGACTGAGCAAATTATCTTGATAATATTTCATCAGGGGGAGCATAATCATTGACATCAAGAAATATTGTTGGATAAAAGCGCATTATACTCTTTTTCCTTCGACCAATTTTTTTTTTCCATTGGGTTTTACTGGTTTTATTTTAATGAGGCAGTGTTAGATCAATTATTGTAAAAATAAAGTGATGGGTCCCAAGGGGGAGTGTTGTAAATTAGATGGTCCCCAACACTTGTCTTTTATGTTTTAACTTATCCCACATTGATTATGGATAATAATATTAACCTAAACATATCTCTATAAATAGAGAGTAAATCTTGTATAGTTGTTCATTCTAAGAAAATCAATCAGAATAAAAGCTTGCAGCTTTACAAGGTATTATTTTCTCTTCTTCTTTTCGCTTATTTTATAACATATTCTAATTATGTTCTTAGTTTTAGTTTTAGTTTTTTTTTTTCAAGTTTTAAGAAAGATTTAAATCTCTTCTTATATATTATTAAATTTTTCCAATACCAAAGCTAAATTAATGAAAATTAATTTAATAATTTTATTTAAAACTTTCTCCATATATTGAATTTCTACCAATTAAGGAGAGAATGATTAGAAAGTTTACATATATATATATATATATATATATATATATATATATATATATATATATATATATAAATGATACCATCATGACCATTTACGGGAAAGATTCATTGAGCTCAAATGAATCATATGCCTAAATCATTAATGCTTTCATTTGGAGTCAGCCACCCAAAAAACAAAAAAGATCAAGTAATTTTAAGTCATTGTCTAGGGTTTTGCCAAACTATATCACTATCGAAATTATTCCCTTTCACAAGCATAAGATATTTCAATTTTATTAACCATTTTTGGCTGCGTTGATTCACATACCCAATTATTGTTTAATTCTATACATAAATTGGATTAAAGCTTACTCCATGAAGTTAACATTCTTTTTGCTTGAGCATTAACATTTTTAGTTAATTGAGATTGAAGATTTATTTTGAGTCTAAGTTCATAGAAATAAATCATAGTTCAAGATTTAATTTACAAGTATTGTTCGAGAATTCAATGAAAATTAGAAAACCCACTCGAATGTGAGTTTTTCATTACAAACACTACATTATCTTTAAATAATAATTATCATAACTTTTTGTTATTATAAATAATTTATACGTGTAAGTAATAATATTGTCGTTACCTATTCCGCTCTTAAGTTTGAGTGTGATAATTTGATGGTGAGGTTTCAACATTTTCAAGAAAATTTGTTCCACAACACACATTAAGTAAATAGCAATGATAAACAAAAATTATTATAATAATGCAAAAAAAAAAAAAAAAAACATGACTAATATTATTTAAAGATTCTCCAATATAATCACACCCATGTTAAAAATAAGTATTAACAAAACCTAAAGAAAAGTGAATGAGTTGTTTTCATTTCCCACGTCATACCACTTGGAAACCAATTTATTTTCGTCTAATAAAATACTTTAAATTAAAATGCCAATATATATATATATATATTAAAAAGCCTGGCAGGGTGACGTAGCATGGAATCCACAAAACCATATTATAAATTTAGTGCACATAAAAGATAAAAGCAACAAAAGTGACAAAAAAAATAAGAATCTTCTTCATGTTACATGTGAAAATGCAACCTTTCATATTCTAGCAGAAGTTTGGCCTCACATTTTGCGCCTTATCATCAAAATGAATAAAAAATATATTTATTTATTATTTTACCTTTTTTCCAGATAAATATATATAGAGCCAATTGTAGTGTAAAAACATGGTGATTTTTTATTCTTTTGTACATTATATATATATATTATATATATAATGTGCAAAAGAATAAAAAAAGATATTATAAGTTTGGGTTCCCTTTTTATCTTTTTCGTGGGATCTTCTATGCCCATATACACTGAATCAATTTTGATGTTTGTGGTCTCTTCTTGCTTTTAATTTTGTGTGAGGCCAATTTCAAAATGATGTGAAAACATTGACCCCACGAGTTCAAAACCAATAAAATAATGTATTTATACTATTTACTACTTGTTCTCTAAAAAAGCAAAAACAAAAACAAAAAAACTATTTACTACTTGAGCTTTAGAATTGATTTGTTGTCATGAAACTTCTATTTGTTAAAATAGGTTTTGAGTTAGTTCGATTACTCTATATAAAATTCTTGTAATTATTAATTTTTAGATCTGATTAGCCTTTGAGCCATCTTCTCATAAATAGTCATGGGGAGACATTATTAGAATTTTACTCTTTTTTACGGTTTAAACATTGTCGTGTCATCCTTTTTATGACGGATTTTGTGTGTCATAAATTTATAATGGTTTAAAACTGTCACATAAAATCATGAATTTATGACACATAAATATTATAAATTTTTGATTCTATGATATTTATATATATGTCATTAAAAATTAAATTTATGACACTAATGACATATTAGTGTTATAATTCATAAGAATTTGAATTAAAATGATACATAACCAATAAAAATTGATTATCAGCATTAAATAAGGATGCTCAGTCCCCAGAGTAGGGTTCAGGATCTCACTTTTGGGTGAATTCACTGAGTGTCTTTCTTGTAAGAACCTGGGACAGCCGAGAGGTTTTACCTGCTCCGCTTAAACCTGAAATGAGTGATTTGCCGGCGGGATTTCCAACGATTCTAAAAAAAAAAAAAAAAAAAAACAAGGATGGCCAACATTTGGGATATAAACATTCTCACCCCACAACGTAGTTGCTTCAGAACAATTTTGTTTTCAAAGATTGCTGGCTTAAGAAGAATATTGGACTTTACACAACAAATGTATCGTGGCTCAGTGGAACTGAGGAGGGTTTCAAGTAATGCTTGCAATTGTTGAATCGAGAACCTATTGAAGAGAATTTTGACGTCTTGGAGGATTCTTCAGCCAGAGGTGGAAACAAATATGAGACAAATGAGCATTTGGAAGCACTCAAAAGTGCCTAGCTGGTGTTCAGCAATAACATAGTCTTTTAGTTTTGTCAAGGAAAAAATCTGTTTCATAAGTAAACTGACAAAAGAAGCCAAGCATATTGATGAATGTACTTAAAACATGAATGAAATTTTCAAAACTCACTTCTTAGGCTTAATTCTATATATATTGTGAGTAATAAAAATTATGCAGATTAAAGCACACTTATATCACCAGCATAATGGCAAAATTGTGAAGTCGCTACGAGCTAATTTTGGCTTTGCTGAATCGTTTGTGAATTTTAAATGTCTGATACAGTTTTGAGCAAAAATGTTTCATGAGTTGATTCATGGGACATGCTGCAAAACACATGCCTCAGCTATCTCACCTCCAAAATGCTCAAATCCAATAACATAAAACAATACATTGGCAAGAGAAAATTTGTAAATGGTGACATATCCATGTCACATAGTAGGACAGTTTAGTACTGAACTGACCAAGCTTCATCAAGTAGCTAGAGCAATTTTGCCACCGGGTTTCTGCAAAATCAAATATAAAGAAAGTTATTGATATGGATATGCATTCTTTCATTGGGGTTGGGCTACAATCCTTTCACTCCAATCTCCTTTATCTCCATTTAAGGATTGAGATTTAACCAAGATAAATCCAATGGCCATTATCTTGACAACACATTAATGAATTTGATGAGTGACTTTTATGTTGTCAAGATAATGACCATTAGATTTATCTTGGTTAAATCCTAATCCTTAAAAGGAGATATGGTGAAAGGATGATAGTCATTCCCTCTTTCATTGTGCACTGGAGATAGAGCGGAAGGCGAAATGAAATACCTTCGATGGTCCAACCATAGCTTCGACGAGAAACAGGTAGTATTGAAGTGAGCAAATCAGAGCTCAACTCCACTAGGGATCTTTCATTTACCAAATTAACATTATGTGAGAGTTTATTAATTAATATACATTGATAGAGATATATACATAGTTATGTTTTGATGTTTCTTACCTGAAAGTCCGCTGACAGAGCGGGTTTTGCTAGCAGTTGTAGCTTTGGGTTTGAGTCCGGTGGTGAGCCTGCTCGGAATGGCGGCTCTGATGGCTGTTGTTGACCGCAGAACGGATCTCGCAGCGGCGAAAATTTATTTTGTTCATGGAATGAAAATTTTTGGTGGTGGGAGATATGTTCAAAAATTTTGGTTTTAGGTTTTGATAAAATAGTGTAGTTTTGAACAGTTTTATATTTTATAAATAAGGTTATTAACAAAAAAATTCATTGTTGAATGATATTCTAGTTACTTTATGTTTGAAGATAAATATTTCAAGTTAAAAATTACAGATTTGAATCCATTTGAAGTTATATTTTTTGTTTTTATCGATAAATTTATGATATATTTATATCATAAACGAAACATGATAGTTTTAATTATGATAGAAATAAGTAATAAATTTTATGACATAATCTAAGGGAATACAGAGAGTATGGGAACTAAGTACCCTACTTTTGGTAAACTTTTTACACGTGAGCAGCAGCAGCTATTCAGATTAGCTTCTTCCAAATAATTTTTGTCTGCATGTGCATGAATGCTTTTAAAATTGGAATTTTTTTTTTTTTTTTTTTTTTGAAACGATGGAAATCCCGCCAACAAACCACCCATTCTGGGCCGCGCGCATGTAAAACCACCGGCTGTCACAGACTCTTACAAGAAGTGCACCCATGGATTCGAATCCAGAACCTCAAGGTGAGATCCTGAACCCTATACCACCAAGTCACACCTTGTGGACAAAATAAAATTTTATTTGCTTTGCCTATACATGCATTGAGAACATGAAACTTGTTGTAGGTACGACTTTAAGCTTCATATTTTTGTCTTGCTTAGCCAATTTTGTGTACCATTTACTTTTTCCAAGTGACAAGTGTGAGGATTGACATTTGGTGATGAGTTAGGTCAAATTGAATATTCAGAATATTAGAATCTATCTAGACCGACAAATCTATCATAGTAATATTCACCTAACAGACGTATAAAATCTTAAGAGATCAATAAACGTAACAACCCATTTAAATCATCGGTTTGATTCTTATAAAAAATCGAATTCTAACCGCAAATTCCATATATTTTGGTCCTTACGAATGGGACAACCTGAGGTTTGAGACTTATATATATATATATCAACATAACATAGTTAACCTAATTTGAAAAGTTCTCTTAAAATCAACTTCTAAAGAAGTTGAAAACAGCTTGCTTGCACAACGCATGATGAGAAATAAATCTTAACTTCAATGATGAGACGAAAAGGTGTTTCCATTTCAACCAATGAGTTATTTTAATTACTATCCTTTAATATCTTTAGATATATTTCTTTCTAGAAAGAAACAAAACTTGATATTAATACACATATAACCTATATATCAATCAAAAAAACATGTTAATTATTCAAGGATATTGGCTAAGACCCTTTCTTTTTTTTTTCTTTTTTTTTTTATATCGAGAAAATCCTAAGTCATCCATATCGAGATTGGCTTCAGTATGGATGTATGAGTAAGTTGGTGTTGTCTTAAATTCTTACAATGATGCTACTCAAGGCTTAAACCTAAAACTTTGTCTTCAAGATCTCAAGTTCAAATCGATGGGCTGTATCCCTTGGACTCTTGCTATTATAAATTCAGGGGAAAACAACAAGATCCAATACTATCATCATAACTTAATATGGATGAGTTGTTTTATTTTATTTTTTTTTTACTTTTTTTTTTCAAGTTTATTGTTCTTCTGTTGTCTTTCTTATAGACAAGGCAACAAGCAAGATGGCACTCTAAATCTTGTTGCTTTATATATGTTCTTGGCTATTAAGACATAATAATTCAGTTTTCCTTTTTTTTAATGTGGCGCCCTATTTTGTGCCTAGACAAATTAAAGCACAAAAAAAAGAAAAAAAAAAAAAACAAAGTAAAAAAGATAATGGGACACAAATTTTTTGTTACCCATTATAACAAGCACTCCCACTATTCCCTTCAAATTTATCAAATCATAGTTGATGATGATATGTGTTGCATTAACACCATATAATTTCACTCAAAACAACTGCTAAAATCTTTAATTAAAATCTTTTTTTAATGATAGCCACGTTATAAAATCATAAACATATTGATAATTAAAAAAGGTAATAAAATGAATATTATGATAATAATAATGTTCATACACTACAAAGAGACATTATGATTTAAGCTTAATTAGCTTTTGTGTGCTGCCGTCCCAAGGGGTGTGGCTTGGTGGTGTAGGGTCCAGGATCTCACCTTGAGGTTCTGGGTTCGAATCCAGATGGTGCACTTCTTGTAAAAGCCTGGGATAGCCGGTGGTTTTACCTGCGCCGCGGCCCAGAATTGGTGGTTTTGTCGCGGGGTTTCCATCGTTTCAAAAAAAAAAAAAAAAAAAAGCTTTTGTGTGCTGCCATATTTTAATGCACAAGAACTGGATAATATGTTCATATGTAGGGCTACACAAACATTTTGAACAGACTTGTCTGACTCTGACCAAATACACTTTCATCAATAATAAGCAATTTTTTTTATTAACATTTTAATTTCAATGATAAAACGGATATTAAAATGGGCTAATGAGACTTAAGTGATTGTTAAATACCATGATTGTGGGTATTTTTACCCTTGTTCACATGTAATTTGGAACCAAACTGGTCTCGTTAGGGAAAAATTTAGAATACAATAACGACATCATGTCATATATACAATAACCTGATAATATATTATCACATATGTTAAAATATTATTAAAAAAATATACTAAATAATAAAAAATAGTTGTATTTAATATAATTACATATGTCGTATATGTGTATTACTTAGTGGTATCATATTACATGTATCTCCGTTGAATCAAAAAATAAGTCTAAATTAAGTATATGAATCATTAGTTTAGGTGTAATTTGAAATCTATTCTGCTCCCGACAATTTTCTAACTTTTTATATAAAATTTATGAGCAATATGAGAGTTATAAATAAATTTGTATACAAATTATCTTGACATTATATTATTGGCCAAATGAAAATACAAAATAGTAAAAATTAATCAAATGGGTCGGGTTGTGTTTTCATCCGACCAATATAATTATACCTCTTCAATTTGAACAAATAATTTGTTGCTCTAAAATTACCAATTGATGATTGTTATTATGATGTCAATTTGTACTATATATATATAGACACGATTCTCGATGATGCTGATAAAGACTTCACTAAACCAAATCGATAAATCTCTAGCTTTCGATTTGTAATAATTTTATTGGTGGATTATTGGTTCACTTTTGTACGATTATTACAAAAATTATTAGTTAAAACAAGCCAAAGGAGTTATAATTAGAGACCAAATAAAATCTTGAATTCTGATAAGATAATTTTTTTTTATCTCAAATAAAAAACGGGTTTTTACTTATAAAAAATACTAAATCTAATTATAATTTAAGATCCAAAATTATTCAATAAGAATTCGAAATGATTTTTTTTTTTTTAATTCATATTTGATATGAAATTAAAATTGATAAAATTTATATTCATCCCGATCAATTTTCATCTCTAATCGCACTGCCACGCCATCATAGTTAGATTCCAAAATTATACTAGAATTAAAAATGAGTGCTATAATTGTTGGTGTGTTTGATAATCGGATAGCACATATTTTTATATATTGGATGGATATAGAATAGTAGGTAAGATAAGGTTGCATGATTGATTAATTTTTAATTAATTAATTAATTAATTAATGTGGATGAGTGAGAAAGTGCACCAGCACTGCTAATACTTTAAACCCAAGATTCCTCTATGAATCGGCCAATCACAATGTGACACTCACCAACAAAGTCTAAGTAAATATATATTGAAAATCAAAGGGAAAATTATTTATATTTCATGCTACATAAAATTACAATAATAATAATAATAATAAGAATAAAAAGTAAGGTATGGAGATAAGAATAGATCTAAAAAGACTATATTTATTCCAAATCGTATATCCCCTTTAAAGTGATAAACATAATCTCGAAGATATCAAGATATTTAAAATAGATGTTGAGATAAGTAAGATCTATATACGAATAATATATAAGATATCTAAAATGGAAGTATTAGGGGTTTAACATTTTATTATTATAGTACTAAAATATAAGGTTTTATAGTGAAATTATAAAATGATAGGTTTTGTATTAAAATTAAAAATTTATAAAGTTATAGAAATCAAATGTTAAATTCCAATACTTATTATATCCATTTTTTATTTTTTTAATATAGTGAAGTTATAATGACCCTAAAATATTTTACTTACTAACAAAACCTATTCTTACTAACAACAATATGTATCATGAGAGATTTTTATATGGAATCGATATACCACGAGATTAATGTTACAATCATACATGTGTTATAATATATTTTTTTTAATTAAAAAAATATTACCGCATATCAGATGATATATTAATTACGTGGTGTATCAGTTCCATACAAAAATTTCTCTAGTATCACGGCAAATTGTAATAGTTGTTATCAATCATAAAGCAAGATGTATGTGCCAAAATCATTAATTTTAACCATTCATTCCTTTTAATTTTTTCAGTAAAATTACGAATTTTTCATTAAACTTAATCCTTTTTTTTTTTAATTATTATTATCATATAGGCTTACAACAACTCAAATCTCATCCATAATGGGTGTGGTTTGGTGGTAAATAGATTATGACTTAGTTAGATAGTCATGGATTAAAGTCCAATAGAAGTATTTATTGTAAGAGTCTATGACAGACAAATGTTTCATTTACTCCGTTTAAGCCCGGATCAGATGATTTGACGACGGAATTTCCAACGTTTCAAAAAAAAAAACTCCAATCCCTCCTCACTCATATCAGTTAGGGTAATAATTTCGGTGAGAAATCGTTTATTCGATTCAATTCACATTAAAGAGATATGAATTTTGAAATTTTGATTAGCTAAATAAATGGATCAATTCAATTTGGTCCGTTTAATAATGAACTAAATACAAATTTGAGTTCACTTGATTCATTTTTCGTTAAAGATTAGTTTATTAATTTTCTTTTGGTAATTTTTATTAAGATTTAAGAAGTTGTTGTGAATTGTGATAGAAAAAATGATGTCTAAGTTTGATAGGTAAATTTTAGCAAATTCATTAATTATGAATTTCATACATATATGTTTATGAAGGGTTAATGTAAATAAATAATAATAAATTATATTATTAAATAATATCAAGACTAAACAAATATTCGTTCAATATATGTTTATTAAAAAATTGAATATGAATTCATCATATTTTAATTTGATTCATCTAAAATTAAGCTTATTTAAGTTTAATAATTAATTGGCTCAATTAGCCAGAAACCAAGCAAGTCATTAGCTGACGGTGGCCGTACGGGTTATCTTGTTTACCAACTAATTACATTTTAGTCAACTCAAAATGGCATCTACAGCAGTTTTTCTATTATAAGATCTAATTGTTTATAATTTGTAAAATATAATTTTTAACTTCCACATCATGACATTTTTTTTATTGGCCTTTGAAAAATAAATAGAAATTAAAACATTATCCAAGTTATTTTATTTAAATATAGCATGGATGTAATATATGATTTTTATTTTGTTGCTTTTAATAGACTAATTGGACTTGAAATTCTCTAGAAATGGTAAAAGTCATGTGTAGACCTATTTTGTTTCCAACTTTTGGTGCATTGAAAATTCACATCCTTTTTTCTAGTAGTTAGATGTTGTTAACCCAATTTAGCTTTCTTCAATGGTGATGATATAAATGAAGTATCCACCATTAAAGAATCTCCTTCAATGGAATGTTTCTAGTGCAACTACTCATACATGAACCCTTTGACTATTTGCCTATATGGAGTTAGTCATTTTAGTCGTCCCGTGACTTGGTGGAGTAGTGTTCATGATCTCATATTGAGATTTTGGGTTCGAATTCAGGGGTTGAGCGTCTTGTAAAACCTTGGGACAGCCAGAAGTTTTACCGCCGCGACCCATAATAAATGATTTCGTGGCGGGGTTTCCAACGTTTCCAAACAAAATAAAAAAATTTAGTCAATATTCCACAAAATAGGGTTTTTTTTTTTTTTTTTTTAATGGATTAGATGAACTAAGCATAAACCCTTATCCTCTCTTATTACTGAAAACACTATTTTTATACGGACGCATTCGAGTGGATGTTTTTATTGTCTTGTAGTTTCGTAATTACCTTTAAACATCTGGATTTACTTGAGAATTTATGTTATTATCCAATATATAACTATAGGGACATAATATATTCATAACCAACTGAACCACGTATAGAGGAAAAATATAAATTAAATTGAGATTATTTCATTATTAGAGCTCTTATTTAAACAAATATATACTTTTAGTTGGTATTTATTGAAGGGGAATTATCAATTATATACCAAATATTTGATATAAATCCTATAATTTTATTTACCGATCCACCTAAAGGCTAAAGATTAAAAAGTGATATTTGAAATTGATTGAAATAAAAATCAATCGGATGAAACACGCCATTGTTCCTTAAAAAACGAACAACAATAAAACAACGAGAAAAATGAAACTTTCTAAAATATATGAACATTTATAAATGATATATTTTCTAGTGATATTTATGTTTTAAATAGTTGTACAATTTGAAGAGGGACTAAAATATATAATTACTTAAAGTAAAAATATTACAAAAAAATATCATAAAATAATTGAAAACATATTATTATCTATAATTTTTGTCCAACGCCAAAAATGTCTCAAATGAAATCAAACAATTGTCATAATCACGTTTGTCTGGACTCGAACTGGAATGGGTCAACCTACTTGGGCCCATCAGAACCGTTATTTTACATTATGTGAGACATCAAACCGTTAACAATGGAGCCAGTTATAGAAATTGTTGCACCAGATTCTTTTCCTTTACTTGGGTCCAAATAAAAAGAATTCTCCTTTTCTTTTTTCCTTGTAGCCTTCATCAGTCATCAGGCATCTCCGGCTCAGAACTCAAAATGTACGCCATCTAAAAAAGTCTCGTAGGTATTAATATGATTAGCTGTACTCCTTCCGAGTGCAATTACATAAATACCCTTAAAGTGACAAAAGTGTCCACGTGGTGGCGGAATTACTCTGTCTGAAAGACTGAAACTTACACGCAAAGTAGGGTAGCCTTTAAGTTGAAGGGTAGCTGGATAAATTCATCATTTACTTGCAACAAAATAAAAAAATAAAAAAGGTTTAATTTGTCATTTCCTGCTGAGATGATAATATTTTAGCAAATAATTTTTCTTCCATTATCCGCCGAAAGGAAAGGATAGAGGCTAAACAAGCCAAAATAGTGTGTTTCACAATAAATGTGTTTTTTCTTTAAACAAAATTATTATTATTAATTTTTTTAAATGACTAATTTGATTCAATCAAATTTTGCTTGTAATTATTACCTGTTTAAGGAATTAATTTTCATAAACAAAATTATTTTTTAAAAAGTAATAATTTGATTCTTTAGAATCAAATTTTGCTTATAATTATAAACTGTTTAAGGAATTAATTTTTGTAAACCGACTTTTCCATGTTTATAATAAAGTATGTTTTTTCTTTTAAAATTTTAAATAAAACAACTCTAGAGTGATATTCTATATAAAAATAACCTCATACAGTCACAATTTAAACCTATTATAAATAAGAATAAACTACACATTGTAATAAATTATATATTTTGTTTAAATCGTTTAAAACCTCATCGCCAAACCACTCATTTCGGGCTTAAGCGGAGCAAGTAAAATCTCCGACTGTTTCAGGCTCTTACAATAAACGCACTCTCTAGATTCGAACCCAATACCTCAATGTGAGGTCTTGAATCCTATACCATCAAGCCACGCCCCTTTGAGTCATAAGTTATAATTTTTCTAAATCACATCCGAATAAACTTACGTCCACATAGTAATAATCATCTATATATTACAAAAAAAATATATATTTATTGTTAGGTTGCATTAAAGATTTAAGATTGATTAAAAAAAAAACTAAATTATTGGGTCAACTATTTATGTACTCAGGATAATTAAGCCCAAAAAAAATATATTTTTTAATTACACATCTATTAAGTTATAACCTATAGGGATGGTAAGATTATCCGGATCATGGATATCCGTTCAGAAAAATCTCGATATGTATTAATAGAAAATGAGATATGAAATCCCAAAATAAAATAAGAAAAATTGTTAAATACTATTTTTATTTCTTATTTTACTATTATTTTATAGTTAGATTTATATTATTTTGAATAAATTTTGAATTGTAAAGGTTGTTTTACATGTTAAACTGTTGTTGTTTAGTTGTAGATGTTATTTTATATTATTTTAAGTATTCAAAATTAAATAATTTATAATAAATAAAAAAAGTTGGGCTATGAAAAATTATTTGAACACTCATATTTTAGTAAAATTATTTATTACAAAAATATCCATAATGTAAATTACTACTAATGATGATTTATTATATGTAAATATAATTATATTATTTTGAACACTCATTAAGTACATTCATTCAACCATAATTAATATTTTCTTATTCAATTTTTATGGAAACAAGTTTATATTTATTTATTGAGATTTAAGATGTTTTATTATTATTATTATTATTATTGGTTGAGAAGCTCTCATGGGTTTCGTATCTTCATTGAATAAATGTTGCAGGTGTTCAATTTTTTTTTTAGATTTTTGTTTTAACAGTGTTTTCTTGTTTTCCATTTTTGATAGCATGCTATGTTTAAAGGCTTGATTCTTTCTTTTAGGTAAAAATATTTTTTGTTGTTGTTAATTTCTTAACCAAAAAAATATAATAGAAAATGAGTGTTCTAAATATTTGTTTAGTGTGCTAAATACTTTTATGAGTGTGTTTAGTAATAAAGATAATTAGTTTAAATAAGGGTATTTTTTGACAGTTTAAAAAGTGTACAAAGTAAAAATAAATAATTTAAATTTAGTAGGTGAGTTTACAATTCAACCAGAAAGAAGCCGAGACCAGAATATTAAAAACTGAGCTAGCAATATTTGAGGCAGACATGGTTCTACAACAACCTATCTTCTTTCCACCATCACCATACAAAAATCCAATTCACACCGATAAAACATGCATCCGAAATTACATCTATTAGGGATTCGGCTCCACAAAATATAATACAAATATGAATACAAATCTATGTGAATCTGAATCTAAAATTTACCATTCCTAATAATCTCATTATAATTTATAAAATCAGTTTAGTCTCAACATTATGATTATAAAGAGGATTTACTTTAATAAGATTTATTTTTTCTATAAAAAATCATTGTGCATTCTGACTTAAATTATCCAAACTATATGATGTTTCAAAATATGTTGGCATTTTTTTAAATCATTATTGATAAATAATATATGTCAAAGTTGGCTGATGATTTCACATACACCCAAAAAAGTTGTCGACGTATGATTTTGTGCTCCTATAATAATTTCACATTAATTTATTAATTAAATTATGTTTACAAAGTTATGATTTATATTTATATTTAACATAAATGATAAAACGTAGTTTCATCTTAAATTATTGTTTGTAAGTAATTATTTTAACTATACATATTAAAAAAAAAATGGAATACTTGTGAAAGTAACGTGTATATCAAATGAATTTGTAAGTGTGATATTAGTCTTTTGTAATTTTTTTTTAGTATTTAATGATATAGTTAAATACAATAACAAATAAATACAACCTAATATGTGTGGTGAAGTCAGTCCAATAAATTTTTATTAAAAATAATAATAATAGAGTGGACGAAACCATTTGAACCCTGTAAAATTAAATAGATTTATTTAAAAATATCCGGCCACACTTATTATATAAATCGCATATTAAATTTGAAATTCAATTTAAAATATGAAATTAAAAAATATAGTAAATATATATTAATCCAATGAAGATTTCGAACTCAATCGAAAAAATAAAAAACAAAAACTTGCCCTAACAATATAAAAATATCTAAATAAAATATTTTTATTTTATTTTTATCCCGTAACTTCCATGATATTCGAATTTAGAAGAAAAATTAAATAAAAATATTTAAAAATCACCATAATATGCCATTTGGGAGCAACTCAGTCGCATATCAAATATTATGTGATACCACATCACACATGTTTATGTTGCACTAAACAATTACTCTTAAATATGAAACTAAAAAATATACTGAATTATATAATTCTCAAGGAGACTTGAACTCAACCGAAAAGATAAAAAAAGTAGCGTTGGCCAAGCAATATAAAAAAAAAAATATTCCGATTGATTAAGAGTTGGTGGCGCCGGCTTCGACTATTCTGAGCCGCAAAATATGTGTACGTTGACTCGGTGTTAAAGCCGAGCCGCCAAAGTTCGTTTTCGCTCTGTGGAAAACTAATCATTAGACCAACCTCCGCGTAACAAAATAAACAATAAGCTCAAAAGATACAGTAAGAATATGACACGTGTCGGAAGGATAGAAAATGAAAATACTTTTCAATGTTACCGGAAACCCGAAACAACCGTGGCTTCTCGGATTTTGTCGGCATTGAGAGGGGGTCTCGCTGGAGCCTGGTGGCCGGTCATATGCCCGCGTGAAACCCACTGCAACCGCCAGCTATTTGCATTCTGGCGCGACCCACATTAATACGCTACACTCCCAAAACTGCAGCCTTACAGTTCTGCCACGTGTAGTTTCTGCTTCTCTGATTGGACCACATGTCCAGTCTGTGTTCCTCTTGGCGTCACATCCATTCACGTTTCCCCGGATGAAACTCTCTCTCGTTACGAGTGCAAAGTCAAAAGTCTAAAACAACCTCCATAGTTGTATCATTAAATGGTAACAACACGTGGGTAGATATGTCTTTTGGTTATCAGACTCAACTGACTAGAAGGTTGGTAAAACTGATTCTATACCCTTGGAAGAAAAGTGCGCGCAATTGGATCGAATGTTCTCAAAGTTGATCACGTTTTGACCGTTCAAATTACGTGGTAAAATAAAAATAGACGGTGATTAAGTCCTTGGACATATTCATACCACGGGCATAAACACACGTGATATTTCCGTCTTTCTTGGCACTCTCGTTAGTCTGACCGAAACAAAAAAAGCAAACCACTTCGATGCCACCGTCCTTTTCCGTGGACAGAAATGCCATCAGTAATGTTAAACAATACCTTATATTTTATTCTATTTTGGCCAATAAAATAAAGAATTTCGATGGGTAAAATAGTAATCTAAAATAGAAGCAAAACGGGATAGGAGAAAAACGCGTTTTGGCCGGCAAGGCTTTTGGTTGAATTAGGGGTGTTCGCGGTGCGGTTCGGGACGATTTTTTCATTTTTTACTTCAAACCGCACGGGTTGGCGGTTTGAGAAATTAGAAAACGAAACCGCAAATTTGATAAGGAAAATCGCGGCGGTTCGGGTTAGCAGTTTAGCGGTTTGGGCGGTTCGGGTTGGCGGTTTGAATTATAATTTTTTAAAGAAAATTTTGTGTGTTTTCAATTATAATTTTGTGTTTAGCGGGTTGGCGGTTTGGGCGGTTCGCGGTTTGACATGGGTCAAAACCGCACACCGACCCGAAATTTGCGGTTCGATTCGGTGCGGTTCAAAATTATTTTTAATATTTTTTCAAACCGCGCGGTTCAGTTCGGTTCGGTGCGGTTAGCGGTTTGATCCAAAATTATGTTCACCCTTAGGTTGAACCACCAAACAACCACTACTCTCTTTCCTTCGCACCTCACTTTTCGCTCCTTAAATTAATTTTTATTTAATCATTTATGAAATAAAAAAAATTAAATTCTTAAAGCAGTAATAACATTTATTTCTATAATTATAAAAATATAAATCATCCTCTCGTAGCTCTTTTTCGGTTTTCTTAACTGTCTCTTTCGATCTCTCTCTCATCTACAGTTTATCTCCCTTCCAGTTTCTCGCCGGGAAACTACATTTTCCGGTGGAAACTTTTTGCCGTTGCCGGAAACCGCTCATTTAATTTTTTCAATTATTTCAACGAGATTCAATCATTTGGTCTAAAAATTTCTCGAAGAATTGGATCTCTAAATTTGGCTGGGTTTCTACGTTGCTTGATAGAATGTGGCTGGCGTTAAAAGTTTGGTTTCATCTCTGAATGGATAAGATCGTGATCTAGGGTTTGCTTTCTGGATTTGGTTCAGTTTTCGTTGCTTTCAATTCTTTCTTTTGTCTGTTCGGTGAATTGAGAGATAAAACGTAGACGTATCGAGAACGATTGCGGAATGAAATGGTACGTTATTCATTCATTGTTTTATCATCCTTCCTTTTTTCTCGTTTCAATTCTTTTTTCTGGTAATTCCTCTGAAATTTCTCTGATTTTTTTATTCGATTTTGTTGTTCAGATCTTATACATTGCTGTAATTTTATCTCATTTTCTTCACTTTTTGTTGTATTTTTGTTTCTGGTCATTTTCAATAAATTTGTTTTAGAATCGCTGTTTTTTTTTTTTTTTTTTTTTTTTTTTTTTTTTTATAAATAAAATTAGTTGAAGGTTCATGACATGAATCCAATCCATGATGTAGATGCATTTGAATGAAATTGAATTGTTTCTTAAATCTGATGTAATTTTTAAATTCAAAATTATAAAATCTAATTTTAAGATTAATTAACTAATTAATTAATTTTTTGGATTTGTGCGGAGCTATTGCTCAATATAGTGCAGATGGGATGGTGGGGGGAGATGCTGCAATTTTTATTTTATTTTTCTATAAAATAAGGGTAGAGTTAATTTCTTGAATATGTGTTCTTTGCTTTTGAGCGTTTGACCATTTCGGTAAGATTGAGGGTATAATTAGGTAATAATAATATTATTGATTTTTTCCTTTTTGGGGAGAGGATTTGGTCAGACCCCAGTTGTGTCAATTTAGTTTTGTTTGCTGTTGAAAGTGTGTGGTGAACGTATATATTGTATCAGACCAAAATGTTCAACATGGGTGCTGCAATTACTCGTTTTTGGCTTCAATAGTGCTGAGAGATTATCATTGATTTGGTCTTCTACGGTTGACTTTTGGATGCATTGACTTGTAGCGTATGCATATTTATACTTCTCTTCTCCACTTAGTCTAGAAAAATAGAAGAAGTGGCTGGGCAAGAACCCTTCAAATTCCTCTAGGTAGCTGTGGTTGTTATGTCTTGAATTGCATTGCAAACCAAGATGATGAAGTTACTTTAGTTTTACATGCTTAGTCCTTTGCAAACTTTATTTGCAGGCTTTCAGTATTTTTCCTATTGTTTAAAAAATTGACGGATCAGACTATAAATTTGTACTGAATTAAATGATAAATGTAGATGCTAAAGATAAGGTTTGTCAGGTTGCAGAATAAGTGATATTGTGAATATTTCTATAAGGTGGTGTTTCCTTTTGTCCCCAACGGCGTGGCTTGGTGGTGTAGGGCTTAGAATCTGGCTTACAAGTCATGAGTTCGAATCCAGGGGTGTGTGTTTCTTGTAAGAGCCCGGGACAGTTGAGGGTTTTACCTGCTCCGCTTAAGCCCGGGTCGGGTGGTTTAGCGACAGGGTTTCCAACGTTTCCGAAAAAAAATGTTGTTTCCTTTTTCCCCCTTATCATTATTGGTATTTCACAGTTTTACTGGAGAATTTTGAACATTTACTTTTGATCTCTTCTGGTTGTCATGTCTACTTTCATTTCTTCTGACATCTGTTAACCTGAAATTACTGTTTCGCGTATTTTGTTTTTGACAGGTTGAAGGGAAGGTATGTTTGTCAAAAGAGATTAGAAATGGCATAGAATTTCTGAAGCGTAAAAGGCTTCAGCGAAAATCAGAAACTGTCAATGAGACAATAGGTATCTCCAATATGATGTCCAGAAGTGGAGGAGATGCTTTAAGAGCTTCAGCTTTGTGTGGTATTAGATTACATGGTAATGATGATTCATTACCTCGGTCAAATACTGCACCAAGTGGGCAGGATGTCTTTTCAAAGCGCAAGGTGGATAAGTTTGACACAAATGATTTGGAATGGACTGAGAAAATTCCAGAGTGTCCTGTGTACTGCCCAACAAAGGAGGAATTCACTGATCCTTTAGTTTATTTGCAGAAGATAGCTCCAGAAGCTTCAAGATATGGTAATTTCTCTTCTATTGTATATCTGAAGTTCTGAACTGAAATAGTTTGTATTTTTTTTTTTTTTGGTGATTTTGTTTTCAGCATGCTAAAAATTTTGTGCCTATCAACCACGTTTTTCACAAATTGAGAACATCTTCACCCAGCAGAATAAAACTGGGAGGTTTGAGTGAGTGCCTTTTTATCTTTGCTTGTTGTGGATAAATTGAATTATATTTTGACTGAGTTGAATGGTTACTCACTTGCTAGGAGCCTCTACTTGATAATTCCTGCTGGAAAATGTTAACATTTATGCTCAAGTAGAGAACCACGGGTTTTCTCTTTAATAAGTGTCGATGATCAATTATATAAAGCTGTTTGAGCTTTTAATAAAAAATCAAAATAAATTTCTGACAACATTTTTTCTTTTCTTTTTTTCAAAAAAATTGAAAAGAACTCTCTTGTTATGGTAGAACCAATTCTATGTTTACATAATTCATTTTTACCAGGAATCGTGAAAATGATTAAAAAAAGAATTATTTTAGGTTTTTTTTCCCTGTGCTCCCAGCGTAATTTCCCTGGATTTGTAATTTGTTGTATTCATTTGGAAGGCAAGATGTCAGTAAAACAAGCAATTTCTTTTTTACACGATTCTTTGGGTGAGAGGATATTGAGAACCTTTAATCATAGAATTGATTTTTATATATTTGTAAAAAAAAAAAGTAATATTTTACAGTGTTTTGTTGTTTTCCATTGTCTCGGTTATTTATTCTTTTGTCGAAGTTTCTCTGCATCCAGTGTTTGTGATTGTGACTCCCCCCTTCACGTGCGTACAATTTTGACTGACTTTTTCTCCCCTTGAATCTACATCTAAACATTCAGGTATATGCAAGATTGTTTCTCCTGTGAGCGCATCAGTTCCTGCTGGGGTTGTATTGATGAAGGAGAAAGCAGGGTTCAAGTTCACAACTAGAGTACAACCTCTCCGTCTTGCTGAGTGGGATGCTGATGACAAAGTTACCTTTTTCATGAGTGGCAGGTGAGTTTCTACTCTAACAAATATATCTGTTGACTTGAATACTTTTAACTTTTCTAGGGTTTGAGTAAGTGTAACTTTTCAGAAATTACACATTTCGTGATTTCGAGAAAATGGCGAACAAGGTTTTTGCTCGTAGATATTGCAGTGCTGGTTGTCTTCCTGCCTCGTACATGGAAAAAGAATTTTGGAATGAAATTGCTCGTGGAAAGACAGAAACTGTTGAATATGCATGTGATGTTGATGGCAGTGCCTTTTCATCTTCTTCTGGCGATCTTCTTGGAAATAGCCTTGGAATTTAAAGGTGTTGATTGCATTACCTTCTTATTATTTTTAATCTCCTTTTCTACTTCAATAGTATCACTGGGGAATAGTTTTTTTTTAGTAGAATAAATATTTTGTTTTGGTTCGACCCTTAGTCACATATGAAATAGCATACAGAATAAATTTAGCAACATTCTTCCCCACAATCAGCTGTGGGAAAATGATAATATGCAATTTTAAGTTGTCAATTACGTCCTTTATGGGAAAAGGCAAAGCTGCTCGGGGAATTCTTGATACAAGTATTCAATTAGTTTGGACATTTAGTGTTGACTTGGTAGCAAGACAAAAAAAGTCAACTTTGAGTGCAATAGCTGATTGTGCTTCTCTCCCTTTCTTTTTCTTTGCTAGTGCTCATTTTCAAACTTTTTAATTCCTTGCCAAGTGGCTTGGAATGTTGGACTCTGTGTTTGACAAGCCTGGGTTCTCATAATAATAACTAAACCTTTGGGCATTGAATCACTGCAGCTCACAAGCCTTACCTGAAAAAAAAATTAATGTGTTGGAAGTGGGGTAATAATTATTTCTGAAGAAATAAAAGTTTATATGTAGCCTAATATGGTCTGATGGCTGAACCATTTGTTGAGAGATGGCCTGCGTGGAATTCTGCTCTGGATTTTGACTAATTTCTATGAACTGCAAGGAGTAAGGAAAGCAGGGTGGAAGGACAAGTAGATATAGTCTTAGTGTGAACAGTGTCATGTACTCTTATATAATATATGACTTCCGCTCATCTTTGTTTCATCCAATTATTGTTTCTTTATTTTATATATTCGACTTTACCTCCCTTATTTTCAGTTTCCTTTTCTTCTACTTTCATGGATGCATAGACAACTTTTGACGTATAGTTAAATCAACATTATAGGATGACTGATTTGTCTTTCCATCCCACCCAATATACTGACTAATTTCTGTTCCTCTGTGCATTTCAGAAACTTTCAAGGCTGTCCAAGTCTGTTTTACGTCTTTTGGACACAGCAATTCCGGTGAGATGATGATATTCCCTTGTATTTCAGACTTACTATTTGACAATCCATACTGATGTTCAGTTTATTCCAGGGAGTAACTGACCCGATGCTTTACATTGGAATGCTCTTTAGCATGTTTGCTTGGCACGTGGAAGATCATTATTTGTATAGGTATTTTATTCCCGTTTTCAAGTTTCAGCACACACAATATATTTCCTTTAAGGTGTAGATTATTTATACCCCCTTTTTTTTTAAATCAATTATATTTATTCTGACAGTATTAATTATCACCACCTTGGGGCATCAAAAACTTGGTATGGGATTCCGGGTCATGCAGCTTTAAAATTTGAAAAGGTGGTCAGGGAGCATGTCTATACCCATGATATTCTACCAACTGATGGGGAGGATGGAGCATTTGATGTCCTTCTGGGAAAAACTACTCTGTTTCCTCCAAATATTCTTTTAGAACATGGTGTCCCTGTATATAAAGCTGTTCAAAAGCCTGGAGAGTTTATTATTACTTTCCCCAGGGCATATCATGCTGGATTTAGTCATGGTAAGATATGTACGAGCTTCAGCTCTTCAGGATGGAAATTGATGAAAGAAAGTTGTATTAGGATACCTCATAAATGTTTGTTTCTGTTTGCATGTCTGTTTTACGTCAATTACTGTAGTCATTCTGTTTTCTACATCTTTAGGTTTCAACTGTGGGGAGGCAGTGAACTTTGCAATTGGTGATTGGTTCCCTTTGGGGGCTGTAGCTAGCTGGCGTTATGCACATCTGAACAGGGTACCTCTACTTCCTCATGAGGAGCTTTTGTGTAAAGAAGCAATGCTTCTGTATACAAGTTTAGTACTGGAAGATTTGGAGTATTCATCTGCAGAATTGGCCTCTCACCATTGCATTAAGGTCTCCTTTGTGAATCTGATGCGTTTCCAGCATCGTGCTCGCTGGTTGGTTACAAAATCAAGGGCTTGCACTGGCATTTCTCCAAATAATCATGGAACTATTGTGTGCAGCATATGCAAACGTGACTGTTATATTGCCTACCTTAACTGCAATTGTTACTTGCATCCTGTGTGCCTCCGTCATGGTATGTTGTACTCAGAATTCTTTTTCGTGCTTGTAATCGAATCGATTGGATATTATGATGACCTTGATTGCCTCTTTCAGATATTGAGTTTCTTGACTTATCATGTGGGAGCAATTATACGCTTTTCTTGAGGGATGATATTACAGAAATGGAAGCTGCAGCTAAGAAGTTTGAGCTGGAAGAAGGAATATTAAAGGAGGTTCAACAGAAAGCTGAAAGAGATGACTTGTATTCATATCCATTATCAAATATGTTCCATAGTGTTCTAGAAGATGGATACTCTCCTTACTGTGAGATTAACATGGAGTTAAACCATAGGCCTGCTGGAAGAACATGGAATTGGTCAGGAAAATCAGAGTACAGTTGTCATAGCCAGCCTACATTGAGCCAAGGAGCTGAAAAATTTATACCTGAACTTGCAGATACTTCTCTTTCTGATGCGGCTTCAACTCTATATTCTTTTGTAAAGCCGGTCGAAAGGTCATCCACAACCAATAATGTAAGAGGGTTCACTTCTGCACTTTTTTATCATTTGGATGGGAGCTAAAAGACGAAAAAACACAAACTCCGATGCACTAAAAAACAAAAAACACCACTTAGGAATTTTTTTACCTTGTCTTTGAGCTCCTTTTACCCTTTTCATGTACCAAAAAAAGTAACTAATAAAATTTACTGTTAGAAGTTTCTGAGTGCAATTTTTTTTCTTTCTTCCTGAGCAGGTACAGTGGCAATCTAACTTGGGGATTCTTGCTGTAAAAAACTCCTCTGAAGAAGTATCAGGTATGACATATGAATCTTTTCAAACACACAAGGAATGCCTGAGTACCGATGGCAGCAAGCTTCATAGATCAGAGGTTGGGGCTGTTATGAATCAACACAGTGATGATTCTGATTCAGAGATATTTAGGGTTAAGCGCCGTCCATCAAAAGTGGATAAAAGATCGGTGAATAATGCCACATCTTCAAAACATTCTGAACATCAGGTATTAGTTTTTGTGCTTTGAGCATGAATTGTAATGTATGTCATTTGATTTTATTTGCAGTAAAGTTGTACCGAATGTCTTTTAGTTATCTTTGCAGCTTAGGTTCCTTTTTGCTCTTGCATTATCTGAGGCTATTTTGTTAGTTTTTGACATTCTTTACTTTTTCTGTTAGACTGCAATTATTGATCTTTGAGAAATAAGTTCTTACGTGTATTCATAACAACAGGGGCTTAAGCGATTGAAGAAACTCCAACCTGAAGGAAGATGCGGTCAATTGATGCTGACAGAGTTTAGCGGAACTGATGAATCAAACCGTAGTAGTAGTTGTAGTCATGCTTCTAACTATAAAGAAGGGCCAGAAAGTGGGTCTAAGGACAAGTTTGCCAGAGTTGGTAGCACCATCCCTATATCTATTAAATTTAAGAAGTTGGGCGATGAGGAAGCAGTTAGTAGACGGCGAGAAAACTACAGGAATGAAAGGTTCCGGCATGACTTTGGAAAAGCCACGAGGGAACCACCCCCTATTGAGGTTGGGCCAAAACGCCTGAAAGTCAGAGGCCCGTTGTTTCTAGGATCATATAGATTGGATTGAAGTTTAGATTGCAGCCTTTCACAGGCATCTGACTTTGCTAACTTCATTTTCTCTAATGGGGTTTCAAACAACAAGAAGACCGGAGAAGATTGATTCAGGGAGCAGCGGAAAAAGTTAACCAAGTTTAGGACATAATTTTTATTCTTTGTGCAGGAGGCCTCAAACTGAGGCAATCTGCGCTGACGATTCTTGGGGTTCTCATGGTCAGGGTGTTTTTTCCGTCTTTGGCAGGAGAACCTTCATCTTCCTGCAAGGCTGAAATTGGGTTAGTATCTTTTTTTTTTCTGTTTTGTAAATTTGTTTTTAGAATTATTTCTTTTATCAGTCAAATTAATTTTCGTGAAGGGGTAGTGGGTATTCCACTGGTCCTTTGGCTTAAGTTTCTCGAGTCTGCTGCTTCCTATGTTAGGTTCTTTATTCTTTATGTGGCAATGGACTACTTGAATAAAATGCAGAGAAATTGTCCTTTTTTTTTTTTTAAATTGGGGATTTATATGTTATCATCAATCTGGCAAGTTCTCCATTTCCAAAATTCAGAGTAATTATTTGATACAATAGAAATATAAATAACTTGATACCATTATCTAATAAATTTGTGAGATATTTAATAATAAGATAGTTATGTTAGATATTTTTCAAAATGAAGAGAAAAGACACATCTTTTTAAGTGGAAAGACGTCTTGTGTGAAAAGAAACTCTAAACGTGAGACATGATTAAGAGTTGCAAATTCGAAATGAAATGTAATGACTTATATGAAGGTTACGACCTTGAGTTCGAATGGTATCCCTTCATTTGACAACCCTCAATCTCTCATAAAAATACCCCTGGGTGTTTCGTACATAATGATTATTGATACATATTTTCAGATAGATCAACTGGAATTAACATAAACAAAACTTGTGTACAGATACGATATCAATTGCTATTAGGAAAAAAAAAAGGCAATTCAGATAGGCCAAGCCTATTAAAACAAGCCAAACAACTACAAGAAACTAGAAAATGTTAAAAGCTATTATATCTTTTGATAGAACCAAAAATAGCATCTGCAGAGCGAGTTTTGTGCTGAAAAAGATGCGCTCATTTTTGGCTTTCCAAAGTGAATACGCAGTAACACAGGAAAGACAAGTTATAGAAGATTGAAACGTCCCAAGCGGCGTGATTTGATGGTGTATGACTTAGGATTTGACTTTCAGGTTATGAGTTCAAATCCATGAAGTACGTTTCTTATAAGAGCCTAAGACAACCGGATGTTTTACCTACTCCGTTTAAGCTCAGAATGGATGACTTGACGGTGAGATTTCCAACGATTCGGAAAAAAAAAAAAAAAAAAACAATGAAACCAGCCTATCCCAAGTGGGTTTCCTCTAATTGCAAGCCACATTGGATCATGACATTCAATCAAACTTGCTAAGCTACATCACATTGAACAAAAATATCTTCTTTAGATTCAGTATAAGCAGAACACACACCACATTTATCATCACTTACAACCATTCATCTAAATAATCTCTCCTTCAACTGTAATATATTCTGAAGGGTGAGCCAAGTTACAAAACTGTGCCTGGGAATTGCTTTGGCATGCCATAACATTTTGTACTAAGGAGAACTATTATGAATTAATATATTCAGAATTTGTCTCCAAGCCCAGTTATTATCTGGTGGAGGCTTTTTGATTGCTCAAACATTTCTGTTTTTTAATTTCATTTCAATTATCCATTTTCCCTCCTAGGGAGTAGTTTTTTGCTTCACAATAAACCACAGGTGTTTTGACAATTGTTGTACATAAATTAACCCAATTAACAAGACCCCCACAAGAGCCTTCTTTTTACTGAAATCAAGAAAAAGAATGGCCCAGCGCACGAGTTTTCCTACACCCTAGATTCTAGGGAGAATTCAATATGCTTTACTCTTGCTTTTTTTACAAAGATTGTTTCCGCAACTCGAACCTGTGACCTACTGGTCACAATGAAATAATCTTACCGTTACATGGAGATTCATCTTCAAGACCACTCCATAAAAAGTCTTTGCAAATTCTAATTACCTCATTAAGAACTGATTTAGGAAGTAGGAATATAGCACTCCATTCCTGATATATCAGAAAATTCTTCTCTGCAATTCTTTCTTTAGTAATTTCAATTTATGCATCATCCTATACATCGGTACCCTTAATACCTCCGTACTCCATACCTTGTGAACCATCGACATAAATGCTGAATGGTGAGTCCAACAATCCGAGAACTTAGAAGATTTGAGGTTCCAGATTCTTGCCAAATTCCGAAGTAATACAAGTGGAGAATGATCAGATATACTTGAGCCAATAACATTTGTGAAAGAATGAACAAAACTTGACAGGCATTCACAATTCCTTTATAAAAAAAAGGCTTCTCTTTGGTTGCCACTTGCCAATGTCTCAATAACCAATAATAAGATTAAGACTCATGAATAGGTTGGGCCAGCGGCATAGCATAAAAGCAATGAAGGGTTAAAAAGACAATTCAACTTGACTGAGGCTTTTGACAAAATTCAGCTTAACAGGAAAAGCTTTTAATTCGATTATATAAAGCTAATTTAATGTGTATTATTTAGTCAAAAATATTTAGAATAAGTGATTGTGGGTAATTTCAGCAAAAGAGTTAAACCCAAGCAGCTGTATTCACAAAGCCAGCTGGTAGATGCCCCATGCCTGATCTGATGATATAATATATGAATCATAATTTCAATTTCCAATAAGAAAGAAAACTAAAAGTGGGGTAAAGTGTTCCTATTATGTGGGAGCCTACATCCTTTCTTTTAACTTGACCTTATGACCTTCACAAAAAGGATATCATAGCACCATATTCCATTCATTGTGATTGGATTTGTGTTGCTTTGGGTCAAAAAGATTGTAGGGCTCACTCAAACCCTACTAATATTTTTACCTTTATTTGTTAAGAGAATAAAATTTTAGAATGAAAGAGAGTGAAACATTGATGAATATATGTGGAATGAGAAAGGCACAAAGTAAAAATCATTATTTATGTTAATGGGTTCTTGTCAAAATCTTCAATTTTTTCTTTAGATTTGCAGGGCAATTCCACTTTTTGTTTTTTGTAAATATGATCCTATACTTATAGCTACTACTCAAATAGAAAAAGAGGGCCTTACTTCTTTAAGTCATGTTATGTGGATTTGATTGGGAAAATCTTTTTTTTTTTTTTTGAAGTGTGGTCAAGTTTCTTGAGCATATTGTTTCTTATAAGGAAAAAGCCATTTTGATATCATTTCTGCTTTAAGGTGCTCAAAAAGCATAAAAATTAGGGAATATTTAGTGTGGTCTTCCACTAATCATATTTGAAACTTTGTAATAGTAATTATCAAAGTTGGCATGTGGCATTTTTTTTAAAAATTAAAATTGGGCAATATAAGATTTTGTTTTAAGAAATAGACAGACGTTTCTTTAATATAAAAATACCTATTTCACTATCTCCATACATCTCTTACTATCATTTTACTAACTCTAATTAGACCCAGTCACGGTTTTGGTTCGGTTATGATTTTCACATAATTTGGAACCGTAATCTTAAGGTTCGGTTCGGTTCGGAATTGGAACCAAATCAATTTTTTTCCCCTAAAAAAATAAAGGATTGAACCGGAACCAAACTAATTTTCCCGATTCGGTTCCAGTTCAATTCTACAGTTCCAGGAAGCTGAAACTGTAGAATCGGACGGTTCGGTTCAGTTCTAACTCTAATTATCATCTCAATCCAATCTGAAATTTGCAACCTTAAATAAAAATCAAACTTTTCCAACTCTCAATCACTCATCAACATCATTAAAAAAAAAATCAGCAACAACTATTCATCAATGTAAAAGTCAGTAATCACTCACTGCTTGTGTGTTTTTTAATTATATTTATTGAGTTGTTGTTTGTGAGAAATGGGTTGTTTTGTTGATTTTTAACAATGTGGATTTTCTAAATTTATAGGATCAAAAAACAATATTTATGAAACAAGTTTCTTGAAAACATGAATTGAAATTCCGGAAAAGAAGAAAACATGAAAATTTTCATCTTTGTGACAGATGTCTAAGACGAGATAGTATATCATGTTTCGGGTGTCTAAAAGAGTTGGAACTTTCTCATAGTAAGAAAAATATATCCACCAACTTCTTCACATACTGACTTGATCGTCAGATCGTCATCGTTAGACAAACCCCTATAGCGTCGCCTCTAACGTGTTTGTGATCGCAGGAATCATCATAAGAAAGCTCTCGAATCTTGCTTCAGGAAGGCGAACTTTTTTGGGAAGGTTATCCATGGACTGTTAATATTGCCTGGTTCTTTAGGACTGACTATTGATTAGAGCAAAATCAACATGAATTAATAATTATCCTTTTTTTTTAATTATGAATATATTTTACTGATCGCGATATTATATATCTAGCATGCAAGCGCACGTATCACTCAAGTAATATAGTGATTGAAAGTCAGATGTCGAACCCACATGGACTTAATATTTCTCTTATTAATATCAAGACTAAGATATTTAACTTAAACTAAACTATTGAGAAGGAGAGTTGATTTATTAATCTAAAATTAATTGAAAATAAATAATTTACAAATAATAATTTTGGAGATAAACTTTATGCGCGAGAAGAACCTAGGTATATTTCTATCATACAGTGAAATCCCTTCAATGAATAAATCACACGCTATTATTCCCGCAACTAATCCAAATTCTCTCTGTCTAGTTCCTAAGAATTTACCAAAATTATTTTATTGTTGGCCAAACAAATAAAATAAACATTTAAGCATAGAGAATAATAAATAATTAATAACAAACCCAAAGAATAAAAATATGCAAATAATTAATTAAACATACCTAAGATTCATTATAATCCTAGATTTAATGAATTAGCTACTCATGATAAACAATATAAACACAAGCTAATCATTATTATAAAGTAAGAAATCATAAAAGATAAAGTAGAGAGTGAAGGGAATAAATAATTCTCGTTTGCAGTCTTCGACTTCAAACTTCAACTCCCGTTGATGCACTCGTTATTGCCTTACTCTAGGAGTTCTTCTATGCTCTTAGAGGCTCCAAAATATGTTATGAAACTTTCTTTTAAGGTTTTGGATGAGCATATGCTTATATAGGAGGCCATGTGATCTTTTTTTGTTAAGAAATTTGAGTCATTGTGAAACTCGAAATCGCGTCCGTGTCTCGACGCCAAAGTCCTGGAGTCGCGATGTTGGCCTTCTTTAACTTGCAAGTTGCGATGCTCCCTCTTCGAAGTCGTGACGCGCCATAAATTCGAGATTATGTCCAATTTTTGTGAAGCAGCACGTCGAGACACGCTAGCCAGAGTCAAGATGCACTGATGAGTCTGAAATTTGGCCTGATTTTTACTCCGAATTTGTCATATCATTGCTCGTCGAGTCTGGTTAAGTCTCGATATGATTTTTAACCTGCAAAACACACTCAAATATATTAAAACGCTCATAAAACACATAAAATATTAAGATAGAAGGGCGATAAATATATGTATATTAGCCGCTCATCATATAACTTGGGCAGTTTGATGTTCTTAAAATTTGTAGATTAGTTCTCTGGTTGATGAAAGAGTTGCTCCTTTGTAACATTGATCACATGACAATTCACTGCCTTTACTAATCAATCACAAGTCTACAGATTCATTGAGAGGGATGTGAAAGGGGAAACATGCCGACCCATCTGCAATTTTTCAATGACAAAAAATTGTACCGGGGATAGTGAAACTTTATGTCGGTACTGAATATATTTTTCTGGCTCAATTATTAATTTAAGCCATTCATAATTGTCAAGTCATTATCAATTCATCACATTCCATGAGTTTAATAATTTATATATATTTATAAACTAAAATCATAAGATCATGTGACGTTCACTCTCATTTTAAGAAGTCAATATTAGCGGAAAATGTTTTATTCTCTCATTGGCATTTCTCTGATCGATGGAGAAAAAAAATTCTGCTATGTGTTCCCACAACCTTAGGAATGTGGACCATCAAAGAGCTGATGGGGTGTTTTGATTATTTGAGGAAATTGAGAAACGATTACACCATAAATCTCTTAGATGCACTAAGAGACAAGGCCATAAAAGTGAGTCTTGAAACCAAAATAGAGTCTATAGTAGGGTTGGAAAAATCTTGAATCTTGATCGAAATTTAGGATCTCAAATTATTTAATATAAGAATTATGATGGTTTTTTGTTCTTATTGAGAAATGTAGTACGGAGTTCGAACGATTTTTCATCTAAACTCATTGCTTAAAAATCCTGAATTCGGGGAACTTGTGCAGTATGATATGAGATTCGTGACGATTTATCATCTTTATCAAAAAATTTAATGGGCATTTTGGATGATTTTTCAATTTAATTATAAAATCTCTGTCCGGCCCAATCAATTACCAACCCTAATTTATACATAGGCAAATTTAACAGAGATCTTTGTTTTGGTATCATATCAGAGAAATCACTTGACCCAAAAACTTAATTGATTGAAGTCAAGTCTCTACACTGACCTTGAGACATCATTTGATCAGTGTTAATGATTTTACTAAGACCAAAGGTTTAGAAATTAGGGTTTTTGACTTTCTTATGCGTTTGTGAAGAAGCTGCAAGTCCAAATGTCTCCAATGTAGCAGATGCAAATTCAGATGATATAATAATTAATATAATAATGCATAATTATAAACAACAAGAATAATAATATTTTATTATATGGAATAAAGACGCTTTATTACAAAAGAGCTGATGATATAATATTAAGGTATTAATGTAAGGTTCCTTCTTGAACCTCTCTCGTTATTGCCATAGCCTGGGAAAAATAAAATCACAGACCGAAAATAAGAATTTAATTTTTCTTCTATCTGACATAAAAAAAAAAAAAAAATAGATGCTTCTACAGTACAAATTTTTGTATTAAAAATTCATGAAAACATGTGAGTTTGAAACCCTAATTCTTGTTACCGAGGAGAACGTTGATTTAATTAAATAATTAATTTTGTAATAATCACTGCATTAATAATGCAAAATTTTGTCAGTCTCTTCTATTTCTGTTCTACGTCGGTAGCTGCAACAAGATTTTCAATTTTTTATTAATGAGTAATTTTTAACATATCTCCCACTAGATTTGATAAACTCACGTTTAGATGCATGCAATTATATGGTTTATGTATATTTACTTCTCTTATATTTCTATTAAAGTTTAGTATAATACTTTATGTTATATTTGTCTACGGTATAAGAAATCTTATGTGTTGGACCGTCTTTTTAATATAATTAAGGATATTCAATATTTAAATCATTTTCCTGTCTTAACTATTAACAATCGATTAACTTTAAGGTTAAATCCAGGAAAAGTATATGTGAATAAATATCATATAACTCAATTTAAGTGTGAGTTTCTTAGTGAGTGAAAAATACACACTTATAAATAAATTATTTATTTCGTACATTGGAGTTATACTTAAATATTTATTTATGAATACAAGTGGAGTTATTTTGAAAAGTCAAGGAATTCACTATATGAGGATAGAGTTGAGTTGCTTCATTTTATTATTAATAATTTATTTATATTTGTTAAATCAAGTGTATCAAGGAAGTAAGATCAAATCTCCTTTGCATGGCATCTTACTGATCTCGAGGTAGGGCTTATACAATAAGCAAGTTAGAGACAATGTAATGCCTCAATGTTTAAGAAAATTAATTAATAATAATTTTGTGTAATCAAGTCATAAACAAAGTTCAATTCTCTTAATTGAGCATCATTCACTAGTACTAGTTTCTTCCCTCTTTCTTTTCAGTTTTTGGTAATGGGGCCTAATTTGTCCTTGAGTGAAAGATGAATAGTATATAATTAATATTACACAAGAATTAAAGATGCCAAAATTAATAATTTAAAAAATGAAAAAAATGACACTTCAATCCCTAATTTTGGTAAATGCTCCTTTAGTGTCTATATTTTGGAGAAAATCTATAATATAAGGGAGGTATCACGTCATCCGTACAACAATTCAATAATCCATTATCATGCGTGTTAAAATATTAAAAAATAACTAAAAAGATGGATATTAAATCATACATATCTTTTACTAATTTGTTGGTGATACCATGTCGTTCATGCATTCGTCGCACCAAAGAATTACTCATACATTTTGAATCAATATATTATTCAATTTTCGTTGTATTTTTAAAATTTATCCAAAAAAAACCTTATCATTATTTTTGTGATTGTTGGAACTGATTTTGTAATTGTAAAATAGTAATATTGTCCACAATAATTTTTTTAAGGCAACCTCGACAAAGGCGAGGAAAATATATTGAAAAGGAAAAAAGAAAAAAAGAAAAGAGGGGGACATAAACCTTACCCCTAAAAAATTATAAAATAGAACTAAAAGAAAGTTCTTGTCGAAAAAAGAGAATATTTCTGTTAAAAAAAGACAGAACCAACCTACAAAATTTTAAGAAACACTCCATGAAGATAACAAATAGATATTTAAAAAAAAAAAAAAAAAAAAAAGCTAAATCTCAATACAAAAATCACCTTATAATTTCCTATGGCATGTGAATGGGTTCCACACTCAAGGATTTCTTTTTATTTAACTTTTAAGCCTCTTAGTAACAATTTTTTTTTTTTTTTTTTTTAAAGGGGATAACATAAAATAGACTCACATAAATGAATCAAATCAAAACAATACGGAAAATCACACAAACAAAACACAAAAGAATAACAGAATATATGATTGTCAGAAACACAACTAGAAAAATAAAAAACCAAACAAGACACTGAAAACGAAACTGAACAAGAAGAAAAGAGAATCAGAAAATGGATGAGATTATTCCGAAGAAGCCCAAGAAAATTGATCAGATAGGTATACAGAATTTTGATCCATCATCATTAAGTCTTCATACTTCAGTGAAAGTCACTTGAGTGCCATAAACAAGATCTTTCTAACAAAAATTTTGGAGTACGTCAACGAATTTTGAAAGATCTTATGATTGAGTTCAATTCAAATGTTCCAATATGACGACATAAAGATTGCATCAAAAATATCCTTTAAATTTCTACCATTGTGAAAAAAGCTCCAGGAATCAAAGAACTCATCAAGTTTATTATGAAAAACCCAAGCAATATTTCAATTTCCTAGTATTAAGAACCAGACTTCCCATGCAAATTGACAAGAGAAGAAAATATGGCTCATGGTAGCGACATATTCGCAAGATGAATTTTGATGATACAACACTAGAAGACTTCGACGCGCATTAGCGAACATTATAAAAAGATGGCGAAGCGATTGGTGATGAAGAGCAATGAATGTGAAGATTAGTGCAAAATTAAGAACTTTTTTTTTATATGGTCTTAACTTAAGACTCTCTTTGTACAATGAGTTGATAATTTAAGTATCTAAACTCATATAACATATGCACATTCATTTAGATGCACTAGGGTCATGTGCACAATGTTTTCAACTTTTGAATTCTACATTTTCTACACTGAGACCGACATATCGGTCCCCTATACCTGCATACCGGTGACCCTGCTCTGTCTTGGGAAGATTTACATGCTTTATGGGACCAGACTGCTCCATACTGGTCTCCCATACTGGTCAGCTGGAGTTTGCACAACCACTGGAATCGGGACAGTCTATACTGGTCCACATACCGATGAGCTAACCGACATACTCGCCTTCATACCGGTCAGTAATCCTGTATTGCGATTTAATCTTCAACGGTAATATAGTCGTTATACTTTGACATACCGGCATACCGGCCTCTATGACCGGCATACTGGTCTCAGACAGAGAGTAGATGTAATATTTCACTTTTTCTATAAATAGAGCCCCAATTTCATTTTTGCCAACTTCTTGAACCTTCAAATAATTTCTACCAAGGCAAAACCAAAGAGTAAACAAAATCTTCATCATCATACACTCTCATAATCAAGCTCTCACTACATACATGCATCTTCATATCATTAGAGAGCTTAGAATTCTTGGGTTAGCAACTCATATCATTAAATATTCTTATCTTTTGTGAATATCCAAGTTGTTTTTTAAACTTCTTTATCTTAAACACTTGTGGTTGTGAGCTTAGAATTGAATGCCCAGGAAATAGAATCAATAATATTATGGGCAAAGGGGTGAGCTTGAGAAAGCAAGAGAATAGAGCCTAAATCAGGCTGCTCTGAGATTCTAAGGTTACGTTTCCAAATGGATAAATCAGCATTTTGCACAAAATCAGTTGCTGAAATTAAATCTTTACTAGAATGTGAATTCTCAGCTTTATATATATATATATATATATATATATATATATATTGAAGTTCTATTTCAACGCAACTCAAAATTAATTTTAAATATGGATCCAATAAAATCGTATTTCGATTAATTCTCTTGATAGCCGGAAAGAACCACCACTAAATTAACATTACCATTGGAAGATGGGATATATTTTACACTGAAAATCCCAAAAAGTTGTGATATAAATAAACAAGGGTCATGCTAACTAGTGCCCTAAGGGCACTCATTAAGGATCCATTTGTGGTAAGTTTTCATATCACTTTTATGGGGAAAGTAAAAAATTGTCAAAATATTAATTACTTTTTCATTTTTCCTATAAAAACTTTCCTAAAATGGATCATTAACAAGTGCCATAAAGGCACTCATTAGCATTTCCCAATAAACAAAAGTGGCAGCCATAGTGTTAGGTCAACCACAAGATTAGGAGAGGAAACCTCGATCCATTGATCGAGACAGGGTGATTGGTATTCCAAAGAGTATGAACACCATTAGGCTCGTTGTCATCTTTCACTACCATCCATTAAATGTACCTCAAAATCTTAACTGTTGGAGCTATAGGGCTACTCTTTATTAATTGGGAAATGCTAACAAGTGCCCTAAGGGCATTCCTTAAGAATTCAATTTTAGAAAAATTTTATGAGAAAAATGAAAAAAGTAATTAATGTTTTGATAATTTTCTACATTTCCCAAAAAAGTGATGTCAAAACTTTCCAAATATGGACTCTTAATGAGTGCCCTTAGGGCACTTGTTAGCATGACCCTTATTAATTATGATCATCTTCTACTACCACAGCCTTCATATGAACCACTATATTTTCAACATTGACAGTAGCAACTACTCATTATGATCTGATTGCTCACCCTCTTCCTCTTTCATTCCACTAGGTTCAGCATAAACAACTTCTCATTGCCCCATGGGCCATGCTTTTCTTCCTAATTAATTAGGTTGATTACCCACTCGACAAAATTTTAAGACACCCAAATTAACGACTCAGAATATTTAGGGTTAGCATAATCAAAATGGAATTTTGAATACTAATCAATATTGGTTGGGGTTTACTTTTTAACTTAATTTTTTCTACTTCAAATTTTGACATAACTGTGAATAGATCAACTCGAATTCGATGGACTTACAGTAACTTACATTGATTGAAGTTATGAATTTTTTGTGATGGGACATGGGACCTCAATGATCAATTTGTGAAAAAAGAAAAAGAAAAAAGAAAGCTAAAGATAGGTGACCAAAATGGGACATAAAAAAGCAAATATACATAGTAAAGTTTTGACGATTTATAATAATATTTATTTCTCAGCTACACACGGTTTCATAATAAAAGGTCCAAAAATCTTTTTACATAGTCTTTCTATATGATGCCCAATATAATTGATTCTACAGTTCGCACCAAAAAGGCAAAAAAATAAACGTTTTCTTATAGCAACTTGTGGAACTAAATCTATGATAAATCAATAACTATGCTTCAATAGCCATAGCCCTTTCCCACACCTACAAATATAGAACCCACAAAACGTAAGATTTATGTCATTTATTTGCTTTTCTTTTTCTTCAATATCGGACCAATTTTATTTATTTTTTAATTTTTATACAAATACAACCTTGTATAACTTCCGAAATTTAAATCCCACCTAATATCCACCTTAGTGTATTAAAGTTAAAAATAATAAATAAATATATCCTAACATAGATTATTCAAATCATGAACCTAAAAAATGAGACGATAAAATATTGACAACTCAATGAGTTTTTGATAATATTTGTATGTTGATTTGATGGAGTTAAGAATTTGATTATCCGAACTTAAGATAATATCAACCCGCATTTGTGGTTCACGGTCTTTGATTATTGTTTCTCATGATACAACAATCATTCTTCTTAATAATAGCACTTCAAATCAATTAGACTAATAAGTGGAGAATAGGTAAATTAAACTCTCTCTGGTTTTGAAAACAAAAATCTCTTAAAAGCTCTTTTGTAATCTCTCTCTCTCTCTCTCTCTTTTTTTCCCCGTAAAGAATGAAAGATATGAATATTATATATCTTAATTTATGTATTAAGGGGTCTGTTTAAAGATGTGGAGGGTTGCCAATGAAAGAATACTATTTAAACTAAAGGTTTTAATTTTTTAAATGGGTTATATACTTTAATTTGAATGTGCACATTTTCATTAATGTACTTTGATCTTTTCATTTGAATTTAAATAATTCAAATGAACCATTGCTTTTTTAAAGCATAATGATTTCATATATGTATCTTTTATGTTTAAGATTACAAATAGGGATGACAAAATGCTGAGTAAGGTGTGGGGATATCAATATCCGTACCTAGCATGTTCAACCAATGAATATGAAAAATAATACACGTACTATACTCAAACATATCGGGCCTTACAGGCACCTCTCACATCATATTTTTACGTGAATATCAATACATGTACCTAATTCGTTCAACCAATGAATATATAAAATTATAGATGTACTTTTACTTGACCCTAACACAAAGGACCCAATCCCACGGAAATTTTTGCCATCTCTAATTTTAACCTTTCAGCAACATACCATTTCAATTGTACCATTCATTTTTTCATTTGAATTTTGAATTTAATGTACAATTATAATATTTTGGATGGAATGACATTATGTTGTATTCAAACATGATGACTTTCCTATAAGAAACCTTTCTATTGGATTCAAACAAGATGACTTCCCCCAAAAGACACATTTCCTTCATAAATAATCACTTTGAATATTTACTTACATTAATAGTGTGATGGTTACAATTTAATGGGTATATTACTTGGCTTAAGTGTTATTTAAACGTCGATTAATTATTGTTTAAGTATTTTATCTGGATAATTTTGACCGTTTTAATTAATATTGATTTTTGGGTGATTTTCACTGATTAATCAGCCGATTTTTAATTTTTGATTTTTTTTTTAAAATCGTTTGATTTTATTTTATTTATCTATTTTTAATATTTAAAATATTTTTTGAGTTTTAATTAATAATTTTGTATGAAAAATAGAATGATTCCATTAGAAATGATGAAAATGAGTTAAAATATACTTCAATTTAGAAGAATTATTATTGATATAATAACATTAGTATCCTTAATTTATTATATTTTCTTAAATAATGATAAATTTTTATATTTGTATCGAAATGATCAATACTCATAGTGACTTAATTAAAGACTCTTAGATTGTTTAGTATTTTTCATCATAAATGAATGATTTTTAGTGATTTTTGAAGGATCTTGAGATATGACTTTGAATTTTATTTATTCTCAACCATACGAAATGTTAATTTTACCCTTCTTAATCAATTTTTGATTGATACCTGATTATTTTCTATTAATCGCAAATCGCTTAAATCGCTCTTGAAGCGATTTGTTATCGATTTTCTATTCAACTTAGATTGAAAACTGTATAGAAAATCAAAACTATGATATTACTCTACAAATAAATCACATTATTGACAGGAAATTCTGCCTGGGAAACACAAATTTTCATCGGTAGTGAGTATTACCGATGAAAATAATTCATTGGTAAGTAGCACTTGTGAAGGAGAAATTCTTCTATGCAACGGTGGTACCATGTCACCCATGCAACAAGTCAATCATCAACTGTCACGCGTGTTAAAAATTAAAAAATAACCAAAAAATAGGTGAAGAAACTCTATATGTCATTTTTTAATTGGCTTGTGGTACCACGTTATCCATACCACCGTTGCACCAAAGAATCTCTCCTTGTGAAGGGGCGGCGCATGGGAAAAGTAATGTGGTGGTTGGCAACGGGGGGCGCGTGAAGGTCACGTAATTATGGTAGCCGTGATCCCCCACGCGCCGATGAGAATCAGAGAGAGTGAAACTAGAAAAATGAGAACCTGAGCTCTGATACCATGTTGAAATTCATGGGCCTAACTCAACCCAAAAGCCAGCTTGAGAGTTAAGGATTGTCCAATGTTTATATTTTGAGTTTAATTGTTTATCTCAGCCGATGTGAGATATTTTCCTCAACAATTTTCTATCCGTCTATAAATTAGGGATAATTTTTTTGAATTTTATGAATAAAATTTTTCAAAAATTAAGTTTAAAAAATTAAGTTTCGTCGGTAATGATCTTTCTTTGGAAATCCGTCATTTTTTTAAAATAAAACCGTTGATATTATGTCAATAATTGTGGACATAAAATTTTTAACCGGTCAATTCGATCGGTAATTTAATTAATTTTTTTATAGTATTACTCAAGATAGAAAGGACATATTTGACAGTGAAGAATTAATCCTACGTACAAGAGATGTCAAAAGATATATAAAATCAACTTTTGGTTCCTTGAGGAAGAACTTAATTAATTAATTAATTGACACAGCAATTAAAGTTATTTTACCGACAAAAAGAGATCGAGTTGATAGGACCAACCTGCAATCTTGCTTCACTGAATCGTGCCAATGACCAAACAAAGTTTCACAAATTTATGTTTCTTCAACTTATAATATTCAATAACTTGAATCGTGTCAATGTCCAAACAAAGTTTCACAAATTTATGTTTCTTCAACTCATATTCAATAACTTCCTATCTTATCATTCAGATTTTATTCATGGAAAAAAAAAATGATAAAATTTTAAAAAGATTTATTAGCAAATTAAAGTTAACAATTTATAATAACATCTTCATGCGTAATTTTTTTCACCCCTTTGTTCTATTATTATTATTTTTTCCAATCGTTAGAAACCCGCCGTCAAACCACCCTTTCCGGGCTTAAGCGGAGCAAGTAAAATCTCTGACTGTCTCAGACTCTTACAAGAAACGCACTTATTGGATTCGAACCCAATACCTCAAAATGAGATATTAAACCCTACATTACCAAACCACGTCATTTGGAGATTCCTTTGTTCTATTTGATAGTGCTAAAATGGAAATTGAAATTGGAGATTGAATTTTAAGATGAACTTTAAAAACATTGCAATTTCATATAATGCACGCCTTTCATCAACCGACAATCATTGATACAAGTAACATGCTTTGTTAAGATTCATATATCATACCTAATACCTAAACGGTTGAAGAATTAAAAGTTTAATCTTGGTTGAATAGAATCAATGTGTGATATTTCCATAAATGATGATAATAATAATAATAATAATATTTAAATCGTAAAAATATATATAAGTTTGAGATAATTCTTAACTCATGATTTAGTTTTTTCAGTAGGCAAACCCATCCACAAGTGGGAAAAATTATTCACATGACAAAAGATATGCACACAAATTGATTTGGACATAACATAAGTGTTAGGGAGAAGTAAAAAGACTAGTATGCACATGCCAAGGGTTTTAGTAAGATAATCTCACATCATATTAGAATAATTCTTAAATTAATTATAAAAGCTTGAAGCAGTCATAACTCTTGAGTATAATTTAATTAGGCCTATATATGGACATCTACAAATAATAATTTCATAATATTTTAAAAATATCATGCATAGAAAAACAAATTAAGGTCTTACATGAACAATACACAGAGAACAAATATTCTTACTTCTAAGTATATTTTTAACAAAAATGATACACATACAAACACTTTTACTTAAAATAAATACACCTCTCTCACTGTAGCTACATTGATCACTGTAGCGATCACTGTAATTACAGTGAGAGGGGTAGATTTATTTTCGGCAAAAGTATTTGTGGGTGTATCACTTCTCTATTTTTAATTCTTGAGAAATCAAACTCTAAATGGCCTTTTAATCCTTTTTTTTTTTGAATCCTTGGAAACCCTGCCACCAAACCATCATCTTCGGGCTTAAGCGTAGTAGGTAAAATCATCGAATGTCTCAGGCTCTTACAAGAAATATACTCTCTGGATTCGAACTCAAAACCTCAATGTGAGATTCTGAACCCTACAACATCAAATCACGCCCATTAGGATGCATTTTGACCCATCAAAGATAAAAACATATCATGTCTAACTTTTATCTGCAATTAACAAAACTTTTCACAAAAATTATGTTAATCATCTCTTGCGATAATGAAAAGTCATGTTTAATTTTTTCAGATTTGAACCCTACTGGATAATAATGCACATTACACACGTGTTAAAAGATTTTATTTTATTTTTTCAAATGTTAGGTAATTAGTTCATATCACCAGAATCATTTTCCCTTTTTATTTGTTTTATTATTTAATTCCTTCACCAAACAACATTCCACATAAGTCAAATAAGATTAGCCATATTGAATTACGCAGTTACACTGGCAAATATATTGATATTAATAAAGACGTTATCGAACCATACACATGTTAATGACATTTAATAGTCGAAATTGAAATCCAAAAGTTAGCAAAAATAAATTAATATATAAAATTTATTTGTTAATATATATTATATTTATATATACCAAATATTGATAATTACTTCCTAACATAGAAAGAACATGAAGTATGTGCCTACCTTGCATTATTAAAGCTATCGCAAAGATGTTTTTGGTATTTTTTCTAAAAGCATATAGAGACTAATTGGATAATTAACTTAAACTTTAGGAACTTTACGTAAAAATTAGTAGCAAGTCAAAAAACTTACTTTGAACCTTTTAAAGTTTTTTTTTTTTTTTTAGAATCGTTGGAAATTTTATCGCCAAACCATCCATTTCGGGCTTAAACGGAGCAGGTAAAACCCCCGACTGTCATAAGCTCTTATAACAAACGCACTCCTTGAATTCGAACTCATGACATCAATGTGAGATCCTGAGCCCTACACCAGCAAGCCACGCCCCTTGGAGACACATTTTTTTAAAGTTATATTTTCATTATAAAAATTCTTATAAAACTTGAATTTTGGTTTAATTTTATTGTTGAATCACATGATTTAGAAAATTGAATCATATAAGCTTACAATACACTTAGGAAAACTTAAGAATTAGGCCTAGTAAGGACGTACCTAATGGTGTAAAAATATAAAACAAGAAAAAATTCATTTAATATTAAATTCCCATAATTGATTAAAAAAAGAAAAGAAAAAAAAGTACATGCCTTCAAAATAAATTATGGTGTATGAGGAAATTTACGACATTATCCCAGTAACCCACCTCCTTCTAGAGCTGGTGAACTACAAAACCTTAACAGAAGAAAATACAGTAGAATGAAGTAATATAATAATATAATAACAGACTCATATATGGAAAAATATGATCCAATAATAAAACTAACACTAATAAATACACAAAATACTCAAAATAAGAAAAAATTACAACAAAATGATGTTCTATCAAAGCATCTCCTTTAAGCTACTCTGGCTTCGTAGATGGATTCGAAATCAAAATAGATCTCAGAATGACACCAGAGTGTTAGATGTTATAAATACTCAAGTCAAGCCAAGCGCAGCTCAATTTCTTACATTAATCAATTGAATATGAAAATCAGCACAATTAGGGTAATTTTGGAATAAAACTGGCATTGTATGAGATCGAACTTGTTGGATAATGTTAATTATTGTTAATTGGAAATTATTAAGCAAATTATTTGATGTTGTTAAATAACAACAATTAGTAATAATTTCATGTTGGAAATTATTAAGTTAATTATTTGGTGTTGTTGAATAACAACAATTAGTAATATCAAATAATTAAGTAAACAACAAGAGTTGTTAATCAAATAATTAAGTAACAACAAGGGTTGTTAAGTAACAACAATTAGTGAAATGTTAATGGGGAACATATGGTGCACCCATGATGTTAACATTTTTGTAAGGGTTAGAAAATGTCATTATGCATCCTAATAATTTGATTAATAGTAATCAATGCATAGTGACTTGATTTCCCTCCTAAATAAGACCATTTGCTTATTGAGTTAAGCAATCAATTAAGTTTGATTAAGAGGTCTCTACAAGCATAAAAGGTATGCAATTGTGTTGTGGTTAGTATAGATTTATTTCAATTAGCATGTAAATAAATCTAGGACTAGTAATACATGTATGGTTAGATCCTAAGAGGACAAACATGTAATTATATTAGGGATTATGTTTCCTAACATTGGTATCAGAGCTTAAATGCATGTATTCTAGTTGGATTACACAAAAATTGCATGAACAAGCATGAAAAATGTTGAAAATGTTTCTGTTTTTTGTTTTTTCAAAAATGATTTTCTTCCAACTTTGGGCCGTAATAACTCTCTGTAGAAAATTGATAATCGCATGTTCAAATATGTTTTGAAAACTACGTCATGAGATCTTCAATTTGGTATATCATTTGCTTAATTTGGATTAAAATTGAGAAAGATATGGACCCTAGAAGTTGGCTAGATGAATCTGTTTTTACCCAGAAAAACACTCCCAGAATAGCCGTACTACATGTCATCCGGTATTTAGGAAATAGGACGACAAGTCGTCCGAATAAGTGTACGACAAGTCGTACGTGAAAATGAGCTCAACCGACATGTCATCCATGGATAGAAGATAGACGACAAGTCGTCTGCTTCTTTAACATAGAAACGACTTGTCATACGGACACCGAACAAGCGGACGACATGTCGTCTGCGCGCGTGTGACTTGGCCGAGGCTGGCCGGCGCGTGAGGCGCGTGAGGGCGAGTGGGAGCCCGTGGCCGGCGCGTGGAGGCGTGGAGCGCGTGAGACACTCCTTGGGCGCGTGGATGGCGCGTGGAAATCTGTGAGGCCCGTGTTGGTCATGTCTGTATCGGTTTGCTTCGGTAATTCCGATCCGTCATGGTTAAAAGTCTAATCCTTTGTGCAAAATGTTTTAATCGACCACGATAAATTGTTTTATCATATAAACTTTGTGTTTATGAAAATGAATATCTTTGTGATGTTTATTTTAGTCAATGTAACTTTGTGTTTCATTATATTGATTTTTTCTTGTATTTGTTGCAGAAAAATCATGGCGATTATTCGAAGAATTGCAAAAGTGATTACGACACCCACAGACCGGGAGATGATATCAGACATGTTGATGGAAATTGATAAATATCGAATGAGTGAAAGCGATGATATGATTTCGCATATCATCACTTTCAATAACATGTTACAGGAGTCTATCTGGGCAGGTAATTGGATAGGACAGCCGAATAGATTCAGATTACTGAGAAACACTCTCCCCAAGATATGGCAAAAACAACTTACTCGTATTTGGATATTAGTAAAACGTGAGGAAAAACATGTTCCTTATAATAAAGCCATTGAGAGGTTAGCGGTTCAGTATCTACGACATAAGGCAAATAATACTATTTTTCCTTCGATGTCCCTGAAACGTTGTAAGGATCCTAAATTTGCTATAGGTTTTCCATGGCTGTCCAAGATCAATTACGAGTTACCCAAAGAGTTTGAGGATTCGTATCCAAAAACATATATGAGTTGGGACTCTACACTGGGAAAATTATTATTGTAAAATATTAATTTCTTTCATGTTGTTTCTGTGTTTTTGTTATTACGGCATGTAAATATTGTATTTATATGTATGAATGTTTCATGTTGAATTTAATTTATGTAATTAAATCAATGATTGTCATGTACAATAGTCGCATGATTAAGATGTTCTAAGAATTTATGTAATTTTTAGAAAATGATTTTACATGATTGATTATGTTGATAATATTTTTACATTGGGTAATTGGATGATGATTGGACACATAGTGGCCTTTTGACTCCAACCCCATTGAAGAATTTTATTAAACATAATTTGTTTCATGATAAAATAAATAAAAGTATTAACATTGTGCATGAATGTCTGTAGAAACTTTGTGTTTTTTAATATGGCTTCCGCAACAAAGAACATTATTGCTGAACTCAACAAGGGTGAGAAACTGAATGGCGATAATTATGAAATTTGGAGCATGAAAATCCAATATGTGCTAGAAGAACAAGAGGTTCTTGAAACTTTGAAAATGAGCATGGATGAACCTGAACAGGGCACTACGGCCCAACACAGGCGAGACCGAGAGGCTTATGAGGCCTGGAAGAAAAAGAATTCCATTGCCCGCATTACGTTGCTGAGCAGTATGGATAATGACCTAATGAAAGAGTTCAGGAAATATGACATGGCTAAGGACATGTGGTCCACACTAGCTGAAAAGTTTGGTAGTACCTCAATAACCAAACTCAGGTCACTGACAATCAAGTTTGACACATACAAGAAACGTCCTGAGTTCACTATGTCAAAACACTTGAGGCAAATGTCAAACATGATTACTGAACTGGCAGATGCTGGACATGTTCTTACAGATGAACAGAAAGTCCAAGCGGTCATTCGTTCTCTTCCAAATAGCTGGGAGCATATGAAAATGCATTTGACCCACAATGAGAGCATCAAAACCTTTGATGATGCCAAACGTCACCTTGAATTAGAAAGCGACCGCCTTGCGGCTGCTAAGTCAAATGCTGAAGTGTATATGACAGAAACTAGCAAACCAGGGGGGTTTCAAAAAGAAAAGAAAATTTCATGGTGGTGGGTTCCATTCGGCAGAACAAAAGAACAAAATTCTTCTAAGCCAGAGAAAAGAAACAGAAAACCAATCAACATGGGAAAGGAAAACGTCCTACCAAAAAGAAAAACATGGCAAAGGTTAAATGTTTTAACTGTGGTAAGAAAGGTCATTTTGCTCGTGACTGCACTGAGCCTAAAAAGGTGAATACCTTTCGTGCATATTTAAATGAAATATGTGTTTCAAGTTCAATCTTTCTAACTGAATCTAATCCTTTGTGGACTGTAGACTCAGGAGCCACAGACCATGTAGCGAAGGATAGAGATGCCTTCGTGGAATTTCGGCGAATTTCACCTGGGGTGAAGTGGATATATGTTGGCAACAACTCACGGGTTGAAGTCAAAGGCATAGGAACATGCAAGTTAGTCATGCATGGTGGAAAAACTTTACTACTACATGATGTATTGTTTGCTCCACAAATTCGTCGAAATTTAGTATCTGTGTTGGTTTTGGTTAATTTAGGTTTCAATTTGAACTTCCATAAATTTGGTGTTGATTTGTACTTAGGTACAATACACTATGGTTCTGGTTATTTTCTTGATGGTTTTATTGTATTGAATGTTGAGTGTTTCAATCAAATTCCAGTTTTTCGTTTGTTACTTCAACTGTCAATAATGATGGTGATGTAATTGTGTGGCATGCTAGACTTGGCCACATTGGCCAACAAAGAATGAACAGATTAGCCAAAGAAGGCTTTCTGGGAAATATTGAGAAGGTAGAATTGTCAACCTGTGAATATTGTTTGGCAGGAAAAACTGCGAGAAAACCATTTGGAAAAGGGACTAGAGCAGAATTTCCATTACAATTAATTCATTCAGATATCTGTGGTCCAATGAATGTCAGGGCAAGGCATGGAGCATCTTATTTCATCACATTTATAGATGATTTTACTCGCTTTGGTTATGTCTATTTGATTGCTCATAAATCCGAAGCATTAGAATGTTTCAAGAAATTTATGAATTTGACAGAAAATCAATTAGACAAGAAAATTAAAGCACTACGCACTGACCGTGGTCGTGAGTACTTATCTGATCAGTTCAGAGAATTATGTGATGAAAAAGGAATTAGTCGTCAGTTGACTACTCCTGCTACTCCTCAACAAAATGGTGTTGCGGAAAGAAGAAATAGAACTCTTCTTGAGATGGTTAGGTCTATGATGGCACAAGCAAATTTGCCTATAACCTATTGGGGTGATGCATTATTAACTGCCACATATGTACTTAACCGAGTGCCATCTAAATCTGTGTCCACCACACCATATGAGTTATGGACAGGTCGTAAACCAGATATTCACTTTCTAAAACCTTGGGGTTGTGCGGCTTATGTTCATGTGCGTTCTCACGAACATGGAAAGTTAGGCCCAAGAGGAAAAAAGAGTATCTTCATAAGATATTCTGAACAATCAAAAGGATATGTTTGCATAGGTGAACATGAAAGTGGAGGCGTGACAGAATTTGAATGAATCAGAGATATCACATTTTTAGAAAATGATTTTCCTAAGCAGGGAGAGATAGGTCAAGATTTATCTCTATATGAAACTCAAGATCACATGGATCACATGATTGGTGAACACTCGGGTTTACCTAATTCAAGTGGGAGTGATGAGAGAAATTTGAGAAAACATGATGAATCTGTTTCACATGAATCTCAAAATGATGAATTAGTTTCACACGAGTCTCATTTACGTGATCCGAGTGGGAGTGATGTACATAATCCTAGTGGGAGCAATGTGCACGATCCAAATGGGAATAATATCGAAAGTGAGGAATCAGTTCCACCACTAGAATCCCAATTGCGACGTAGTAATCGTATAGGCATTCCTCGACGTCGTTTCGATATCGAAGGAGAAACCTTTATGATTCTACCTCAAGATGATGAAGAACCTAGAAACATAAGAGAGGCTCTTCAGTGTCCTGCTAAGGAAAAATGGATGAAAGCAATGGAAGAAGAGATGGAGTCAATGAGGTCCAACCAAGTTTGGGAATTGGTTGATCTACCCAAAGGACGTAAAGCTGTTAAGAACAAATGGGTTCTTAAAATAAAGCGTAATGCCGATGGCAATATCGAAAGATATAAAGCACGACTTGTGGCAAAAGGGTATACGCAACAGGAAGGAATTGAATTGACTACGAAGACTTTTTCACCTGTTGTAAGGTTTACCTCAATTCGCTTGATTCTGGCTATAGTAGCAAGTATGGATCTAGAATTACATCAAATGGATGTAAAGACTGCTTTTCTCAATGGAGAACTTGATGAAGAAATCTACATGGAACAACCAGTAGGTTTCATAAAAGAAAATGAAAAGGAGAAAGTATGTAGACTTTTAAAGTCTATATATGGTCTCAAGCAATCGTCTAGACAATGGTATATACGATTCCACAATACAATCATTTCGAATGATTTCACAATGATAGATGAGGATCATTGTGTGTACACCAAGAGAGATAAAGATAAGTTCATTATCTTATCTTTGTACGTGGATGATATACTTATAGCCGGAAATGATAAGGAGTTTGTAAAACACATTAAAGAATGGTTATCATCTAACTTCGAGATGAAAGATATGGGTGAAGCTGCATATATTCTTGGGGTTAAGATCTCAAGAAATCGTTCAAAGAATTTATTATCTCTTTCACAGGAGTCATATATAAAGAAAATTCTTGAACGCTTCCAAATGCAGGCTTGCAAACCCATTGATACTCCTATCACGAAAACTGAAGCTTTGAGTCGTAGATTGTGTCCTGAAACTCCACAGGAAAAGGAACAAATGAAGAAAGTTCCTTATGCAAATGCAGTTGGAAGTTTAATGTACGCAATGTTGTGTACAAGACCTGATATCTGTTTCGCTGTTGGAATGGTAAGTAGATACCAATCCAATCCAGGACTAGCACATTGGAAAGCAGTTAAAAGAATATTTAGGTATCTGAGAGGGACAGCTGATTACTCATTGTGTTATCAAGGAAATGATCTGCAATTGAGAGGCTATACTGATGCTGACTGGGGAGGAGATTTAGATGAAAGAAAATCTACCTCCGGTTTTGTTTTCTTGCTAAACAATGGTGCCATTTCATGGAGCAGTAAGAAACAATCTTGTATAGCCTTATCCACAATGGAGGCTGAATTTGTGGCCTTTTCATCAGCAGTACAAGAGGCTGTGTGGTTGAAAAGGTTCTTGGATCATTTGGGTATGTCAAATGAAGCTTCTGGTCCAGTATTAGTTAACGTGTGTGATGATAGTGAAGCAGCGATAGCCTACACAAAAGACCCAAAATTCCATTGTAAAACGAAACATATAGATACCAAATATAACTTTGTGAAAGACATAGTTGCACGAGAAGAGGTAAACATGAAGTACATTTCTACGCAAGAAATGGTAGCAGATCCATTGACCAAGCCTGTTCCTAGAGATGTCTTTGTTAGACATGTAAAAACTCAGGGATTGCGTAGATGTTAATGTGCTTACATATTATGATATGTATTTTTCCCAAATAATGTTTACTAATGTTAATACTCATTGATATTTGTGTTCAATGCTTACATGTTATTATGTTGATACATGTTTAAACAAATATACTATTTGTTAGTATGAGAAGTATGTCGGACAAGTGAATGATTGGCCCTCTCACACGGGCAATCGCCTCCATTACTTTGTGTTAATGGGAGATGAGACAAATTTTTAAGCTAATTATCTGAGTGATAATTTAGAGAGCTCAAGCTTGAAAATTAAGTAATGTCGTTATGGGGTCACTTTCTCTGTGATATGACCTAAGGTGAATAAGTTTGTTTCACCTTACTTGTCTTAATGTCAGTTATGAGTTAGACATTGTGTTTGTCTGAACTATAATCTGTACGGTATTTTATGAGACATGCGCTCCATGGGAAAGGAGAGAATACCGTAGCACATGTTTTCATACCATGTGTACATTTGTGACTATTGAGGGTAATACAAGTAGAGATCTCAGTCTTGATATTGTGTGAGACCCTTGAGATTATTTCAATCTCACATTGTACCCTTTAGACTCTTGTCTGCTTCTTAAAACTTAGATTTGATGATCGCTATCTTGGAGTGTTGCTGAAAGATCATGAGAGATTCGATCTGAAAGAACATCTCTGGAAAAGCGAATTGAATCAAAGTTGAGAGATTCGAGAAATGAGAAAGATCATTATATGAGTAATATCACATTAGCTTGTATTCACTGGTCGACCAATTATGTTATTCTATGTGATCAAACATGATTGTGAATACAAAATAAATATTACATTCGAAAAGAGATCGAGAGAGATTTAATGTGATAAATGATCGGGATACTGCATACATAATCCACTATGGTTCTATCCATTTTTCGAGCGGCTATATATTCCTAACAGATGTATAGCAAGTGAGCTCTCGAAGTATGCTGGTCGCACGGCACAATTGCAAAGTATGAATTATTCTTGTAGAGATAATAAAAAATGTTGATCCCATCATGTGTGAGTGGGAGATGTTGGATAATGTTAATTGTTGTTAATTGGAAATATTAAGCAAATTATTTGATGTTGTTAAATAACAACAATTAGTAATAATTTCATGTTGGAAATTATTAAGTTAATTATTTGGTGTTGTTGAATAACAACAATTAGTAATATCAAATAATTAAGTAAACAACAAGAGTTGTTAATCAAATAATTAAGTAACAACAAGGGTGTTAAGTAACAACAATTAGTGAAATGTTAAATGGGGAACATATGGTGCACCCATGATGTTAACATTTTTGTAAGGGTTAGAAAATGTCATTATGCATCCTAATAATTTGATTAATAGTAATCAATGCATAGTGACTTGATTTCCCTCCTATAAATAAGACCATTTGCTTATTGAGTTAAGCAATCAATTAAGTTTGATTAAGAGGTCTCTACAAGCAAAAAGGTATGCAATTGTGTTGTGGTTAGTATAGATTTATTTCAATTAGCATGTAAATAAATCTAGGACTAGTAATACATGTATGGTTAGATCCTAAGAGGACAAACATGTAATTATATTAGGGATTATGTTTCCTAACAGAACTAATTTTTAAGCTCTATACCATTGGAAAAATAATTTTATTAGCTTTCCAATGAATTTTATGGAGCTGAATTCAGACTTTTCAAGATGAAGTTATGACCGGATTAATATGACTTTTTTAGTATTAAGTCAAAAGAGAGATGAGTGAGTTGACTTAATTTTTTTTTATTTTTTTTATTTTTTATTTTTGGAAACGTTGGAAACCCCACCATTCAAACCACCCATTATGGGCCGCGGCGCAGGTAAAACCACCGACTGTCCCAGGCTCTTACAAGAAAGTGTACCCGTTGGATTCGAACCCAGAATCTCAAGGTGAGATCCTGGACCCTACACCACCAAGCCAAACCTCTTGGGGACTCCAATAATAAAACTAACACTAATAAATACACAAAATAAGAAAAAATAAGAAAAAATTACAACAAAATAATGTTCTATCAAAGCATCTCCTTTAAGCTACTCTGGCTTGGTAGATGGATTTGAAATCAAAATAGATCTCAGAGATAGTCTTGTTCAGGCCTCCGAAGAAACTCACTTAGCTGATAACAACTTAATAGAACGATTATCAATTGTTCACCAATGACACCAGAGTGTTTGAATAACTACTCAAGTCAAGCCAAGCGCTGCTCAATTTCTTACATTAATCAATTGAATAGAAAATCAGCACAATTAGGGTAATTTTGGAATAAAACTGGCATTGTATGAGATCGAACTAATTTTTAAGCTCTATACCATTGGAAAAATAATTTTGTTAGCTTTCCAATGAATTTTATGGAGCTGGATTCAGACTTTTCGAGTTGAAGTTATGACCAGATTAATATGACTTGTTTAGTATTAAGTCAAAAGACAGATGGGCGAGTTTGACTTAATTTATAATCTTTTTTATTATGTGTTAAGTTTTTAATGTTTCATTTATGTTTAGTATTAATGTTGAGTCATTTGAAGGGTCTTTTATTTTAACCTATGCTTGGAGGGTTGTTTTAAGAAAGCTATTTAAGCTACATTAGTTGTAACCATGAAAAACACTCTTAGACTGTAGCTAATATCACATGCCTAGCCAAAGCTGGTCATGGAGCAAAGCTCCGTGCTTCTGATATTGCGTAATCACACACGTATAACACAAGCGCACATATCGTTCAAGTAGTATAAAAATATCGATCTCACGAGGACTTAATTTCTTTTGTTGTTATTAATTATTGATTCTATTTATTTACATGTATCTAATTAAATGAAGATAATGATTGCTTGATTGATTGGTTGAATGTGAATTTGCTGATTAAATAAAATAAAATAAACAAAGAAAATACTAAGGAAAACAAATGACCCAAATATCTAGGGTTGTGATTCTATACAATATTATTTTAATGATGAATTGATTCTCTTATATAAGTGTAATAACTTAGTTTGCTAACCTGGAACACGAAGATATGCAAAAGCCTCTGTCGATGGTCAGATGCAAACACCCAAATAACTCAATTAAACATATGTCTATGTTAATCAGATTACCTGAATTCATTAAGTGCAAGTTCCAATTATGACTACCCCAGCCCGATAGGTATATGTCTATCATGTAAGGAAATATATTAAAGGGTTATTTATCCTCAAGGAAGATCGTGGGCTATTAAATCTAAGGCTGAAACCTAAAATCAATTTTCCAAGTTCATTTTAAGTTTACCACATCAATCTTATTGGTGATCAGGCAACAAGAAGCATTAAACTTAAGATTCAATAAACAAACTAAGAATTACACATAATATAATTAAATCAATTATTAAGTATGTTAATATTGTGTTTCATCACTTCTCTATAATAAAAATAAAATACCAGGGGTTATGGGATCCACTTTTAGAAATCTCAAATTATTATAATATGAAAATTGTCAGTGTTACCCAATTAAGTTGAACCAGCCATAAAGGTGATGTTATTATTTATCCATAAACCAGCCATATAGGCGGTAATCATTTGTCACCTAAAGACCGACCTATAAGCGGTATCACATTATGTTACAAAATTAAAACCAGCCATTAAGGCGGTATCAACTTTTTATCCAAATTATTAAATTACAATTTACATATTATAAATTAAGTGAGATTAATCTACCTTTACTATTTCTAATTTAGAAATCTCTCTTATTATAATATATAAATATGTGTGATAATTACCAACCGACCATATAGGCGGTATCCTGATTAAGTCAGATTTAATTAATTCCAACTGACCATTTATGCGATATCTCATTAAGTCATGTTAAAACCGATCAATAAGGCAGTATCATATTAAGTCGGGTTTTTAGATAATTTACATATTATAATTGAGGGAGATTAATCTAAATTATAAAAGTAAAAAGCTTCACCATACCTCATGTACGGGCCAAATTTGGGCCCAAGGGTAAAATCAACATTTCACCTGGGCCAACAACAAAACCAGAAACCATAAACTTGAAACCCACTAATAAGTCCAGTTTGGGAATCAATATTGGACCGAGAGACCTCACAAGCCCAAGCCCAATGTCACTGAGAGACCAGATCAAGATGGCCTGAAACGCCTAAGCTCATAAACCCCTCCATTAAATTAACTGTTACAGAGGTTCCAACGAGCAGAAGAATAGTAAATGACCTTACCTCAAAGGACTTATAAAATGAAAAGGTCTTGGCTTGGAGAAGGGATTTTACGATATTCAATGCTCTAGTTTTTCGCCCTCGATTCATCAAACAACACACCGCCCTCACGACAAACAAACGGAGATTGAGGTAACTTCAAGCCTTGTTCTCCCTACTTTATTCTCATCTACATTACTGACTTGGACGTCGGAGAGCCTACGGCTTCCACCACACCGGTGGGCAGTACTCTCTGTTCATCATACCCTCGTTTTGCAGGTTCGCTAGTGCCCCTAAAATTCAGATTCTTGATTGTGGACTTCATGCGAGAACCAGCATCCACACCCCAGCAGTAAATTAACTACTGAACATAAAAGAAATAAAAATAAAATAAATAAAAATAATTACTGAAAGTAAAAGTGCATAATTAAAAGTGTTAAAAGTAAAAGTACATAATTAAAAGTGCTGAAAGTAAATAAATAAAAAAAATACTTAATTTAAATTACAAAAACTTAAACAAACAAGATACAATCCTTAGTCCTTTATTAGAAACTCTATGAAGGTATGAATTTTGGAAATGAAATGGAGCTCAATTTATAGGCAAGTCCCGGTCCCACGCGTCGCGATGCACCATTGATTTGCGCCACGTGGCACAATTTTTACGGAAATGAGGACACATGTCGCGGTTTCGTTGGCAGCCGAATTATTAGTGTCGGCAGCATGGGATGACGACACGTGTCCGGTGCACGTTAGCAGATTTTATGTGATGGTGACACGTGGCAGACGTATTTTAGCAAATGACGCGTGTCGATGATGATTGTCGGTAGCATGTGATGGTGACACGTGTCTGGCGCATGTTAGCAGATTTGATGTGATGCGCATTTTAGCAGAAGCGCATGATAGTAGGTTTATCTGATTTTGACAAGTGTCTAGCGCACGTTAGAGGTCGCGACGCCCAAATTATAATTTTGCCTTTTTGTCAATTTTTCACTATTTTGGCCCTGATTTGATTCCAATGAGTCCTGCAATTTTATTTATCTAAAAAATACCTAAAATATATCAAAATATTCACAAAACTCAAGAAACTATACAAAATTTTGAGTTAAAAGAGTGAGAAATAGTGATATATTTACCACTCATAAGCAGCTCACTTGCCTGCCAAAAACAAAGACGCACCCATGATGCTGGATCAAACATTCAGGCTTCTGGCTAGCCATAGTGTTTTTGAATGCTCAGTACATGATTCGCAGAGATTAAACAGTTTGAATCTTATCTCCAAATACTATGTATGTGTTGATGAGTAAATAGAGTGATTGAAGGCAAATTTCATGGAGTTTTAAAGAGAGAAAACGAAACCAGTTGAGATAGAAAGTGTGGGCAAAGAGAGAAAATGACTTTTCATCGTCTTCCGATCTCCATTTCTGGCGAGTGACCAGATCTGGAGAATCATCTCGACGAGATGAATCCAACGGCACCAGACCGCCGTCGTGATTCCGCAGGACGCGCCTACATGCGCTGCTTCACTGCCACCGTACGTGAAGAACACCTCCCGGAACAGAATCTTCCTCTCTTCGAGATACGCCGTGTGGACACTTCGTTTACCCAAATTTGACCTTCGGTTGTTGAGAAACGAGTCCAAAATAATAGTTATTGTTGTTTGACTGATCATCGATAACCACGTGCTTCACCCCCTCACCACCACCATCACTGTGATCATTGTGACGTATACTGACCAGCAGTTCATTCGTTGTGAGATTTGGAGGTCTTTAGAGTTTGGTACGTGATTGTTACTGTTTTAGGGTGTAAGCATATGAATTTAAAAGTTTTGGACTTAATTACATATTAGCATGATTATGAGGGTAAATATATAAATTTTATTTTTCAGGAATTGATAAGTAATATTTGAGAGTTTTATGACTATATGGACACAGTAGAAAAGTTTTGGGATTAAATTGGAAATTTAGAAAGTTTAGGGATAAAATCATAATTTTAGCAAAGTTGATGGACCTGATCGTAATTTTATATTTTTTTTTCATATCTTAGCGATGATATAGATATATAGAGGACTTTTGCATGGATTGAGGTAAGTACAACGCACGGTGATTCCCTTAACATAATAGTTTGTTGATTGATGGTTGGTTGCTGTGAAAGTATATATATATATATATATATATAATATAATATAATATAATATATATAATATAATATAAATATAATTATATATGTGTGTATATATATATATATGTTGAGATATATATATTGAGTTATTGAAGGCATGGGAAATATGAATTTGTGATTGTTGAGATGAGATTGATGGATTGAATGTGAGATGTGATTGTATTGGATGTTGTGTGTTGTTATGTTATACTACCGAGTTTTGTATAATAGTGGTCGGAGATGAGATGAGATGAGATGAGATGAGATATGATGTGATGAGAGAGCTCATGAGAGTTTATGCGTTGTTATGCATAATAAGTGGTGAAGTGTGTTTCAGTTCTCACTTATAGATGAGTTGAGTGATATGGTGGGAAACTTTGGGAGTTGTGTGTTACCTCCCATTGGTTTCAATCTACTATTATACCAGACACGGATTGGCAACCATGTTTGATGAATGTTTGTATTATTGTGAGAATGATTGTTTGAGATGATATTATAGTATATGTTATTTTCATATTTTTTTTATATATATATATATATACATACTAGTGTTTACCCGTGTCTACGACACGATATTACAGAATTTACAGAGATTGAGATTATGTTATTTAATTTGTTTATAATAAAATGATTTTATTTTTTAATTAAATGATTTTATTCTTTAATTTATTTGGCAGTTTTCATTGTCCATTAATAAATAATTTTATTCTTTAATTTATTTGGTAGTTTTCATTTTCCATATTTATAAAGGATTCTATAATGGAATGATTCTTTATCAGCCATTAGATTATAATGAAATGATCTGAGCCGCCAATTAAGTCACATAAAGATAGTCTTTGGATACATATCTCTCTTAATCCTAACCATTGGTTGCCTTCTCTTTTCTCTCACACTATTGTGTTTTATAATATAGATATATATACACACACACTTACATATTCATATTTGGTTGGTGATGTCATGTTAAGAGTATGAGTGTTTTACTTATTGAGCTTTTTAAGGTCACCCCACATTCTCCCAAACATCCCAAGTAGTTCACCAGGAATCGATCCGCGTGCCACAGTCGCTTTTTGGATTGGTCGAAACATTTAAAATATTATTTTCATATTTTTAAGATTTTTGTTGTACATCATAATATTAAAGATATTATACAAGAATTAGCTAATTTGTAATCTAAGAAGTATTATTTGTGCATATTTGTTTAATTGTATGACAGGTAGAATGCTCGAACTAAAGAGGCCCGCTCTAAGGAGGGGGTTGTGACATAAAGAGACCGGCCGGAAAGGAAAAGCCCACTCTCGTGCCGGCCATTACCCCTAAGCTTTCCCTGAGGGCGGACGGTGACAAGAAAAATGCTTGCTTTAGCTGCTAAATGGATCGACGGCTCCTACAGCAGCAAATACGGCAACCGGCAAGGCAGAAGTAAGGAAAGTTAGTAGAGGAAGAGACTCTACACCATGCACCTTCGACTCATCAGATCACGGCAAGATGCCCAACGCAGAAACGATGTTGAACTGGAAAAGTCTAGGCAACACTGCCTGGGGCTTGTGCTTTGGAAAGGTGGTGGCTAGATTTGGTTTTTGGAGGAACAAAAAAAAATGCTCCTTTTACCTTTTAGATTTAATTTTTAAAGCAATGTGTCATGAACATCAATATATGGTTTACATAAAAATGAAATTGATAATCATACTGGATAATTGAAGGACTTTAAATTAGAGTTTATTGTTTGGAGTGTTTAAAATCATATTAATATTATTATTTTAAGGTTGAAATTATTTGAAATCTCTTAATTAAATTTAAAAACTTTAATTAAATAACACTCATAAACTAACCCTTAATTGAGAAATCCAGTCAATTTATACCCATATAAAGAAATCCAGCCAATTTATACCCATAATAAGAAATCCATATATGCCTTTGCATATTTCAATATAATATGTATTTTTAATTTTATTTGATGTAAACTCAAACGCTAGATATTGTCCCCCCGTAAATATAACGCCTCCATCGCTTTTGTGAAGGAAGATTAGTCTTGGCTTGGCGGATTATCATTGATTATGTCCATAAACAAGGAGAAGCCTCTTATATGTCAGGGGTCAGCCAACCCTCTTCAATTTTTTTCAACCGTTAATATTAAGTAAATAATAAAAAGTACTCTCATAAATTTATAAATTAAAACCTTAAAAAATACAAACCCCCCCCCCCCCCCACCCCAAGAAATCTCATGGTTTGGCCCCTGCCCATAAGGGATGAGAGGAAAACCTGAAAACTGATAGAACTATACTCGAAGATGGTAAGAATAAAACTCATAAACTAGCCGAATCAGACCCAATGATTAATGATTACATGAATTCTTTATTAACTCACATTAATAATCGAACTCAAATCTATTTTATAGAAATAGGGATATCATGATCAAATGAGTTAACACCATCAATATTATGCTGACGAAAATACATGCCTGCCAAATATGTCATTTGAGTTACATGCTATGCCTAAAATAATCTCTCTCTCTCTCTCTCTATTGTCTTTGACATGCTGTTTTGTCAATGGTACATACATTTTGATGATCTGGGGGCTGCTGTTGAAGTAGAAGATAACAAGGTGAAATTACCATTTAAAACCCATTATAATAGTAGAATTGACTTTCAAAATGACCTTTTTTCCACTTAGGAGGACCATTCAATGTAAAACTGTAAAACTACCTAAAATTTCTACCTCTTGAAATTATCACGAGGTAATGAGTAAAAAATAAAATAGAGACAGGAGGGGGTGGGGGCCCAAAAGTTAGACAAAGTAAAATGATTTGATGTGTGAGAATTATGGTTTCATCATATCACAATGAGTGGTTGTAGTTATGGGTTTAAGAAACCCTAGGATGTTGGGAAACTATGAGTAATAATTATTATTATTATGATTACAAAAATGATAGGCATATAAAAATTAATGTAAAGATATTAATAGATAAATAAAATTATTTATCTTTTAATTAAAAAAATTTATTATTTTTAATTTGTTTGTACTATTTCTGTGTTAATTTTTGTGTACTATCATCGCTATTATGATTATGTGCCCCTAAGGGATGTGGCTTGGTCGCTAATGGTTTAAGATTTGGTTGTCAGATTCTGAGTTCGAGTCTAAATAGTGTATTTTTTATAAGAACCTGGGGTAGCATGAGGTTTTACATATTCCGCTTAAGCCTGAGTAGAGTGGTTTGGCGATGAGGTTCCACGTTTCCAAAAAAAAAAATGATTATGTGTTTGTGTGTGTAAGAATTAAGAGTTTTTAAAAATAAAAATAAAAAAGGTAAAAATTGTAGGATGATTTTATTTTTAGGGGTTTGAGAAAAGTAGGATAGGTTTCAGTGAAAAGAAGAGTATGTGTAGTTTAGAAAGGCAAGTGTATGAATTGTTGAGAGAAAAATTATAGCCCTTAAAAAGTTATTACACAAAAAATCTTGACTTCTTTTTTGCAATCCTACAATTAAAGAAAACAAAGTGAAAAAGAAAGAGTAGTAAAAAAAAAAGTGGTATAAAAAACAATTCCCCAAACTTATTTACTTTTGCTTGCTTTATCTTTTCTTCCTTTTTCACCCTCCTAGTAACCTAATTACCCCACAAAAAAAGAAACACAAAAACTTTCTTTCTCATTCTCTCTATTTTCTTCCTCACACAAAAGAAACAACCACTCACTCCATACCTTGTCATTTCTTCTCTCTCTCTCTCTCTCTCTCTCCCCATCTTCTCAATCTCAAATCTCTGCAACTACACAACAGCTCCCCTCAAATTTAATCAAATCCCATCTCAAAAGTTCAAGAAAAAAGCCTTTTTTTTTTTTTTGGGTTTCTTAATTTGTTTAGTTAGATCACTCTATAACATATTACAATTCATATTGAAATTAAAAGCTTGAAGTTTTTGTAGGGCTAGCTTGTGTTAAAAGATACATGGAGCTGTTTCCAGCACAACCTGATTTGTCTTTACAAATCAGCCCACCAAATAGCAAACCCTCATCAACATGGAGCAGCAGCAAGAGTGAAGAAGAAATGGATTTGGGATTTTGGAAGAGAGCCATGTCTTCTTCAATGGCGGCCAAACCTTCCTCCAATACCACCACCACCCCCACCCCCACCCCTTTCGAACTCTCTTTATCAAACTCCGCAAGAGTTTCAGTTACAGAGCCCTCGTCTAATAATAATGGCAACACCTTATTTCATCACTCTTTTCATCACCAAAATCATACCCAGTTCCCCTCACACCATCTCCAAAACCTTAACAGTAATACCCATGTGCTTTATCATCATCACCACCAGCAGCAACATCAAGGGCTAAGTCAAGAGCTTCGTTTCTTGAGACCCATAAGAGGAATCCCTGTCTATCAAAACCCTCACCATCATCACCATCAATCTTCTCATCCTTTTCCATTTGCTCAACATCATCAACAGCAGCCGGTGGATTCTTCTTTAACAGCTTCAGCTCCTCCATCTTTGGTTCCTAATAACAACACAAGCACCTCAAGTTTGATGAGATCAAGATTCATCTCAAGGTTTCCGACTAAACGAAGCATGAGAGCTCCAAGGATGCGATGGACTACAACTCTTCATGCTCGCTTTGTTCATGCTGTTGAGTTATTGGGTGGCCATGAAAGTATACTTCACTTCCTTTTTTCTCTCCTTTTTTTCCTTTTCTCTTTTCTTTCCATAAAGAATTGTTTTTTTTTTAAACTCTTTATTTGTTGGTTTTTGGTATTGATGGAGTATAGGAGCGACTCCAAAATCAGTTCTTGAGCTAATGGATGTCAAAGATCTCACCTTGGCACATGTTAAATCTCACTTACAGGTAATGAAAACTTGTCATTATCAATTAATCTTAACTGGGTTAATTTAATTCTCTCCTCTTAAGGGTTTCTTTAATTTAATTTATTTTTGTTAATTGTTATTAGCTCAATTTGAATGATAACATAACAGCCTATAGCTAGCTACTACATTGCTGGAAGGTTGTTAACACAGAGAGTGAGAGAGAGAGAGAGAGCATTATTAAGATTACAAATTCCAATGCTTCTTTTATTTCTTTTCTCTGCAGAGAGTCTCTCAAAATCCTTATCACTTCTTTTTCTACTAGATCTGATGCTTCTGCTAAGCTAATTAACAGCTTTTTGCTTGGAACAATGAACCCAAAAATTCATTAACACAGAGAAAGAAATAAAAACAAAAATTAAAAAAAAAAAAAAAAAAAAAAAAGATAAAGAACGAGTATATCATCGATTTCAGGAAACAAGTAAGACAAAGCCCAAGAAATTTTTTCAAAAATCAGATTTTATTATTATTATTTCTCTTTCTCTCTCTCTCTTGATATAAGAAGTACAAAACACCATCATTTCTCAATGATATGATACATCTTCTTCAGAAGAATCAGATTGGGTAATATTTAACCCTACTTGCTTAACCATGGTTAAAAATTATGCATGCATTGCATTTATATGAGCATAAATGCTCTTCTTTGTGTAGTTAAGTTAAGTTACTCATCTTCCAACTTTTTTTTTTTACAGCTTGTACTTGTCCTTACCTTGCACTGTTTCAGTCCATGTCCGCTAGCATATATAGTATTTAAAACTTGATATTGGTCCCTTTTCTTGTTTGCTTCTGCATCTTTTCTGCCCAATACGTTTAACTTTGTTTTGACCTCTCGGTACTGTGTATTTATTTTGAATTTTCATTAGTACCCCATTTATCTTGCAGATGTATCGAACGGTCAAGACCACCGATAGAGCAGCAGCTTCCTCAGGTTCTTAATTCATACATAATTTAATTATATAATGAAATAGGTATAAGTAGAATTTTAATTTTTCCTCAAAGGCGAAATCGAGTTGGTTTTCAAGAATTTTAATAAAGCTTGTCATCCAATTCGAGTCTTGAGGAGGTAAGGAGTTAAAAATATATTTGAACTTATCAACGTCTTATCTATTTTCAAAAAAGAAGAAAAAAAAAACTAGTTAAGAAGACTAATTATATCATATATATATATATATATATATATGTATTGATTGTTTTGTTTATAATGCAGGACAATCGGATGCTTTTGAAAATGGATCATCTGGGGATACTTCTGAAGATATGATGTTTGGGATTCAACACTCGGGAAGGCCTGAGTCATCATCTATTCAACAACAAGGAAGAGCAAATGTTCATCATGAAAAAGACTATCATGGTCTCTGGAGCAACTCTTCAAGGTGCGTTAGGCTATTTCAAATTAAAATTTTTTATATAAATTTTAGGTCGTTGATATCATATAATCCAATTAGTATCATCAATTGCTTATTTTTCTTCCAATATATATCATGTATAAGATCAATAATTCAAAATTTATCTCAAAATATTAAGTTAAATACTTAGGTTAAAATAGCTCCACTCTATAAATATAAATTTTCATGCTCATGTCTTTTTGCTAGCTGGCTTATGATATTTAGCTGTTTCCTAGGAACATATATAAAGGAACCTATAAAGTGAAAAAAAAAAAAAAAAATTTCATTTATAAGCTCTCATTTTCATGACGTTCCCTAGTTTTTTTTGTTCTCCTTCTCCTTTTAGTTTGCTTCCTTCAAAGCCTAATAAAGCAAACCCATAATGTTGGTTTATATAAGATTATTTTTCAATGCTAATGTGTAACTGTAATACTTTTTACCAAACTCAGTCGTTTGATTATTTTATTCTCTTCTCTTGAGCTATATATATTAAAGTGCACTAAGTTAACTAAGCAATTAACTCATGACTTCTAAATATAGGTAATTTTCTTAATAAAAAACAGTTCTCAATCGATGTGGGATTATCTCCTTCTTATCAATGATACGTTTTGTAATTCATATCATAACTCATTAATTTGTTCATTTATGAATCTGAGTGTTGATAATAACTCACATGTAGAATTAAAATGATAAGTGAGCAACAGTAGCTAGCTAAGCATTTTAGCTTATGCACTCTCTCTCCAATCACACAGAAATACAAACATAGTTACATGCAAGAAATCACAAAAAGAGAGGGAAATGATTCAGTATTTTTGTTCTGTCTATCCAAGACAATCATCATGATGAAGTAATTATATGAACATAATCACTTCTGGTAGCTTGATGGTGTGTGAAAAGGAAGCAATAGAAGAAAGAGACTACAATTTTTTTCCTTTAGCATTCCAAGACAACAAGGGAATCCTTTCTTTGACAAATCCACCTAGCTAAAAAACTGAGTTATATTTTTCCTTTGGATTTTGTGGGCTCATATTTTTTTTAAATGGGACCTGCATTAGAAAACTTAGTTTGCAAGCTTAAATCCTGTGATATGGACCCATTATTGGAAATCTTGATATTAAAGCTACATATAACATATATACTCTTTGAAACTTCCTTTCTGTTGTTGTTATGGAGAAATGGGATATCACATGGGTGGTGGGTTCTTGCTACTTTATTTCAAGCATATTATGTAAAGCTATTGAAGAATTATAATCAAGATAGTAAAAGATAGCTTTTCCTTTTCTTTTTTTTTTCTTGCATGGCTTTCACTGGTAAGAAATTCCACAGTGTGGGAAGCCTTATGCGTTGAGTCATGACTTTCACTGATAAGAAATATTCTCTCTTCGTGTCTGGTTTGCAGCAGGGAAGCCTGGTTACATGGCAAAACAAAGGACTCTGCTATAAACATACCATCTCTTGAGGTACATATTCATTTCTAACCTCTAATTGTCAAAATGAATTTTATATTTCAGTATAGGAAATATAACATGCACAATATATATAAGGAAAGGAAGAAAAGGCAAAGGGACCTTGCAAAAGCTGATTTTTTCCCCTCACATTCAAGGGACAGTTTTGTCACTTCAACTAGTCTTAATGAAACAAAGTGCTTTTTGAAAAGAGATTTTTACTTTGGATTTGGATTTGGATTCGGGGCGGAACTGAACTTTATGTACATTTTTTTATAAATTTCAACCGATAGTTAGTGCATAAGAATTTATATGTAATTAAATCTTAACTATTTATTATTAAAGATGCACGTGTGGTAAAATATTTTTAAAAACTTAATCCAAATTCTTTTGTTTTAGCCCTAAAAGAACTACTACTACCCTCATACTAATTTAGTTCAAAGTTCAAAACTAATCACTTGACTCATCAAGTTTTTCAGATCAATAATGCAGTAGTGTCATAAAATAATTCTCATATGGGGAATAATTTGATGTCAATAAAGAAAAACTGTAGCAGGCTTTTTCCATGTACTGTGTGTTGATTAATATTCTATCATTAATCTTAGAATCAAAATGTCAATATTGTGTTGTGTGTTACTATTTGCTTTGTTCTTCATTTTTAATTAACTATATTATTTGTATTGGAATTTATAATAAGCAGGAAATGGATCCAAAATGCATGAGCTATGAAGGAATATCAGATGTAAGCTCACCAAACATATCAGGGACAAGCACCAAGAAGCCAAATCTTGAGTTTACATTGGGCAGGCCACATTGATTTGTCCTACTACTACTACTACTACTACACTACTCATTTTGAAATCATTATCTTTCTTTGCTTTCTGTTTCTTTCTTTCATACTCACAAGAGAATCAGGAACCTGCTGCTGCATGCTGAGATAAAATCACAGAAAAAAGAAAGGGTAGAAAAAGAAAAAGAGAGAGCTAAAGTAAGACAAGGAGACAAGAAAGACAGAAAGCAACAAAAGGGCACCCAAAAGAGCATCATGTCCTTGGTTGGCTCTTATTAAGAAGATCTAGGAGATCCAAATCAAAAAATTATATATAATTTTATATTCCTACGTAAATATTATGGAATCTAATTGATTTTGTATGTTTTGCACTACTACTCAGGATGAAAAGGATGAAGAAGAGAGAACTTTAGATAGAGAGTGACCCTTAACTATCTTTAAGTATCAAGTGATCCTTTGGTAATTGTAATGGAGCACTTTGCAATATAGTATTTTATATCTTTATCTTAAGGTTTTTTTTTTTTTTTTTTTTTTGGGGGTTTACTATGCTTTATGATCAACAAAGGAAAAAAGAATATTGAGGTATTTAAGGAAAGATCTGGGAAGTAAAGGCATGCAGGAATTAATGAGAAAATTGTAACCAAAAATACAAAAAGAAAGATGGATATTGCAATGTGAAATTCTTTTTTTTTGTCATTTTTCAATATTACCTTTTTCAAGTAGTAGCTTAATTTTTCATTTCAAAATACTGATGAGTTGGCACTCATCCATTGAATGATCCAGTTTCATAATTCATAAAATTACTTACTACTAGTATAGGGTCCACACTTTGTGCGGGTTGAGCTTTCATATCATAATAAAAATCTTAATAAGATTTTAGGTATTGATATTGTAAATGATCTGAATCTAGTTAGTTTATAGTTTAAATGAGATAATTGGTTTACTTACACCTAATATTTATATCTCATTTGTTTGTCTATTAATTCTCAAACAGTGATTCTAATTCATATTAGAGTTTCTATCTCTTCTTACTCTCTCATTTGAAAACATATTCATAATTATAAATAACTTTAAAAATATTTAATTTTCTTTCGGATGAATTCCAATGAAATTTAATATAATTTATTCAATTTAAACTTAAATTTTCTTATCGAACTTGAAATCTTAGTTGTCACTGTGTAAAAGCTAATAATCAGAGTATGTATCATGAAGCACAATAAATAATAATAATAAATTCATGAAAAAAAACTTATAGAAATAATTCAAAATAAAATGACAAATAATAATATACCCAAAAACTAGGGTGTGAGCAACGGTTCCGGGTCTACCCGGAACCGGTTGGAACCGGACCGGTTTTCCGGGTTTGGAACCGGAACCGGTTGTAATCGGGTAGGTTCCGGTTCCAAAAATGAAGGAACCGATTTTATCCGGGTAGGTTCCGGTTCCAAAATGATCGGAACCAGAACCGGACCATGGAACCGGTTTCACATCAATAGAGAGTATTTGCTGTGTGGATGGCAACATCACATTTTCGACATAAGTCATTGGATTTGAATTTTCATTCACATGATTAAGCTATTCTAGAGTCATTTACTGGAATTCTTTTTCTAGACATCTTTCCTATGATTACGTGTTTATTATTGTGTTTCATCTGGTTTGTGTTAGCTTAGCGTAATTTTAAAATTTCGAAGAGCAGTCATAGTTTATAATTTTAAAACCGTCAACTAATATCTGGTAATTTTAATTTTAACCAGTAGTCTCCTACATGAGATACAATAATAGAGAGTATTATTATCCCAACTCTAAAATATAAGTAAGAATATCATCATTAGGACCAGATAAGTGAATACTCAAGAGAGCAAGTGTAGTTTGGTCCCCGTTTGGTCCTATAGACTCGTATTGGAATGTAGTTTTCATTAAAATATTTTAAAATAGGGTAATTCGGAATCGGACCGGAACCGGACCGGAACCAGATTGGAACCGAATAATAGGGTACCCTGTTTAATTGGGTAGGTTCCGGTTCCACTTAGTGCGGAACCGAATTTTTCCGGGTAGGTTCCGGTTCCATGCGGAACCGAACCGAAACCGGTTTTGCTCACCCCTACCAAAAACCAAAAAATTGGCTAATTTTTTGGACGACTGTTATTTATGTCTCTTATTTTAGTATGAGATTATGTTTTAACATTATAATATGTTTTTTATTTTAATTTTATAAGTTACTGATAAAAAAAATTAGGTGTCACGTGTAGTTTTTTATTAGATATTAGGTATCATGTATATTTTTTATTTTGATATGAGATTACAATATATCTTTTTTTATTATAATAGGTAATAAAAAATTTTATTATGAAGATTTCGTACCACATATGTTTTTTATTTTAATGGGACTTATTTTATAATTTAATAATAAGAAATTACATTATTAATTATTTTAATTAATATATTTATTATTTTAATAGGAGATTATATTTTTATATTGTAATATATTTCATATTTTAATTTTACAATTTAATAATAAAAAATTATAGAGATATTTTAATTTTATAATTTAATAATGAATATGAGATTCTATTTTTATATTATAATATGTTTCTTATTTTAATTATTATTATTTTAATTTTACAATTTTAAAATAAAAAATTATTTAGATATATTTTAATTCTATGATTTAATAAAAAAAAGTTAACAATAGAGATTAGGTGCCACATATTAAATTAATAGGTTTATTATTTTAATAAGAGATTGTGTTTTTATTTTATAATAGGTTTCCTATTTATTAACAAATTTAATTAATTAAATTAGTAGGCTTCTTATTTTAATCAGAGATTATGTTTTTATATAATAGGTTTCTTATTTTAGTTATACAATTTACTTATAAAAAAATATAAAGATATTTTAATATTATAAATTAATAATAAATATGAGATTCTATTTTTATATCGCAATAAGTTTCTTATTTAATAATTTATTATATTAATTTTATAATTTTAAAACACAAAAATTAATTTTAGAGATATTTTAATTTTATAATAAAAAATTATTATAGAGATTAGGTGGCTTGTATTAAACTAATAGGTTTCTTATTTTAATATGAGATTATTTTTTTATTTTTTAATAGGTTTCTAATTTTAATTTTTAATAATAAAATTAATTTTAGAGATATTTATTCTTATTGTATTAGGTTTCTTATTTAATAGAATTTAATAATGAGTCGTCATATGGCGCAATATGGATGCTTAAAAATATTTTACATATATATATATATATATATATATATTATATTTTGATATCCAGTGGATGAATGCTCTCAGATAGAGATGTCACAATTTACCCCTTGAGATCCAACATCCATATTGTCTGTGACAATCTGCACATTTTCAGTTAGAACTGGTTCTAATACCCTTGAGTCAACCAACCTACTTTCAAGACATCTTCTTTTTTGGTAGCTCAAGGTGGCTAACTTCGAAATTCCGGTTCCTCAATATTTTGTTTTTTATACGAGTCTAAATCTATCCAAAACTTGTCTTACAAGTTAAAAGAGGTCATCACTTATAAGCTCATACCCAATAAATTTCTTAAGTGATGTGGAATGACACAATCTACTTCATTGGGCTTATCATCCATGTTTGTCGTGATCATTCATACACTTTTTGTTGGGGCTGGCTTTCATACCTATGTGATGATCCCCCCACTACGTGATATTTTTCTCTTTGGAAATATAGAATGTCTCATCTCCAAAGCTATATTCTATTACGTTTTTATTTTGATATGAATCAAGTCTTCCCAAAATACATCTTACTAGTGAAAGATGTTCACTTCTTTTAAGCTCATCACTCATGTCATTCTCAACCGATGTGAGATGTTATAATTTACTATATTTGAGGCTCGTGTCCACATTTATCATGACCATCCACAAAATCCTTATTGAAAATGGCTAGATACTTATGTGATAACATGCCCTACTATTAAGATATTATCCTCTTTGGTAGTCTAGGATGGCTCAACTCTGAAGTCATAACTCCTCAATATTTTATTTTTGGTATAGGTCCAAGCCCATTTAAAATGTGTCTTACTAGTTAATGGAGACCATCACTTATAAACTCATTCCTAGCATCCTTCCCAAACGAAGTGGGATGTCATAATACAATATTTTTGCTACATATTTTGATATGAGAAAGATGCCTCTAGGCCAATGGTAAAAGGATTGGTGCTAAAAATAAAACATTGAGGGGTCAGGGTTTCGAAGATTGACCACACTTAGTTGCCAAATAGAATAATATCTTATGAAAGATGTGGGTCATCACATAAATATCAAAGTCTCTCCCAACCGAAAGTGTGAAGATGGTCATGACAACATGAATACTAGGCCATAATGGAGTATATTGTGACACCTCACGTCGTTTAGGAAAAGATAATGAGATGAGCTTAATTGGATGAAATCTCTTAAATTAGAAAAATGTATTTTTAGTGGGTTTGGGTCCATAAATAAAAATTTAAAAGAAAGTGAATTTATAGTTGGGCCACCTTGGGCTGCGCAAAGAGAATAATATTTTGCTAATGATGTGGATTGTCATATGTATAAGAGTCATTCCTAACCAGAAACGTGCATATGACTGACATTATGTGTCGATTGAGAATGATTTTATGAATAAATAAGTGATAACCACTCTTATCTAGAAAGACGTGTTTTCGATGAGATTGAGCACACACACAAAATCTTCAGGGGCTAGGGATTCAGAGTTGGGAAATCTTAAGCTGCCGAAGAAGATAATTTTTCTTATGTTTTGCATTAATGCTTGCTTGCTTAAAAAACTTGCTCAAGTTTGCATTTTATAGTAAAGATTATGCAATTTAAATTAATAAAATATTTAATCAACTTTTAGGTGTGCTTAATCAAATTTTCCAAATATGCATAATTAGCTGTGATTAATCACATTTGTCTACCACTTTGATTTAATCCAATTAAATATATACAAAATTTAACCAATTGATTAGTTCATTGTCTACCACTTTGATTTAATCCAATAAATCTAAATAAAGTTTAACCAAATGATTAGTTTATTGTCTACCATTTTCATTTAATCCAATTAAATCTAGACAAATTTTAACCAATTTGATTAGTTCATTGCTACCACTTTGATTTAATCCAATTAAATCAAGTCAAATACACATATTATTATATGTTTTATAATTACCAAAATATCCTCCAATGGTAGAGATATTTATGAAATTACAACAAAGCCCTTGTGTGATTTTTGATTAATTCAATTAATCCAATTGGGTCAAAGTAAATCATTAATATTATCCAATAACACATAATTATTTTTTAATTGATAATTATAATATCAAATATTATTTATTATCAAACATTATCGGCTACCCAAGTGTTCAACGAGTACACTTCATATTGTGGGACTCTTTAAGTCCAAACACGTTTGTCATATAAGCCTAGCTCATATGTACGTGATTCGGCCACCTCCGAATTCACGAAGAATACGAACGACCTTTCTGAACTATACAAGTCGAGGTCATCACATATGTTTAACAATGGAATAGGCTTGTTCTTTAAAAAAAATGGACTAGGCTTGTTCTTAAAAAAAAAACAAGATAACACGGAAAAAATAATTAATAATTAAATTGGGTGCCTAAAACTTTACCATGAATTGAGGGTCATAAGTGGTCGCCTAGGCTGATTAATCCTCATAGCCAACCCTGTAGAAATGTACAAACACATTTTATACAATAATTGTAGGAAAATATTAAGTTAAATTTTAGCACTAAATCAAATTTAATTTTACATTAACCTAACACTAACCCTAAATTTACAATAATCTAACCCAACATTACAACAATAACACTAACACCAATCTTCCCCAAAATAGCCTTAACGCAAAATAATTAACATAATAAGTAAAACTAAGACTAACCCTAAATAATTAAACTCATATTATATAAAAATTCAAAATTATTTATTCCGACGATTGTGAGGGAAAATGGGGGCTTCATGCCCTAACTGTTAAATAATCATGATTTAGTAAATCTATCGCTAATTACTGACAGATTATATTCCATCGATAAATTTGTGTAGACGAATTATTAATCGATAAATTTTTTGCTATTTATCTATGGAATATATCCACTGGTAAATATATTTACCGTGATGTTTAGTTGTTGAACGATCGGGTAAATTATTGGTGACATATAACATCATAATTGACTCCTCATTTACTAGCAGATAATTTTGCATTGTAATCTGTCTGTAAAATTAGACGTCAATTTTTTTAATTGTATTTTTGAATCTATTGGTAAATTTTGTCGCTTATTCGATAGTTTTCTGTAGTGGTATAAATGTTAAGTATTTGTAGAAATTTTATAACTTCTGTTTTGGAGTCCAATTAAAAGAGATATGAGTGTTTGAAAATGATTATATATAATCAACAATCCCTTATAAAAGTAAATGTTATTTTTTACCCTATTTTTCTTCAAAATATATCGACAATATTTCTTATTTTAATGCTTATGATTTGTATATAAATATATATGTAATTTTTGTTAGGGTCGGTGCTCGGAGTACCAATCTGGATCGTATTTATGTCCGATTCATGAATACGAACAATGCATTTTTCCATAATATTACTTATTTAATGGTAACACCTCTTGTCTTTTATATACATATTCGATCTAATTACGATTAGATATCTAATTATGATCAGATTGAAACTAAATCTGATTTAGTGATACGTGTATATTAGACAAAGACCCTAGGATTTACAATGCAGTTCGCAGTTACAACGTTATTTGTAATTGACATTGGGAAGTATCACTATAAGTTGTATATCCTTAAATAAAGTTCATGGTAAAGATTTACTAACACGAGTCGGTTAGTAAAATCTGCTGAGACTAATACATGTCATATATCGTGACTTGGTCTGATGGTTTATCCCAATGAACCATGAGTCTCGGGAGACTCGTATAGACATGTATGTGTTTATTTGATAAACACTGAATGACTCACTGAATATTTCCTAATAGATGGTACACCAACGTCAATAGAAATATTCTCGAGTTGAGTGAGCATAGTGGTCCTTCGACTTGAGATACCACAGTGGATATATAAGTTATCCTCCACACTTTGATGGCAGTCACGTCACCGATCTATTTAGATCATACCTCATTCTGTTCGTTGGGTGTGGACTGATGCTCATGATATCCAGTGCGTATCAAGATAGAATATGTCAGTCATGTGTACAAGGCATAGGTATTCTACATGTGTTTGCGATCTAGTAAATCCATGGTCGTGGTATAACTTCGGAAGCAAGTTCCGAGTGTTATTTAGAGATCATAAATTTGAAAGTCGATTATATTATACCATAAGGATTTGACGTTCTTATCTATATCCTAGATATAATATGGATAGCATGTGATGGAGGGATTATACGTATGTAATGACCTCGACTTGCATAGTTTAGCGAGATTATCCGTGGTCATCATAATTCATGAGTGGGTGAATTATGGACACGAAATTGGAGTTCGTGACGGATAAACCTAAACTTAGAGAGTCTCACAATATGAAGTGTACTCGTTGAGCACTTGGCCAACGCGTTATGAATAATAATGATTATTCATAATACTTCACCGGATTAAATGAGTTAATTCGAATCGTTTAAACGATTAAACGAAAACACATGTTTTTGGGAATTTTGGTCAATTAATAATTAATGTGTATTTGTATTTGATACAAAATTTGATTTGATACATATTAATTAATTATCAAATAAGACTTTGACACATGCCATTAATATATGTATTTGTTATTTAATGTAAATAAAAATACATATATAATAATAATAATTATATTAATCAATTATTTAGATATTTAAATGTTAAATATTTGAATAATTAAATGATATTCTTTTTCATAATTGTTATGAAAAATGTTTAATTATTATTGGTTACATGTGGCATGTTTTAATTAAGCTTAAGGTGTGCAAATTTGATTTGCTAACATAAAGCTTAATTTTATTTAATTGAATTAAATTGGGAAAAATGACCAAATTACCCTTATATGTCGGTTTTGGCTTGTTTTTAAGTTAGAAAATTTTGTTTTCTCTTTCATTCATCCTCCATGGCCAAAATACTTCCTAAAAAAGGCTCTCAAATGTTTGTTTGATGAAACAATAAAGAAAGTGAAGAAAATCAAGAAAAAGCTTAAGGAAACATGGAGATTCAAAGGTAATCTTCAATATCCCTAAGCTTAGAAAGTTTGTTTCTTGTTCTTGAATATCTAGAATTGTTCTAGGGTTTTCTACTTTCTTATAAATTGGGGCTTTTTACTTTAGATGATGGATTTGGAGGCTATATGCATGTGTAAAGAAAGTTTGAATGATATTATTCTAATATTAGTTCAATTTGACCATTTGATGATATGTTGTCATTCTAGAGTGTTATGACCACTTTTGTAATGCCTAGAATTGTTCTTGGGTACTTCATTGGTGGTGGCTTGGATTAGTGTTGTGATTAATGTTGAGAAAGTTGGATTAAAGCATGAAAAATTGATATTTTTGTTTTCTGGATCAGATCTGAAAAAACTGTTTTTATGGTGATGAAAATTATGTCATATAAATGTATTGGATGTGTTTTGGGTGTTGGAACAATTGCCGGAAACTGTTTCGGAGTTGTAATATGCGAAAACATCGAAAAACAGCGTTATCGGGTGACTTTTGAGCCAACCGGGTGACGGCTGCCCAAACAGTGAATTGGTCATTGTTCGGGCAGCCCATGAACTGCCCTAATACTGTTGGGGCTGACCTGGGCAGCTCCCATGTGCATTGGGTAGTCGGTTCGGTCAAAAACGCGTTTGTCATTTTACGGAAAAATGTTTTCGTAAACATTTCACGATGTTTCTTAATTATTTATGTCGTTATTTGATATCAAATAAATATGTTTAGGTAAAATATGAATGAATTATTCATATTGGATATTGAATAATTTATTCGGTAATTTAAAAAGTTTTAAAATTACGATTTCACCCGAACCGCGAGCTTCCGCTATGCCCGCGCCAAAACTCCAATAATTTTTTTCATGAAACTCTATATATTTTGGGAGATATTTAATTTATAAATTGAAAATTGAAAAAAAAAAAACAAACAAACAAATAAATTTTGACTCTACATTTGATGTCAGGTAACGTATTGTATTTCTTTTTTTAAGTGGGAAACATGTAATTATCTTATTTTATGTTATATATTTATTTATTTTACATGTAGGTAGTTTAAATGCAAATTCCATTTTAAGTTTGCACTAAATGGAGTTGGCCTTCTTAAATTTAGGCTTTTAAATAATTCCCCAAGATTTAATTATTAATATATTATTTTCTAATAACTATCAATTGCAATGGCAACCTTTTTTATTTTATTTTTTTGATAAAAATTGCAATGGCAACCTTGTATCTTTTACTGAACATAAAGTTAGATTGGCAAATAATTCTAGTCCATATTAAAAAGTCTATTGTACTAATTATATAGCTTTAATTACCATGGACCAAATAATAAGTTGTTTGGTGTCATCATCAATCATGGATCACAGCTTGCGTACTGTAGAAATTGAAAAAGAAGCTCACAAAAAGAATAAAATAAAAATAGTAAATATTACCAGCAATATTGACTATTCATCAATTAAGCACAATGAAATTAACCTTCAATATATGGCCCCCCCACTTTTCAGAATCCTAAAACTAGCAAAGCTCACAAGACTAGCTAGCAACTTCTTAAAATATATTTATATAAAGTATGCACATTAAATACAAAATTTTGGTAAAGTTATTTATTCATATAACAAATTCTAATATGGCCCAAAAGCTTTGAATTGTGCAGTAATAATGACATACTTTTTGCTTTCAACCATCATTCCTTTCTAAAATTGACACTCAAGACTGGGAAATTAGTAACGCCCTAAACAACATTAGTACTGGAGTAGCTTACGGATTTACTAAATACAATCTTTTTTTTTGTTACAAATAAATCCTCCAACTCTTCCGCAGATATTGGACAGCGTCCATAATCATGTTGTTCGTTTCAGATAAGAGATTATAACATAGGTATATGCATATGCCTCACCATATACAATATTAAATAAGTCATAACTTTGCGAGTTAGTGATGGATTGAACCTGCACAATTCAGCTGTTAAGCCTCCTGAAATCCTCCCATCAATCAACCACGCTAATGTCCTGAGACGAGGGGATTAAATACAAGTCTTCTTACACATTTTATCACATTCAAAAAATTCTACCAAAAAACAAAAGTTATCCGCAATCATACAATCATTTATTGAACATTTGAATCCAACAAACAAAAATAGTACTAAAAAATGACATGTCGTAGAAATTTTGGAGATCAATTATTGAAACGATTAAATTAAAAATATATTTTCTTCATTGAATAGAGATATTATGATAGTGATTTTGTTATAATATATTAGTACACTATCGCAGAAGTAGTAAAGTAAAATATTGATCCCACATAAATTTATTATTAATCCTACTAAATATCAAAACTATATTAATCATACTTTTATCTAAGCATATAATTATGAATTTAAAAGGGAAATTAAACTAAAGCAAATTAAGTTGAAAAGCCGAGAATGAAAATCTAAGATAAAAAATTATGCGAGAAATGATCCAATTTCCCCTAGCACGTCATAAGAATTAATTAATTCTTCATTTACTTGAGCCACAATTAACCTAGAATAATGAGCTATCTACAAGATTAGACATATTCAACTCAGTTAATCAACTTTATTTCAATGTCAAGATTAGACACTCACAAAATGATTATTTACTCCAAAATATAAGAATGTAGAAGTAATAAAATAACTCGGTAAGTCCGGAGTCGATCCGCGAGGAATTGATTTAATAGGATAAAATAATAATTCAACTAATAAAATAAAAATAATAGTGGGGTTAGGAGATCCACTCTTAATATTAAAAATATAAAATAATTTTTATTTTTTATAAATTATAAATTATAATTATTTCATAATCAATTTATTTCTTGATTGTCGGGTATTAATTATATCAACACATGTAATCTGTCATGTCGATAATTAGTCATGCCAAGATACTAAATATGCCAAAATATATAAAATCATATTGTCTATAACTAATCCAGATCTTTAATAGTCCGCTCTCTCGTATTTTTGGAATTCAAGTATTATATGTGTCAATCGGAAATTGTTTACAGCTAGTCAATAGTCCTCAATAAACTGGAAAGAGTACATATTTTATTTGGAAATAATCACAATTTATAAAATATAATAAAAATAAAAATCATATATATTTTCATACCAAGAACTTCACCATTTACCCCAACATGATGCAAATTAGCAAAACAAAATATAAATAAAAACATAGGTAATTTTATTAATAAAAGAAAAAGAAATTACAAAAGGAAAAATAAAATAAAACACACATGATACTTACCCCAAATCCCCCGAGAGGGGAAAATAAAATAACACATCCGGACTGGAGGGGAGCTCTCCATTTTTCCATCTCTCTCACTGAGGTGCTGAACACCTCATTTTATAGGAGGGTCTCGGCACAAAATACAAATGCAATGCATTTGTTTTTTTGCAAATGCTGGTGGATGGCAATATATATATATATATATATATATATATATATATATATATATATATAACCTTGGTGGACATCCAAAATAATATATATAATATTATATATATAAAATCTCGATGGGACCTTCAAAATATTATATATAATAATAATAATAATAATTACTATTATAATAATTATTATTATGATAATTCAATACATGTGTAGCTAAATATAACATAATCTCATTTTGTTGTCAATCTAAACACAATAAATATTTTTTAAGTCCGATTTGAATTTAGCTGTCATACTCTTTTTGGTTTCCTGGGTCCTGAAATTCAGATCTCATATCCATTTTTTCATGTTGAGCTTCCAAAATAGTATTTTACCTACACAATAAAAAAAAAAACATAATAAAAAAATATATAACATAAATTTAATTTTTATTTCACAAATGTGCTAAATTAAGGAGATTGATGAAACAATAAGTGTAAAATGATTAATTTTTTTTAAATAAATATTCACTTTTTAGTGATCATCAATAACACATAAATCTATTCAATAGCAATCTAGAGAATAAGACCATGTGCCATCAATCCCAAGGTTAAATATAAAACTCACTACAAGAAAAATGATCTTTAGCGTTTAAAGATTTAGTGTCGCTACTAAAATCGTCGCTTGTTTTTGGCGATGCTAAAAGTAACCACATCTTACGTCGAACTTATTAGTGACGATGTATGTTAGTTTTAGCGTCGCTTATAAATTTATGACGTTATATATAATACATTTAGCGTTGACTATTTTAGGCGACGCTAAAATGTATGAAATAATAATAATTAGCGTTGCTTGTATAGTTGGCGATGCTAAAATGAATATATTTAGCGTCGCGTATTTTTGGCAACGTTAAAAATCCTTTAATAATAATAATAATTATTATTATTATTATTATTATTAATTATAAATAATTAATGATATTTATGTGCATTACACGTGTGCACACATATATATTATTCATTACATCTTATTACAATAAATTGATCATAACTTAGTGATAATTATGTTACACCTTCAACTTTTAAGGTTAAGAGTTCAAATCACATCAATTGTAATAATTTATAGAATTATAAATGTGGCATATTATGTGGGCTTAGGCCCACCGTTGGGTGACACTAGGGTCTAGGTGTGGGGCCCCACGGTTGGTTTGGTGGCTCTATGGTGGTGGGTCCCACAATATATTTTTTTAAGACAGTAATATAATTTTTGTTTCAAAGATTTAGCGTCGCATAAACTTATTCGACGTTAAATATAATTATTGATAATTAAACGTATTTTAATAATATTTTATTTTATTTATAATTTCTAATAGATTTAGCGTCGCTGAGTTGGCGACGCTATATGTCGACATTTAGCATCGATGTTTTTTATCGAAACTAAAATCTTTCTGCGACTAGTTCTTAACGTCCATTTTCTGCGTCACCATATTTCGACGCCAAAATTTTTAGCGTCGACTTTTTCCTCTTTTAGCGTCGCCCTTTGGCCACGCTAAAAAATCATTTTCTTGTAGTGACTATATTTTCTAAGTTTGTTAGGTATACCACAATTATCGTATTGGTGATCAAGAAACATAAAGTATTAAAAAGACATTAATAATAATCCAATGCAAGCAATAAACTGATAGAGATAGAAAGAAAACTTATATTTATAATCGGTGAATAAGTTTCATTACAACTATAAACTAATAAATTAGTTCATATTCATATTCAATAAATACAAAGAATTCATAAGTATAAGAAAATACATTATGAAAACTATAGAGATTAAGAGATAAAAACTCGTGATGAAAATCGTTGTTTCAATCTTCAGGTCCTCAATTGAACTTCTTATCCTTATATAGCTCTTATCGTTCTTGTCTTGTTTTTGCTATTAAAGTTAGTAACTCCTCTTTTGGAACAAGTTTGGGCTTTAAATAGATGTTGCAGGGAGCTTTCCTTATTTAAACATGACAAATTAGGGCATGCAGGTATTGGACCAGCGTCGAAACATTGAGGGACCAGCGTCGCAATGTTGGCTTCTTGTGACCCACTGGATCATTTTCTTTATGGTTGGTGTTTGCTTTATTCACTGGATCAATTTGTTCTTGGCTAGTGTCGCGATACTAGCTTCTGGTGTTGCGATGCTAGGGTTTGAAAATTACTCCAGTGAATTGATTTGATCCTTCTTTTTCCTGAAGCCTCTAATTAAGTCAGATATGCACCAAATCTTTAAAAAAAAAACACGTGGAAAAACAAGTAAACATGTCCAACCGACTCGACTTCTATAACTATAAATCATAAGGTAAATGGTAGTAAATATGAATATATTGAGGAGATTACTCGATTCATTTATGTATTTTTCATTATATATTATTAATCAAAACCAATATTAATGTGGCTTTTATATCTTGCTCTTGTAACTTTTAATTGAGTTTATTTTATAGGGCAAAAGCCAGAAACTTTTGTGATGGGTTGCCTTATAACTTCTCTTTAGGAGGCAAGAGAGAGAGAGAGAAAAGAAAAAGGACGCGGTGTTAAAGTTCTTGTATGAGAGAAGAAAGTGGTTTGATTAAAAAAAAAAAAGAGGAAAAGAAAGTGAGGATGGTGTTAAGATAAATATGATAAAGGAGATGGAATAATTTTTCTCTTTATTTATTTATTTTTGCCTTTATCAGTTCATATTAGATTAGGTTTTGCAGAATTAAGTTAGCATTGTTCATATATTGAAGAGTAGCAAATGAAGTAAAATTATTACCAAATTAAGTAGTAAATTAATTGGATTAACAAAATAATCCTTCAAATCAAATATTTATGATTCTGCAATCTCCGTGATACAATTTTGCATATATTTAGCTTGATTATCTATTTTGATGTAACCATTTAATTTCTTCTTCTTTTTTTTTTTCAAAATAGTAAAGTACAAGACTTCTTTTCTCTCTAACATTATCTCATTGTTAAGTTTTGTATTCGATTCCCCATATGCAAATTTTTATTTTAGATTTGTTGAAAAATGAGTAGTCTTATTATATTGATTCACGCTCTTATAAAGTTATAACATCAAGCATGAACTAAAACTGATAAATACAACTATGAAAATAACTAAAAAAAACCTGAAAATTGATAATGTTGCTTGCACCAACAATTTTGATCGAGATAGGAATTTGATTTGTTAGCTTTAAGAAAAAAAATCAATCCTCATTAGTGCTCTTCAGTCTCCTAGGATACAATGATTACTTCTGGATGATAAAGGCACTTTAAATTAACAAGAATAATGAATATCTTTCGTTGAAACTCTTTCTATGTTTATCCACATAATTTGCTTCTTACAAAGACTTTTCTTTAAAGAATAAAGAAGATCAACTATCTATTTATAGATATGGAGAGATATCATTCGAGAGATATAATTGATGGAGAAAATCTACAATACAACGGAGGTACCACGTCATCCATGTAATAATCTAATAATTCATTGTCACGCATGCTAAAATATTAAAAAACAGCTAAAAAAATGGATATTAAATCATACATGTCATTTATTAATTTGTTGATGATATCACGTCACTCATACCTCCGTTGTACCAAAGAATTATTCTGATGGATGACAATGGTTACATATATCAATTTAATTTTGCATCATTTCATCCATCCTTTAATTTTCCACCTTGTGTCATATCTTTTCTTATAATATTCTCAAGTTATTGTTGTCTTGGTCTCTTCATTAGACTTTAAAATCGAATTGTCCACGTTTCACGTTAAGGTTTTTGTTAAGACTTATTTTTAATATTATTATTGGGTGTTGGGACTTTACATAACATAAATCTTTAATTTAGTCTAAATGGTTTCTCTAAACATAATCAATGATAATGAAAATAACAACAACGAAACTAGGATTTGAATTCGGGGGATCACAGACTTGATGAGAGTTGTGTCCCACGGCTCATCAGTGCAATGTTCAGTCTCTTTATTCTTTGAAAAAAAAAAATCAAACAATGAAATCGATCAACTCAAATCAAATAGAAGAAGTTTATTTAATTAGCTATTAATTGCAGTTACTGTTACCAATGAAAATAAAATAAAAATGTCAATCTGTCAGATTCATATCTCAGTAGCCAGCTTGCAACATGGCCCGAGAACCCTCCCTGTTCAGAGAAGGGGAAAGAAAAGCTTTTCCAGCAAACCAAACACAAGTTAAGGGGGAAAAAGTGGAAAGCAAAAATATGCAAGTTACTTTTGAAAAAGAAAAATGATAGGGAGATTAGAAGAAGATTAAAATTATTTATAAAGTATTGATATTCTGTGGTTAAAAAAATTTTAATTATAAAACACTAATATTTTATAAATGATTTTAGTATTCATTTAATCTCTTAAAAAAAAAAGAACAAAAATTGTAAAGAGATGGAAATGGCAAATCAAACGAAATGAAGTGCGGTTTTGCCTCTTTACAACTTCACATAAATAATTTATTGGAATTTTTTTTTTTTTAAGAAAAACAAATGTATTATAAGTCAGCTTGTCAAAGTCACATGGGACAATAAATGATTCATTTAATACGCTAACATTAAGGAGAAAAATGACTTGGATAAATTGGTAAAAAAAATAAGAGAATATGCAGATATCTGTATTCGTCTGAAATATCTATAAAATCAGAAAAAAATAATAATCTACCAACGAATATATGATATTTGATATAATTAGTTCATTTAATACAAATTCAAAAATTCGATATAAATTTTCTCTCTCTCTTATGTCTCTTGGTTTCATCTACATAAGTAAATCGATCGAGATTGATCGAGATTTGTCAATCTCAGTATCGTCTAGATTATAGATTCAGAATGAAAAATTATTTTGGATCCCGAACTGAATGGTTTGAGATCACGAATATCGATTGAAATTCGAAATTTTTTAAGTAAAATATCAGCATTCAAAATGAAAAATCATTTCCAATCCCATTTTTTATTTTAAAAAATTAGATTTAAAATAAAAAATAGTCTAAAATCTTATCTGATTTTTTTTTTAAGATAAAAAATCGTATCGAATAATGAGATTCGAGATATTATGTCATCTAGGTTTTCTTTAATAAGAGTTTTTAGTATTTGAGGGGAGAGGCAGTTGAAGAAATAAACAGAACGAAACAAAATGTTGGGGAGTTACGGTTGTAACTTTATGATGATTGTGCTTTTGCCACGTTTATACCTTGAAATTTTCAATAAATTAATACACAGCTCCTCGTCTGCTTTGCTTTTTAGCAATTATTGCTATTATTATGGACATTTATATGACATATTTTTTGTGATATTTTAGTAATATTTTTGGGAAAATATTAATGAGTGTCTTAAGGGTATTTATTAAGAATTCATTTTATGAAAGTTTTCATGAGAAAAATGAAAAAATTATTAATATTTTGAAATTTTTTTGTATTTTCTATAAAAATGATGTAAAAACTTTTTTAAATAGAGTCTTAACAAGTGCTATTGGAAACTTATTAACATGACCAATATTTTTGTTTAAAAAATAAAATGTCATAAAAAAATGTCAACTATAATTATTGTATTATCATTGCAATATCTATCTCACTTCTCTTATATTTTTCCATTATTATCATTAGTAGAGTTTCTTTTTTGACATAATTATTGATCATGATTTTGACTCCCATGACCCCTAGCTATTAACACTAGATTAATAAATTATTAAATGACAACTCATCTATTTTTAATATATAAAATAGATCGAATTCAATGGTTGTCTTGAAGACAGCCGACACAGGCGATTATAGGTGTTGGGGTTTTTTAAAATTTTACGAAACCCGACAGGGGTCAAGGCACCCTGGTCGAAAAATCCGAACTACAAAATCTGAGTATGCAAACTAGAGCGGGTCGAGTTGGCGAGAAAAAAAAGAATATTTTTATATACTAATTATTTTTAGACATAAATACTAATTATTTTATATCTCGAACTTGTCATACATATAAAATTTCAAGACAATAAAAATAATAAACAACTGAGATAATAGTAAAAAAATTAAAAATAATAAAAAATTTAGAAAAATAATAAAAATCTATTGTGTCGGGTCGGGTTTGATTGTCAAACCCATGACTCGACCCACAAAAAAAATTAGGTCGAATCGGATTAACTCGAAAATGCATTATTTATTTTGAAACTCGAGCGGGTTGGGTCGGATTGCAGGTTGACCTGAAAATGTGAACACCCCTACAGGCGACCGATTGGGGCGTCCAAATTTAGGTTAAGAAAAATTAATACACATTGTATCAAAAAATCAAAAAAAAAACCTCACGTTTATTAGTGAATAATCACATGATTTATAAATTCGTTTAGAGCCCCAAAATCTCATAGGTGTCCCCGATCGAATTATTATGGGTTTAAATTTTATCAGCACATAGTTATGATGGGTTTAAATTTTATCAGCACATAATTATGATGGGTTTAAATTTTATCAGCACATAATTATTATGGGTTTAAATTTTATCAGCACATAATTATGATGGGTTTAAATTTTATCAGCACATAATTATTATGGGTTTAAATTTTATCAGCACATAACTGATATTAAAACCTTCAAGGCCGTAAACATCACATTGTTCTTCTTCTGTCATTAATTAATTTTTTTTTTTGTTTTATTTACTTTTTTGGTCAACATGCCAACTTGTGAATGTCCAAGTTGGTTGTCTTTGTGTCGAGTTTTATACGTTAGGCTTGATTATTAAGAGTTATACCAATACGACCTATTAGCTCAATATAACTTGTGGCCATGTGGGTTGGTAAAACTAAAATTTTTAAAAGGAAAATTATGAATTTTCCGCATTATGTTAGGAAAAATTTTGAAAGTTATTATAACACTTTTAAATTATCATTTTTTTCATCCGATATATAAAAGTGTATAATTTTTTTATCCAATTTTAACCTTAGAAAAATGATCAATTTTCCAATTTTAAAAAATAAAAGTTGATACAAATTTTAAATACAAATAAAAAAACAAAAATATATTATAATAATTTGAGATTTGTATTATCTTTAGAATAGAAATCAGATAATTTCCCTTTTATAAATAGACTAGTTTTTAATTAAATGATTTTATTTTAACTTTCTATTTTTTAATTTGAAAATTTGAAATTTTTTGACCATTTCCATCAATCAATTCACTCTCTTTCCTCTAATTACCAATGAAATGAACTGGGCCGTCAATTAAGCCACATAAAGAGAGTCGTTGGATACACTCTCTTTCCTCCAACACAATTCTTCTTTATTATATAGATGTAAATGAAGATTAATGGGTAGCAGTAACATAACCCAGGATAGATGCCAGAGGTTGACTGATAAAGCCAAAGCCTTGAGCTACTCAACCATCCACCACTTAAATCTCATATAGATTATATTTATAGGGAAAGTGAAGCCGTACTGCTAGCTTCTGCTTTTTATTTTTTTTATTTTTGCTTTTCTGCTTTCTGCTTCTCTCTCGTCAGTACATATCATCAGACTGTAGCTTCTGCACCACACAATTAGTCCTTATAGGACTGTCAATTAAATTATTTATTCATCATTACGCTATCATTCATTCTCGATCCACGCTATTTACACGTGTCACTATCTTGTTGCCTTGATGTAGACTCCCCCCGCCGGACCTCAGTTCTGCTTCTGCTTCATAATAAAGTCACTTCTTGGGGTGACGCCATTTTTGACAAACACTAGTTTTTAAAACATAAAAGAACAAAATAAAATTAGTTTCGTAAATCTTGCATGAAAAAGTTTTAATGCATGGGCCTACTTTTGTCTTTGTTTTTTGTTATGAATAATGCCAGTTACATTCACTGAACATTGAATTTTTATTTTTTTAGTATCCAAAGTAAAAAAGTTAGCAAAATAAATTTTGAATCTTTATAATTTTTTTAAACTAAAAATAAAAATTTACATCTAGTATTATTATTTTGTTATTTGTTTTCGTTTCACTGATTGCTTCAGTAAACAGTCAAATCTTGAATCATGCATGTAATTGTACTTTTAAATTCAATGCATGCATGTTCTGATGTTCATTAATTTTGACTTTACACTTCCCAATTATTTATTTCCACTTCAGTGCTTTATTGACCTGAATTTTTTCTTTATTCAAGTTTTTATTTTTATTTTTTGTTCTATCAAAAGTGGAAAAAAAATTTATGAATATAAAACAGGCTAATAATAAAAAAAAAAAATGAAATATGAAGCCATATTTTCATATGCATTTTATGATCTTATATATATATATATATATTTAAGTCTTGATTTTGAAAATGTGCAATTTTATTTCCCAAATAGGGGCTGACCGAACTCTTCATTTGTGTATTAGGGGAGTTGTTTTTGTTGATTTTAATAATAGTTGGTGTCGGTTTATGTGTTTGAGGGGAGTTCTAGCTTGTATGATATTGTATTGGGATGAAAACCTCAAAGGTGATAACAAAAAATGCTTATGGCCGAATATATTTATTGATGGGGGATTGAGTTTTCTTTTTTGATGATGATTTGCTATGATTTATGTTTGGTTAGGTGTTATGAGTTGAGTTATGTTGATGCGTAGTGGAAACTTTGAAAGTTGAATTTATCCCCCTTTGGTCGAAGCCTTTGTGTGTGTAGAGATTCAGGTGATAGTTAGGTCGTCTCCGATCCATCACATGTCTGGATTTACCGGCCATCTCTTTCCAGTATTCGAAATAGCTAGTTGAACTGTCGTATTCTAAAAAATAAAATAATGAGTAAATTATATAGTGCCATAATCAACATATGCAATATCAACATTATTTTCATATTGCATAATTGTTGGTAACAAAAATATTCTCCATCAAAGCATTAACCTAAATAAATTAAAATAAATGATTATCCTAATTATATATATATATATATATATAATGGATATTTACCTATTCTTCTGTTTTTAAGGGATCAAGATGGCAAACAAATTTTTTTATATAGGGTACAATATCATTCTTCCTAAAAATATTGACAAAATTAATATAAAATCGCATTAGATAAACATATTAAAAAATATTTAAGTCAAATAGTACCAAAAATAAATAAATAGATAAAAGTCAAAAGAATAATATTATTGGAAACTTGACAAAAATCTCAAAACCATAATCTGTTTCTTATAACATCACGCATTATAAGGCGAAATTCTCGCGGGAGCCGACGGCATCATTCTTTCCTCTTTTTTTTTTTTTTCTAAAAATTTAATAAATTAATTAATATAATTTAGGAGAGAATATTTGATAGTAGAGTAGAAGAACAAAGAGCATAAAACGGGCGATCATGTCAAAAGAGAGAGAACGAGAGTTGCTTTGCTTTTGGTAAAGGATACGGTCAAAGACATACGGTGACCATCGGAACCAATCGGAGGGTGAAAAAGAGGGGGCGCAAGAATCAACGCAAATCACTTTGGCAATCAAATTGCTTTATATGTGACGTCTCACTGTCAGACTTGTCAGCGTAACAACAGCACAGGCTTTTTTCGTTCCCTCTATATATATTTTTTTTTAATTTTATATTTCTTCTTATTATTATTTTGGAATATTGAGAAATTTCCGTTATTCATATCGGGGTCCAATTACCCATTATGAATACGCGGATAAATCGATGCTACTTGAACTTGAGATCTTGAAGCATGGTATCGAACTGAAATCACTGGCCTACGCCCATTGAAGACTTGTATTATATTTCTTATTGAACATGACTATATTGCTCGAATTTAGTGACTAGCTAAATTGATGTTTCAATTAGAGTTACGAAAAATCCGCGAGACCTGATATATTAGAGGTAGATAATTTGCTAATTTTTATATTCATTGGTTGAACGAGTAGGTATGAATAGGTAAAAATTCTTGTGTGAATCGAGAGTCACACTGGAGTTCGGACCACGAGATTCAGTATAGTAGTGACACATTAGATTATAATTTTTATGCCTATTAATTAAATTGGACATATACATATATTGACATACCCGTATCATATACGACCCGTTATCATTCCTAATTTTAATAGATCAAATAAAAATGACACAGTTTTAAATTTGATATATTTAGATATTCATACATCAAATTCAGGGGGGAAATAGATTTTCCTTCTTTTATTATCCTTTCGGGCAGAGCGGGCAGATTGGATAAGGGAAGAGAGAGAGAGAGAGTTGCATGGAGAGAGTGATGGATTGGAACCATACCTTCTACCCTCCTGTCTCTTGAGGGCAGTCCTGTCTCTGTCTGCCCGGAATTCAAGACGGGTGACTTTTTGTTTTTCTTTAAATAAATTAAATTTAAACTATATTATCAAGAAGCAAGAAAAATTATTTAATTATTTTTTGGGCTTGCTTTTTATTTTTTAAGAAGTTGATTTATTTATTGATGAATGTACAACTATTTGACATGAAATTGAAATTGAAATTGAAATTTAGTTTTTTGAAAAAGAAAAATAGGCGCCGAGTCAAAACCCGCATCCTCAAGCTTTTCCAAAACTATTATTCAAGTCCAAACCCGTTTCTCTTAAGGAAAAATCGGCACATGACACTAGACATTTTTGGCTTCGCCAATGGATGCAAGTACATATTTAATAGTGAAGAGTCCTTCATCCTTATTTTGATTTTCAATTTTTTAGACCATCAATATAAACTTTTTTTATGGTACTATCATTTCCATCGACAAGCTTACCCTATACTAATATTACAAACAAAAAAATGTGTCGAATTTCATATTTATTTCTAACAAGGACGTGAATATGTCCACAATAGGCGT